>JAHLSL010000046.1:7178827-7294324 GCA_025920805.1 Petroica traversi
TAAAATAAAATAAAATAAAATAAAATAAAATAAAATAAAATAAAATAGTTCTCAAAAGAAGTGTGAGCCTATTTTCCAGCTGTTTCAGATCAGCCTTCTCAGATGACAGAAAAATGACTGCTTGAAAGAAAAGCTCTCATTTAAATATAATAATATAGTTTTTCTCAGAGGTAACAAATACATCCTGATTACATTTCTGGTTGGATTGGCAGACATGAACTTTAACCTGTGGTTGTTAGTGTCTTTTGGCAAAAGAAGCTTAAGCTGGAGTTCATTCCCTGGATTTAGCTGATTGACCAAACACTGTGTGATTTACCTTATTGGGAAAGACGTCCTGACAGCAGCAGCCACATCAGCATTCCAGATGGGAGCTGTTCTCCACTGACCAGCTTATGGAAATTACAGAATTTAAAAAGATGAACAATCCATTTCCAGTGTAAATGTCATTGCTTTGTTTTAATTGCGCCTTGAAAGAACAGCTTTACAGGGACAGTACAAGGGCCTTTTTCCTCCTATATTTAACTTACATATGTACAGACTTCTTCACATGTACAGGGAAAAAATAATAATAAATGTAACAAATAATAAATGTAAGTACAAAAGGTTTTAAATTGTTTACGCTGATTCAGATTTTATGAGACCAATCTTCAGTTCTTTACTTGGGGCATATATGTCTAAAATCCGATTGCAAAGAGCACGAGCAAGAACTATTCTTCTCTCAAAGAAAAAAATCTAGTTGTCACAATGTTCCACTACAGAGGACTTGAATAAGAATATATTCACTGTCAATAACCAGTTTTGGCAAACTCCCAGCCATACCAAAGTGAGACAAGTTTTGAGTAAGGTATTTCAGTAAGAGAACTTCATCACAGAAACACAAACATGAATGTCACAAGGTTAAACATTAGCAGATTTTCTAGACAGATAGGAAAAAAATCTTTCTTAACCACTGACGTTTCTTTCAATTTGAACTGCAGGTGAAGCCAAACTCAAGCTATTGGATTCATGGCACCCGAGGCTCCTTCACAAGGGGAAGCAGGGAGGATCACACTGATCTCTTCTCTGTGGTGACCAGTGACAGGATCCAAGGGAATGGCCTGAAGTTGTGTCAGGGGAGGTTTAGGTTGGATATCAGGAAAAGATTCTCCACCCAGAGGGTGACTGGGCACTGGAACAGGCTCCCCAGGAAAATGGTCACAGCCCCAAGCCTGACAAAGTTCAAGAAGCATTTGGACAATGCTCTCAGGCATGTGATGTAATTCTCGGGGCAGTACAGTGCCAGGAGCTGGACTTGATGAGCTCCTTGAGTCCCTTCCAACTCAGGATATTCTATTATTCCATTATTCTATGATTTCTTCTGGATTTGGAGAAGATTCTGAAGTGGGCTTTACCATCCTGAAACCCTGTCAAACCCCGGCTTGCTACTCAGCCCTTGCTTAAGTAGAAACATGATTTTGAGGCCTATTGCAGAGATTGCTTTAAATGTCTTTCTGGAGAAATCAGAAACTATTATTTTCCTGTGATACTGAGATAACTCCACAGTATGAGGTTTTTCTGCACCTCATAACTCCAAGGGCAAAAGCAGGAGAGACAAAAAACACCTGTCCTTTTGCTGACATTCAGTGGATTTCAGAGATATTATTCAGGTTCAGCTTTCACAAAGGGCTCAAGCTCCTTGTAAAATTAAGATGAAAGGAAATTAAGAGGGATACATCCCCAGAAAAAGCTAGGATGTTCCATATTTCCTGTGAGAGGAAAGGTGTTAGAAGCCCTGTTGGAATGGGGAAAGACAGCTATTTATCAAGCAGAAACAGCTCTGTAATGAAATTTGATACCAAATATGAAGGTTACTGCTGTAAATTCCCAGCCAAGTTCAGTTCATAAATGTGACCTAAATAAACCACATCCCTCCATCTTATTTTCTTCTTTCAGGTCCAGGACAATGGGGCCTGTGTGGTGGGCACAGCATAAATTTCACCCTGTTTTTCATACAGAACTTAAAAATACACAAGCCTTTTGCTCTAAAGGACAAGTCATGCGCTGAATATTTTGGAAGGCAGTAATGTTGTCAAATTTAATAACCAAAATTTAGAAGTGGCCTAGCTGTTTCTACTCAGAAAAAAATGAGTATGGAACAATAGGTTTCATGGCAGTCATAGATAATAAAGCAGAATTTTAAGGCCATGAACCTCAAATATGGGAAAGGGCCTGTTTCTTTTCTGTGATGCCCCTCAGCCAAGTAATAATTGAGTTTGTGCAGTTTTACTTTGTCAGCATTAATCTTACCAGGCTTTTAAGAAAAGATGGGAAAGGAGCAGCAGAGGAGATAAATCTTATGATCACCAAGCTGCCTGACCTGCTCTTTTAGGGGATGACAGCCTTAGGGATGCACTGCTGCTCATCTGCTGCACCAGGTGCCAGCAGTTCCTGCTATCCCATGAACCACATCAGGTGTTTTCTGTCTTCTGCCCCAAATTTTCCTATTCAGCTGCTATCGTGCAACTGAAGATTGCCTTGAGTCTTCCTACAAGTCATCAGCCTCATTATTGCACCACTATTTGCCTTGTTGGTACTCAGATTATCACAGTCCCATTGTGAGAGATCCAGCAACTCCCAGGATGCAATTTTAGCTCAAAATGCTGAATCTGTAGAAGCTCAAATGTCTATATGGGATGTGTCTTTCATGTCACAGGCCAACAGTCATCAGCAATTTCAGTAGCTTTCTGCTCAGCTGCTCTGAGCCACAGGGCTGGCCACAGCGTCATTCCTGCATTCCCACAAGGAGTAATAGTGACCTCTCCTCCAGGATTTCAGCAACTCTCAGCTCCCTTTAAAAGAACTATAAAATGTATATGCTTATTTATTGTATCTTCTGGTAAAAAAATAGGATGCATTTTATCTTCTATTTCATTATTAAATTTTAGGCTTACAAAACTAAGCTCACTTCCCTGTCCTGCCCTGCTCTGTTTTTTTCTTTCAGTCCTTTTTTTTTTTTTTTGGCAGGGAAGCTCAGATCATGTTGAACTCAAAGGATAAAAACCACAAGAATGTAAGAAAATCATGACAATCTTTGCTTAAATCACAGCTGTACAGTGCCAAAAAAATATTTGCTCCTGGTATTTATTCCCAATTGTCAAAATCATTACAAATAGCAGTCCATCTGAAACACATGGATTTAGTCACTGGCAGAAAGCTAAGCAAGAGCCCTCCAAGCTGCTTGAAGCACATGACATTGACACTGGAGATCATCCCCTTGCATTGCCTCAAAAATTATTTATATTCATTGCATCTTCAAAGAAATAAGATGCTGATAAACTGAACAATTAAGTGACCTGCTATGCAAACAATATGAGAGACTCATTTAAACTAACATTTGAGATTAGCTGTACTGGCTGGGGTTTTTTATCAGTACTCAACAAGAGATGGAACTGAAGTGAAATTGATTGAAGACAAATATTGATCACTCTGCCTTACACCACCATTTAACCTGGAATGTCACAGTCATATAGGACATTAAATACCTGCTTGTTCTTTTTTTGTTTACTCTGAATCAGAAATTGAGGTAATTCTAAAACAAAATATTGTAGTTGAGGACTGTGACAATTTTTGACATTGAGAAGGAACTCAAATCTATGGTTTATTGCAAAGTATTCCCAGATAGTTCAAATAATAATGCCAAATGAGTGAAAATTCCAAACAGCCCCCATGAAAACGTGCTTGTCTCTGTTTTCTGAGTAGACCCTTCTGATTAGTGCAGAGAGAACAAGGCCTATCTTTATTTTTTATTTTGTGCAAGCCTGGGCTGCCAGGCTCTGGCATGGCTTGTGTCCCTTTTGAACCTGGTGACTGGGACATGACTCAAGAGTGTGGCTTCACATGGGGAGCCCGTCAGTCCAAATACCTTGAATTTTAATTCTTGAACTGAATAACTCATTACTCAGTAACAGGAAAACACTAAAAAATATATTTACATTTAAGCACATATATGGGCCTCATAGCCTTAAATTAACTAATTTCTGTAGGTGCAGTTAAGTATTTGCCTAAAAGCTTGCCAGAAAGATATGGATTTAGAAACATTAGCTGTATAGGCATTGTCCCTGAATCCTATCTGATTGCCTCCAGACCTTCAATATTTTGCGTGCCAGCCTTTAGTGCTTGAGTAATCCCAGCACGTGGTTTATATAAATGACCCAGAGAAGCTCTACTGCATGGCACAGCAATTCTTTTTTTCCACACAAGGCAAACAGCTGAAAAGGGTGACCCCCCCACTTACTTTTGCATGAACTTTTGATATGAGCCTGGATCTCCAAGACAACAGAGAACTCTAAATATAATGAAAAATGCTTTCTGTATTTCCTTTTACTCTGTACTGTTCTGAAAAGTATATTCTTTCAATAAACAAAACTATAATCTTCCAGTGCTAAAATACTACCATAGCAGTAAAGTAGATTTACCAGTGTCATGTATTCTCAAGAAACATTCTTAGGACCATAAGAAAAAAATTATTTCTCCCTTCAGCTGCCTGTTTTTGCTCAATTAAGATCTGAAATATGTAGTCACAGAATTGTTTGGGGCTTTTTTACTGGGTGTTTATCTTGCAAACATTCTTGTATCTATGCTGAAAAACATTCTAAAGAAAAATTAAAGAGATTAAAAGTACCAATCTCAAAACCCTTTCAGTATCAAAAATACAACATAGCAAAAGACAAAATACAGTTATTATTAATAATGATTACATCAAGCAAAAATAAATCATCTTTCCTTTCTTGTTTCAGCAAATCCTTTTTTGCTGGTGATCATATGTCATATATTTTGAGTGCTTAATTTAAAATAATGCTTGCTGCAAACTCAGCTTTCAGGTTTCTTGACTCATAAAATCAATTCAATTGCATGTGATTGATTTCTAGTGAAGTATGATTAATCAGTCACATACTGCTTCTGCTTTTTGCATAGGTAAGAACATTCTTAAAAAATGAAATTACAAAAATTATTTCTGAGAAAAGATTTCAGGCAAATTTTAATTAATTTCAGTCAACTTATAATTATGTGTAAAACACATTCTTATTAATAACTTCATAATTGTGTGAACACTCATGATGAAATTATGGACTATTGCACATATGCAGCAATATTTTCTTGTATAGTCACATAAATATCCCCCCTTCCATTGTCAGTACTATTCAAATAGCTTGGCAGCTCTATTGCAGTAAATCAATATTACTTGAATGTCTAAAAATGCTATTAAGTTATATTCAACATTTAATAACCAGTAAGGAAAAAAATCATAAAAAATCTACACAAACCTGCACTTATGCTTCTTTATTTTGCTGCCATTTAAATTTGAAGTGTCAATGTTTCATTAATAACATTTTAGGTTATGTATGATCACCAAGAGGTATTTGCATTTTTCCAGCAGAACATTGTATATCATGGAAGTGGCACATGGTCTGTGAATACAGGGTAAGAGACAAGTACTTCGTTCATGATTTGCCCAAAGCAGAAACCAAAAACAGGAGTCAGGTTTACTTGCAAGATACTGCAGACCGTTTAAGTCTACATTTTGAGCTAGAACACTGCCTAAAAGTCAGCAATAAAAGCAAAATTCAGGCAAAATAGCTGTGATACCACCTAAAAATTACTATGTCTCTTCAGAGAAGGAAACCTATTCCTTTCTAATTCTTCCAGAAATAAATATGCAGCTACAGTAGCACAGGAAGATGGAGTGCCAATGGCAGAGAAAGGTCAGAACCTGAAATACTGGGAGACTCGCAACCCTCATTCTCGAGAATGCCAAAACATAAAAGTAGTTGGTGACCTCCCCCTGCTGGCAGTGGAGAGACCCATCTGCCTTCCAGCTCTTGAGAGCAGCTGTCCAAAATGTTATTGACAGCCAGAGGGGACACATCTGGGCTCCTGGTACACATTCTCCTTCAAGCACAGATAAATGCACAGGCCAGATTGAATTTAAGCAGACCACAAGTAACTACAGTGCTCGAGCAGTGGCAAGTGTTGCTCTCATCAACCCTTCCGGGGAAAAAACCAACAAGAAACAAAAAAAACCAAAAAACAGGGTTCACACAGGGACAAGCAAAGCCAGAGGGTAAATATCCATGTCAGTAATGTCAGCAGCAGGCTTTTCCTTTCCTTCATCACAGGATGATATTCTGTAGCTACTGAGGGAGGATGGGCTCTCCTGGAAAAAAGACAACAAATCTTTGCACTATTGCGAATACAATGAATAATGTTTTAAATTAGGATTGAGGGGATAGGGAAAAAATTCCTCCAGGTAAAGATAAAAAGGACAGAAGCTTAAAAGGTAGTGGGACAAAACTTTGTACAAAAGGATCCAAAGAAAAACTGACAGGGCATCAGCTGCAAATCAGAAATGCCTTTATTCTGATGCAAGGGAAAGAGGCACTAAATTTCAGAAGTGAGAAAGACCTAATGTATAAGCCAAACTGGGATTTAATTGACAGAGAAATTTTAATGGTTTGGCTTTTTATGTCAGGAATACTAATGTGTAATAAACGACTTAGTTTCTCTAAACATGTTTGTTGGTTACTAACAGTTATAGAAATAATGGTCTTCAGCAGCAACAGGAAAAAAGAGGTTAAAAGCACAGAAAAAACCTGGGCATGCTGTGGGCTCTTCAGCATCAGGAACGTTAGGAGCATTTCCAACACCTGATAGGATTAAGACAAAACAGACTGTGTCAGAGGCAGTAAGTAGATGAGGTGAATTGCTAGCCAACAGTTAGGTGATTTTCTGATCTCCATGATCTCCCAACGTGTGAATAGATTATTCGTTGAAGCACCAGAAGTACTCAGAAAATAAGAATTACATTTAGTGAAAAAATTCCATGTCTGTTATTTTCTTCTTTTCCTGTCTGAAGGAAACTGAATTTACAAGATGAAAGGAGTCACATCATTCATGACCTGATTTCACAGAGAGTGGGGCCCTACCTAAAGCCATACACAGCTCAGGGCAAGGGTCTGCTTTGGGGCAAGGGGGGTTTTCGGGGTTGGTTTTGGGTTTTGGGTTGTTTTTTTTTTTTTTTTGAGGGTTTGTTGTTGTTGTTGTTTTTCTTTTCACAATTATGTCGATCTACTGTATTAAATGACCAAAGAACCTGTACCTAGCCCTTCAGTCTCCCATGCCATGTCTTTTTTCAGATGGATCTTTTGACCAGCTGCTCTGTCTGGAGACAAGTATTGCAGCTGCATCTGGTTTTGCCATCTAAAAAGATGCAGCATAACAAAAGTTCTGATTTCTTTCAATTTGTGTTTTCTGAGATGTAAAGTTTCATTTGAGAATTTCTGTTCAACTCTAGAAACGGCATTAAATGCTCTTTCAAGTCTGTTTTGATGACTTGTGACTACAGTGTAATACTATACTGTATAGACTAAAGAGTAACACTATGCTCTCATCATTTGCTCAACAGTGGAAAGATTTCTTTGCAGTTCAGATTAATTTAGTGGTAAGGAGTGTGAAACTTTGCCATAAGATCTTCAAAAGAAAATACAGTTTCTAAAGGCATTGGGTAATTGACTTTAACAGTTTGCCTTCTGCAGAAGACATTAACTTCTACGGAAATGTGATAATCAGCCTCTGAAGCTTGCATATAATGATTACCAACTTGTATGCTTCTAACATGAGTGAAAAGAAATGTTTCATGTGTCTGTGAGCTGCTATAAAAGCACAAAAGATCAATCAGTCTTCTCAATTCATCTATTTTTAATAATTGGTTTCATACTGTGGTATTTAAGCGAGCTGATCTTTTGATTTTTGAAACCATAAATGAATCTCTGCCTTTTTTTAATCATGCTTAAATTCCTTCTCTACTCAGTATGAAAAAGAAAATTTTTTGAATATATATTCTCTCACACAAGTTTAAAAATGTGTCCTCAAGATGATGATAACATATACTCCTATGTTGTTATTTCTCTGGCCCCAGAGTACTTTTGAGGCACTGGATGTTGTGGAAATAGACTTAATCAGGATAGAGAATAGATGGTATGCATGCTGAAGACCTAGATAATAGTGGCATTTGGATTATATCACTGGCACTGGAATTCAGCTCCATATGAAAAAGAGTGCAACAACAGAAAAGGAACACCCTGTGCAGCTATTAAAAAAGCATTCTTCTGTATCAACAAATATATCAGCAAACGCAACAACAATTCAGGGTTTAGCTTACAGAAAAAGTTCTTCTTGTATCTGAGTTTAAAAAAAAAAAAGAAAAGATGACATTTTGTTATTGGAAATAATGTGCTGCAAAGACTCAATGATTAACAATTTAACATAGGTCTCCTTACAGAAGGTAAGATTAGGATAACCAGTTAAGAACTTAGAATCATCTTTCTATATGGTCATACAAGCATGAAAAAGTTACTTTATGAAATATCATATATTTGAACCACAAAACCAAGAAAAAATGGACTTCACATTTTTTAAAATACCATATAAATATTCTAGCAAATAAAGACTGATAATTTGGTATCATAGTCAGTATCCAAATAGCTTAATGAAGATGAATGCTAAATATTTGCAATGTCTTCTTTTAAAAACAATTTGCTTTCTAACTAGAGTCTCAGAAACATTTATCTCCAAATTGTCTAATGTATATATACGTTCATGGTATACAAAGTCAATTCTCTCCAGCCCTATTTCCATGCCTCAACTCAGATGATAAAAACTAATTAAAATACTAAAAATAAAACGTCTCTATTCTTATGTCTATGCTACTATGCCATCTCCCTGTTCTTTCCTTATTTTCTGCAATGCAAAAAGTTTAGCTACCTGGTTTATTATTATGGTGTTGTGTTATGTTAAGAAGGCAACTGTTCCAAGTATAAAAATTAACTCAGACATTAATAATTTGGAAACTCCTCTTTCAGTGGAGTGCTGAATCTAACATGATCAGTGGAAGCACTTACAGCTGAGAGATCCTTCATAAGACAAATGTTTCAAAATAACATGTGCATTGACAGCCATTCGATTCTTGTAATGGTTCTCTCCCTGGCTGGACAGGAAAATACATGCAAGGGTTTAAGTTATGCCTACAGTCAGAAGGGAACATGCCTCCAAAATTCCATGGCATTAGAGATACTGTGTACTCACAGTCAAGTTTTGAATTTGCATGGGCCCAATATGGAAGAGATACATAAGACTAAAGTTTCATATTAAACTGTCTTGGTTTTACTTTATCATTCAAAACTAAACCTCAGGACTGTCTTCCAGGGGCAGTGTCTTTGTTTTATACAGTACTTTGGGAGACAGTAGAGAAGGAGTGGATGCAGAAGCTCAATCTGTGGAGCCACATCCTCAGCAGGCTTTTGTCCCGGCAGCACCCAATCCCACATCTCACTTCCACACACAGGGATTTCATCCAGAGAATTGGCTGATCACTGTCCTCAGAGGACTTAAGAGAGTGTTGGATCCACTGGAAATACTGGCAACCGTCCCAGAGACTCAGATTGCCCAGGACTGGGTCTTTAATGAAGAATATTACTAGTGTAGATGTATTTTGCCTGTTTTACTGCTAAGGTCTTAATTTTTGAATGAGGCATTCATATAAATGCCCACCCAGACAGTTAGTAAACTGTGAGCCCAGCTTAACTGAAGTCCACGAGGCTAACTTGATCTAAAGCAAAAGATCTTCATTAATTTAACCTAGCAGCAGGCATGAATCACCTGTATTTAAGCTAAACATGTTTATATGTGACTCGTAGAAGCAATGAGCTTAACTTATTTTAAAGGTTCTTTTTCTTTGGGAGATCTCTATTTTATACAATATATTTCCATCATAAATTTTAATCAAAACAACATCTTATTTGTTAAATGCCTCCTGTTCCAGCCTCATTTGTGGTCATCACATAATTTTCAAAACATGTCAAACTGAGATTCTTTCTAATGGAGACAAATGTCCACTTGGGACTGTGGTGAGATCATTGAGACAATTTCTGCTTGTGACCTAAAAACACATTAACTTATTATTATCGTTATTGCAAGTTTCACTTCCTATAAGCAACTTCTGTGTGGTCTCAGTGGGAAGGCAGCAGATGATCAGAGCTGATGTTGGAATACAGTGTGGTATGGACAAGCTTTCCACACTGTCCTCACTGTGCCACATGAAAACATCCATTGAGTCAGTCTGGGGGTACTTTGGAAAATATGGAGTGATACCCGTGTTTGACTTAAGAACTTTCGTGCTGAAACAAGTCCCAAGGAGGGCATGAAGATGCTCCAAGAGATGGAGCAGTTCTGCTGGGGTTGTACAGCCTGGAAAAGAGAAGGATCCAGGGAGACCATAGAGCCCTTTCCTGTCCCTAAGTGACCAGTGCCTGGAGTGACAGACAATGGAACAGCAATGACAGAGGGCAGGGCTAGATTGGACATTAGGGAAGAAATTCTACCCTGTGAGGGTGGTCAGGCACTGGAACAGATTGCCCAGAGAAGCTGGCCTGCCTTATTCCTGGAAGTTTTCAAGGTCATGTCAGACAGGGCTTGGAGCAACTTGATCTAGTGGAAGGAGTTAGAACTACATGGTCCCTAAGGTTCCTTCAAACCCAGTCCAGTCTGTGTTGAAATTTAGATCAAGTTAGGACCACAGCAATCCAATGCAAATTATTTTCCACACCCTCTCAGCTGAAAGCCTATCTTTCTGTAATAAAACATAAAAATGCCTGAGAGCATCAATGTGTACTGAGTAGATTGGTGGTGTATGCCACTCAACTGCTTTGCATGCTTGTTGTTCCCACTCCTGTGGGAGTCTGAAATGTAATGTGAACAGTCAGAGACATTCAAGACAAAATGTCATCAGTCACCAGAAACCAGACATTGTTCATTCAGGGAAAAAATTAAATATAGCCATGTTGTGTCTCCCTCCAAATCTTCTAATCCTGCACACATCTACCCAAATCCACACCTATGAATTATGAATTCATGGTCACCATGACAGAAGCAAGAGCCTCCAAAGCTGCCTTGCTCCCACAGTCTGAGCAGCACTTACGTCTAAAATCACTATTTCTCTGCTATTTGTCTTTCCCAATTCACAATTCATAGTCTTGGTATCTCAAGGAGTCTTGGCTAAAAATGTCATCAGCTTGAACTTTCAGTCAAAGACCTAGGAAATTAAATCACCTAGATGCTCAGTCAGGCGGGGAGTTCAACAGATGGACTTAAGAAAAAGTTCATTTGGTTAACAGAGGGCAAAAAGGAATGAAAAACTTAAAGCAACAATTCACAAGTGGCAAATTACCACTAACCTCAACAAAGATACTTGATACTTTTTTTAAAAGGCAAGTTGCTTACTGAAAACTCTGTGATTGGGCAGCTTTTGTCTCCTCCCTTTACCCCTTCCAGACCACTCACTGGCTGTCCCAAGGAAGTGAAAAGGCCATGTTTTGGAGGATGTCTGGAGGGGAGAGCCCCACTATATGGCTGATAAACTCTTCATTATTTCTGATCAAAGTTGCTGCAGCTGGTTGGTCCCCTTCACCAGCCTTCTCCAGTCATCGCTACCTGAGTTTTCTGGTATTACTGCAAATCATTTTTGCTTCTAATCATCCTCACTGGCCATAGCCTTTTACAGTTATTTAAATTACCCAGATTTAACACAGTGCTTTAACATCCACTCAGTTGGCTGGACTCCTGCTCTGCTGCTACCCTGGCTTGCTGAGCCATACCTTACACAGAAGCCACTGGCAGTATTTCAGCTCCCAAGAAAACAGGCATGAATAGGCACAATCCATTCAGCATCTATGCCACATCTGACGTGGTCAGTGTGGAGTATTTTCTCTTTTTTTTCCAAAAAAATTATCCTCAGAATTCTTTGTGCAGTTTTCCTTCAGACCAGGCTGAAGCTGTACATTGTACTGCAAACCTCACCCCAGGCCCTCTGCAAATCATTTGTGCATGTGTTCACAACTTGATTATTAATGTCATCATATCATTCCCTCAACTTCAAACAGAAGTGTTTTTAATGGAAGGGTCATATGTCATTGCCAAGCTGTGTGAAATTTGGTCTTGTTTCTGCCTGTGTATTCCCAAACTTTACCCACTTCCCGCACTCTCTGTTTTTCACCATTTTCCTCAGCACCTGTGGGAAGACCATTTTCAAATCTCAGGGGACCAACCACTTTTCTTGTTCAAGCTTCAGCCCACCAGCTTACATGATTGCACACAACAATATGAGAAACTCCACTACTGTTGCTATAATTAGTCTAGACTTTCATCAGTGCACTAATAAAACCTATAAAAATTACTATAAAAGGAGCTGTGGATGTTGTGTTCGATAAGAGTCCATACTAATATACAGCTGTAGTACAAAAAATTAAGGCTCATTTTGTAACATTCCAGTGTTGGAGTAAAAAAAAAACTGATGATAGTGAACACAATGGATTACAGAATTAGTTCTTAATGTCTGGTGTAGGCAATCTGCAGATCTTCTCTCCCTGTGAGGCAAAATAGTTGGGTAACTTAAGTGGATAGAAGCTCAGTCCATAAACCCCACCCTTTAGATTGTCATTTCCATGAAATTTGTTTGGTAATTTTTATTATTTCTAAATTGCAAAAGCATAGACGGAAATGCAGGAGGAGGAAAGATCTACGCCCTCTGCCTCTATTTTTCTTCTACCTTACATTTGCAGATGTATATAAACACCAAATCAGTTCCTAAACACAGCACATGGAGTTTTTCAAATCTCTAGACATAAATCCAGTGTTTTGTGATTTGTGATTTGACACTGTAACAGATTTATCTGAAAATGGTTACTATTAAAAGAAGATTTCTGTTAACAAAAATAAGTATCGTCTGAAATGAGTGAAGAAAATGGGGTGATGTCAAAGGGAAAGCAACAAATAACAAAAGAAAATTAAAATCTGGAAAAATAAAACAAACTAAAAAATCAGGTTCAAGACTCCATAATTGCAGTCTGGATTATTTCTACCATTGTTCTTTAATTTCAGTTTCAATAAATATTTGTCTGGTTAAGTCATTCTGATTTCCTCTCATTAACTTGATTTTTAGAAACTTCATGAGAGTATTTTCCTTTGTGATTTGTCCTGATTAGCTGAGGCTTCATCTCTGCACTATCTGTGCTAAGTATACTTTGATGGCCAAATATCAGCACCAAGTTGAAAGCCCCAGGACAATACTCATTGTTTCAAAGTATATTTCTAACACTGTTAATTATGTGTTAACTTCATTAACAGTAAGAGAAACACAAACTTGCCTGGATTTGAAGACAGGGGAAAATAACTGCTTTCAGCAGATAAGCAAACAACAAGATTATATATCTAGATAGGGATCCTCTGTATTTGCATCACTGTGAACAGGTAGAAATACCCAAAAGCTGTAAACTTGTTCTAACCTCTCTACTGTCACTATAATGAATGTCCATGACCTATTTCCACTGGCTCCCATTAAAAAAAAAAAGGGGGGGGGGGGGGTAAATGCCTGCAAAATACAGAATAGAACTACCAGGTAGGAGTAACTTTTCTGCATTTTTTGTATCAATTTGTGGCTGTAGTATTTGAAGATACGGGATGGAAATCTTTGGTTTTGTCTTCTTCAGTTGATCGACTCATCCCTACCAGGATCCAAAGTCATTTCACCTAAGCTGCATATGCTGAAAAGTTAGACGGCATGTAGGCCTTTTCCATAAGGTGTGAGCAAAACAAGAAACTCCAAAATTATTACTTTTATTGTAGAATAATATAATGCAAAATGAAGTCTTGAGCCTCAAGAGAATTTTAGTGTAGAATAGTACACTATATAAATTGTCATTATCTTTTGAAGAAATAATTAATATGTTCTAAGGGGGATATTTAAATAAGATTATATTTTTATTCTTACTTTTATATTTTCTCATAACTTTTACATTCATATTACCAAGAAAAGAGTTTCTCTTTTCCTCAGGTGAAAATAACTCTCTCATATACACAGCCTTCCTTTGTTGAAATTTGCAAAAAAAAGGACATATTTGCATTCCTCAGAGAGTTTGAATTACATTATGAAAGTGCCATGGCCATTTAATGTACTTATATTCAGCTCCAGTTTCTAGTGGCTTGGATGTTGCTATTGCTGTTCCCTGTAGGGAAAATAAATACATTCAGAGCTCAGAATTGCCACAGAGATTTACTGTTCTCCCAAAGTGTATCGTTTGCTGCTTTCACAGAAAAAAAATTAAAATGAAAGAAACCATATGCATATCAATGTTTGTTGTTATACATAATGTGCAATACACAAAAAAATTTTCTTTCAAAGCACGTTCATGTAAAACACAAGGTTAAATTATAAGAATAAAAATATAAATCAGGAATCAAGCACTACATTAAGCATGTCTGATAGATTTGTTTGCATGGGACACAGAAACCTGAAAATGGGGTTGTGACTTGGAGCAATAGAAAGAGATGTTTAGCTGAAAAGGTGAAGAAAAAGTAGCAGAAAATGGCTGCAATTCAATGGAATATATATGTCATTTTAGTCGTGTGCCTCAAAATATCATCGAAAGACTGTGGGACAGTAAGAGGCGCAAGAATCTTTCAGATTGTTGCACTTTCAGAGCTTCCGCCATTTGGCTGCTCTTTCACAATCTTTACTCAAAGACTCTCATTCTGAATATCACTTCTCTGTCCCAGGCATGAGTTGGCACCCTCACTTTATACCACTCATCCCAGGAGCCAGCATCCTCAGGACATCCAGGAAGGCACCTCTGTGCAGTGGGAGCTGGAGTGAAGCATCCAAGTGCTCATTTCGTCATCCAAACAATGAACGCTCCAGAGCTGCAATCAGCTCCCTTCAGAGACCTTCAATATTTTCCAAATCCATTCTACTTAATGCTGCATCCATCAGGCCTAGGAAAAAACTGGAAGACAGAATATTTGTGATGAGAGAGAACATCAAAAGAAAGACTTGTTCCCTCGCAGAAAACAGCAGAGTATAAAAGAAACTGAAGGACAGGTAAAGAAACAGAGAGCAGTCAACATGAAACTGAAAATATCCCATAATAATGTGTGGGGAAGAAAAGAGACTTTTGTCAGCAAAAAAAATTAGCTAACAGGTTTTCACAGTGATAGAGGCTTAGGCATTATTTCAGTTGTCTTCAGCAGCAAAAAGTAATGTCCAATAATAAAAAATGAAATTAAAGTTTTGAGTGTTAGAGTTTCAGGTATTCATCACATGGAATGAGGTACAGGGGAAAATACACTGACAAAAGTCTATTATGCAGTCAGGAAAAGGTAGGCAATTTGAGATCTATTTTTAGTCACCACCTTTTGGAACAAGAAAGCCTTGGACATAAAATCTAGTTTCCATGTAACCTATTGAAATATGTTTCCTGCAAAATCTGAAAAAATAATTTTGAGGAAAATTCTTTTGAGAGGTTGTGTTTCTATGCTTACCTGTATCAGTTATCATGAAAGATGTTTGCCTTAAAAGTATGAATTCTCTTTATTTCCATCTGAAGCCATCAGTTTGCAACATCATGCTTTGATGACATGGAGACTTCTATAATAGCATAAGAAGGGAATTGAGCTTGTGATGGGCTGACTGCAGAAAACTCCACTCTATAATTTAGTATGGATAGATACCAAAAGTCTGTTGTTAAATTATGCAAATATTTTCTCAATTAAGTAACCTTTTGGAAGTTGCTTCCTCTGTCCCTTTCAGCAATATCTCCTTCCCTACAGTCATTCTTTCCTACCAACTCTCTGGAACACAGCAGCATGCTCCTGAATTTGTCATTTTACCACATACTGCCCACATTTGGATGGCTCCCAAAAGCTCTGGGAGCCCTGACAGCCTGCTGTAGTTCTGCTAAGCCCTTTCTTCTTTCACTGCACTTATCCTGTTCAATGCCCAGAGTTTTATGTGCACTAAAATTTATATTACTGTGCTTAGGTATTGGTTATTACAGACAGCTACAGCGTCATAAGCACTGGCAATTTAATCCTGACTTTCATGGCCTTCATGATCCTTAAAGACTCTTGAGCGCAGTGATTGCCAAAGAGTCTTCATGTCATGATGAGGTCATTGCTCTTCTAAGCCTATGATTTCAAAGAAAATTTGAAAATTATGTTCCTGTACTGTCTGAAAGGATCAGTAGCCAAAGCTTTTTTATTTTTAAATATAATCCAAAATAGCTTTAATTTGAAAAACTTCATAGTTTCAGGGTTATGTATCCTAACATTTTTTAATCTCCACAACTAAACATACCACAGTCATGTTGGTATCGGAATAGGTCAACAGCAGCAGAAAATTTACATTTAAAATCTTCAAGAGTATTGCAACAGATGAAAACATAGACTACGGCAACAAGGTGAGCATAGGGCTATTGTGGAATCATTAGGCTGTGTGATCTACTGGAAAGGCTGGGGAACAAAAGGGTTAACAAAATGGACTTTGCTGGAATGAAGAAAAGCAATGTATCTACTTCCACAAAGACTTGCCTGATGTTTAAGAGCAATGAAGACCTGAATTATGTTGAAGGTTTTATGTAAAGATTGATGATATCTACAGATGAATACCAAAAACAATAAAGATTTTAGATTAATATTTGTGCTTGTCCTTCATTTATAGCTCGTGGTATCCCACCAAAATAATCACCAGGTTACAGCTGATGTAATTTTACAGAAACATCACAATATGCATCAATGGTTAGGGAAAACGGAGATCGATATAAATGGAAAGGAAAGGAAGAGTTATAAAACTCAGTGTGTCTCACTGATTCCAAACTCCTTACATAAGGAGCTTTAAGTGAAAACAGCCCATTGCTTTGTTTGTCATATTGGGGTTTTTCCCTTTTCTTTTTCTTTTCTTAAAACAATCATTCATCATTAAAAAGCTTCTGATATAGAGTTTCATTAAATGCTCCATAACACTGTAAGCAAATGAACCTGATTTTCCTTCAGTACATATTGTAGCACTTTCAAAAGATCCTGTTTTGCTTTTGTCCACCTTCAAGGAACAGAGAAATAGGTTATAACATTTTCTTTTTAACTTCCGCACAAATCTGATGCATGAAGACAAAATAGCTCTATTGACTGTTTGGGTTTTTTCTTTTCATAAATGAAACAGGATATTGTCTCATCAAGTTTGCAACATATGCATTCTGTTCCAACAATTTTACATAATTTTAAATCTTACCCTTTGCCAAAGGAAGTAAAATAAAGATACACTTAAAGAAAGCATAGAAAGTGGATAAACCAGGAAATATAATTCTGTAACACCTACTGCTTAGCACTACTAGCCAAATTTTTACTTTTTATTTATTTATTTATTTATTTTTCAGCTGAAATACTATGCTATTTAAACAAAATTGGTTTCAACTTTTTATTCCGCATGGTGAACATTTATGTCAGTATAAGACAAGAATTTGATTTCAAGTCAATTATTTCCAGGATCTGGAATGATTTCTTACTATGCCTTTTGGGACAAAAAAGAGATAACATACAGAGTAAAACATTATCATGAATAGCAGATTGTTTCTTACTAAAATGACTTGGACCTAATTGCACTAACTTTTTGTTTTCACTCATAACTTTCAGCAAATGAATGTTTTCCCAGCATATCATCCCCAGTGCTGACATCTCTCACATCTGTGAGCAGGTTTTTTTGATCCATCTTCACCTCACATGTTACACACATTTTTTTCCCAAGAACTAATCAGTGTTTCTTTCAAAATAGTCTGGCTTGCTTTCATACTTACAGATTCCCTTATTTTATTTCCATGAACCATACTTGGTACACCATGAAAGGACAAATAAATGTATCTGCATGTACAGATCACCTTAAGCCATGTCTTTCCTCTCCTAAACATCCCACAGCCCTGGGCTAGCCTGAGGGCTCTTTCTTGTACCACACCAAAGCCATTGTTCTGCTGCAAAGGTGCAAAGGTGCAAAGGTGCAAAGGTACAAAGGTGCTGGGACTGAGGTTATCCTGACACAGCACTGGAGGGTCTCCCAGACAGGGTGTCCTCTCCTCTGAGTTCTTATTCTGATGTTTCCTCTAACTCTGCCTGCTGGCTCCTGTTATGGGCCTGGGAGAAACACATTGAGTTAATATTTGGGCTCCTGTTCCTGCCATGGCCTTTCTGTGCTCTTTGGTAGGTGTGCAGAAAGCTTTTTTTCACACAATATATTTACTAGTCTTTACTTATACAGGTATGCACACTTATATGAATATACATATATACTCATAATCCTTGAAAAGCTCTCCAGTTTGGAAGTTGATTTGTGGACATCTCCCTGTTGCAAAGAATAAAATGAACTTTTGGTATTTGGTGTTAAAGAATGAAGAGAAATTGAACAGGAAATTGGAGTGTGAGTGGTGTGAACCTGTTTCAATGAAAATTTTTATTGTTCACATGGCTTTGATTCCAGCTTGCAGTAACCAAAACATTTCAGTACTTCTGGGATACTGACTTTATTAATTACACAGACAAACCTACCAAAAACCTTTTACCTTGTCCATTCCTCAGTGTTTGCTCTAATTGTGTTTATGAAAAGTAACATCTCTTCTCCATCTTTATTTTAACCTGTTTTAAAAAACCCAACAAATTATTTTTCTCCACTTGGCCAGTATTCTGAATTTGTTAAATTATCTATGAATCCATTCCAAAAATATTCAGTTTCTAAGCTGAATGTATTTTTTAGTACGTGAGGTCAGAATTATTCCTTTTTTAATATATAAATTAATTTGCTTTTGTTATCCTTACATCACACATTTTTATACTCAAAACAATTCATTTCCTCCTGCATTTATGATGGTCACTTTCTTACAGATAATTTCTACAGGCAGATATAAATAATCAACTTCTTTTTTTTCTTGAGGTCATAACTGACAATGTTAAATTAAAATCCATTCATAACCTACCTCCAGAATTGTACACCTTATTATTAAATTCAATATGGTCTTATCCATGTTAAATCAAATCATTATTTGATTGTGTGAGTGTATTGTATCTTTTTTATATTCAGTTTTAAATTAATGAGCATTTCTGCTGCATATTACATCTTAGAGGCTGAAGTATGTACAAGTTCGGGCTTGATTGTAAAACATTTTAAAAATATGTTTACTCTTTGTAGTTGTTTCAGGGTTAACACAGGTTTGTTGTTTCCTCAGGAGAAACAACTTTCAGTGTGCAAATATGGAATGCGAAATATAACTGAAAGTGACCAAATTACTTCAAAGAAGGCTGACTAAAAAAGAAGTTGTTTGAAGGAGCAGCATGGGACACAAAACAGTAGTACCATGGAAAGTGAAAGAACAAGCAGAAATATAAAAGGTATGCATAGGTACAGTTTACTAGAGTAAAACAGAAATTTCACAAAGAATACACAGAAGAGTGTCTGCAAACCACAAACAAAGAATTCTTACATGCCTTTCTCCCTCTGCAGGTTCCTCTGGTATTTTGTTATTAGATTGTCAGTTAGATTCCCCAGCCCTTGAATATTCCCATCTGCCATGTTTATATCAGCTGTGTTTATGAACACTAGCAACAATCTTAGGAAATAACCCCTACTTCTGGTCTGAAAAACAGGCTAGGCACAAAGCTCTCACAAAGCCATCTTACTCCATAGAAACATTTATCCCTGTCTGTAGTACAACTTAGTCATGTGTGACTTGTGAAAAATTAGGATTCTGACACAAATTAGGGAGCAGTTTATAAACATGTGCTTTTACTGACTGCATTCAAGCGACTACCTGAGAACATTGGTATTTATTACGTTTGCTCTAGGGCACTAAACAATTTGAAAAGGAAAAAATCTCCCATCCTATGGTAATGCTTTTTCTATTAGAGCATTGGACAATGGAAAATGAAAGCTGATTATGCAACTGTTTTTAGCTGCCAAACACACCATTACTGGTAACTGGCTTTCCAAACTATTTTGATAATTAATATGGGGTTGAGAAATGTCTGATCTGAAATGGACATGGTGCATTTAACTCAAGTAGCCAATTACTCATACAATGTATCTTGGCTGAAGAAATATGAACTTAGAGAACTCAGAGTAGGCTGTGTTTCTGATTTTACTAAAGATAAACTAATTGACAAAAACATAAGAGGGAAGTTATAATCTCAGGATTTTACAAGCTAAATAAAGATTTTTATATATTTGCACAATTTAATATTGTTTCCAGGTAATGTTAAAAAAATCCGATTATTAATAGTTTATACTTACCCCTAAACTGAACTTTATTTTTCACTAGCATAAAGTTATTTTCAGCTAGAATCTCTCTCCACAAACTTTATTGCTTTCTTTAATAAATTGTTTCTTTTCAGAAATAAACACATTAAGAGAGAGAAATCATTCTTCCCCATGCACATACTTAGAAAATCATACAATATAATGGCCCATATAAAGGGTTTATATATGAACACATAAAGAGATATATTTTTCAGAGGTGTAAAGAGCCAAGAAGAGATCAATAAAAACCAGAATCTGGCGGAACAGTGGAACTGAGTGAAGTGTGTAATACCAGTAATAGTGTGAGTGATGTCAAGTGTAGTAAACATCCAAAATGTACCATGAATTTTCAGTCAAAGTCAGAAGAACTAATGTGAAAGATTAAACAGGAAGCTTCTACAAAGATGACTTAATTTCCATGAATTCTTTTTTAGGAGTGATTTTTCGCTAGTGAGTCTTTGATTATTTGGTTTGACTGCTTCAGTTCATGTTATAAAAAAAAGATAAAAAAGAAAGAAACAAAGAAACAAAATACTGATTTTCAGTTCTATTTTGTCGCTTTCTATGGGGATAATATAATAATAGTCATAATAGTAACAATGGGTGGCAAGTATCTACAACACAGCTTCTTAGTCTTATTTCCACAATCTTGGTATACCTTGACTCTGTATAACACATTAGAAATGCTGTATTTGACCCTATCAGTCCCACCGCTGATGTGAAGCAATGTCCAGAAGATCTGTTATAAAAATACATCTCTCAGAGAGTCCATGGCTCTCATCAAATCCATTTCCTTTTATTGTGAGACAAACCCACAGTCTCTCGTGCCAGTTCTGGATGGTGCAAACCCTACTGACAAGAGGCATGGTCCTCACTCTTCCTCCTGGCTGAACTCACCATCCCAGCTCCTATATTTGGGAGTCCTTGATTCCAGGGGACCAAGCTGACAACATTCTTAGCTGTATACTGCAAGCCAGTATACAGCTAAACACTGCTGAAAGGGCATAATTAAGTACCTCAAAAGCCAGAAGGATGTGCTAGAAAATGAATGGAAAAATTTTCTTGACTTTTTTCTTGTAATCAGGTTCATCTTCTGCAGCCTTTGCCTGTACAGCCCAACATGTTACACTCAGGTAAACACACTGTATTTCAGGGAGCTGCTTCTATCATACATCCTATGCATGAATTTGGCTTATGCTCTTCTCCACAAGTTACAGAGAGGATAAAGAGTGCCAAAATCAATATTTTTTTTTTGGCAGTAGTAGACAACTACGAATGAATAATTACAATTTAGAAGAGCCACTTCTGCTTAATAAGAATTAAAAATAAATAAATAACACCTTTATAAGTGGATTTTCCTTTAAAATTAAGCTTCATCCTTTTCTCAGCCTAGTAGTGCAGGAATCATTCTTGAAGTGATACAGAATGGGTGCCAATTCTTACAGCAAACATGAACATTTTCTCTGTTTCCAAATTCGTATGCAGTTTTGGCTAGGTGAATCATAATGTTCTTTTTAAGGATATTTGGATACAGATTAATCTACCATAGCTACTATGGAAAGAAAAAATATTAGGTGAAGATTTGGAAATCCAAATGTATAACATGGAACACCTGCAAAAACTATCTCTCCATAAATTGTATTAACAGAAATTCTTCATCTCAGTGTCCCTTTTCTGTAGAAACCCTACTTGATACAATTATTTGTCTTCCTAGATGATCTTGGTAGGAACACAACTATCAATAGTAATGGAATAAAGAATATAAAAATTACTGGGTGTGCATTTGTATGACCATATTTGCTTTCTGTGAGGACTAATACACTCAAATTTTCTGTCTGTAGGAAAAGATTTGATGATTAAGTTGCTGTAGATTCTACCCCTTATTTTTAGGAACATTTTAACTTGAAAAAGTTTTTTAAAAAAAAACCAAATTTACTAGAAGAGTCCATGGAAGAAGTTCCAAGGGTTTTTTGCTAGCAAAGCTTTGCTTCTTAAGCTGCTGGTTGTTTTGGCCAAACTCATAACCAAGCAGCCCTACTAGGAGTATTTTAGAGAGTAGCATAAGCTCCCTAAAACATCTGTTTCATCAATGTGCACTTAGGAAGTAACAACTTGCTTGGAGCCCTTGAGACACCAAGGAGAATTCTCAAGGGTGAAGAGGCAGGTAGAGCCTCCCTCTCTCCTGGTAAGAATTCCAAACTGAGCCTAACAACACCATGCTGGTGCTGAGCTGGGGTTATTTAGGGTGATAATTTCACAAGACAATGTAATTGCAAAATTATCTGCAATCTTGAGAGGAAATGTTTCTGAATAGAATCTGAAGGCAGAGTTGAACAATTTAAAACTGGGTTTGCCTGAATCCACACTATTGTTTGGGGATTTTGGTTTATCCTTCATGGTAGATTTAATCTGTTACTGTTCTCTTTTTACCTCGCTGCCAATTTTTGTAAAGACATTAGTGTAATGAAATAAAGCTCAAAGAAATAAGAACTGTGTGAAGAGCTTCACTTTTCAGCATTTCTGTACTGTTTCAGAGTAGTTTTCTCTGACTCCTGTGAGCATTGAATTGGCTGCATAGCCATTTAAAACCATTAAAAATAACTTGAACTGTTCCAATAAACAGTTTCAGGTGCTCAGATCTAGAAGAGAACCATGTTTTTTCCTGATTTTATCACAATCCCTACCCTTTATGAATAATGTGTGATATTGATCATGCACTACGGGAGGGAAGAAGGTTTTACAACTGACACCAGTAAAATTGAAAACATTTGGAAAACACTCATTTTATATAAATATATATATTTCTGAACATTTATGGTCTATATTGCAGTCTCTAACATGAAATGGTAGTAGGTTTTGATTTTATTCTACAACATAACAAAGCATATACTTACAGTAATTCAGAGGCCAGATGCAGAGAAAAATATAGATTCTGATGCTATCCCAGGCTTCAAGACAATTGTCCTTGTTTCAGCTGGGGTAAGTTAATTTCTACTCAGTAGCTGTTACAGTGCTGTCTTTTGAGAAAAAAAGTCAGCATATGCACGGTAAAATGTCATCACATATTTTACTGAAGCAGAATCCTAAAATTAGGATTTTCCATAGTTCTGTAAGGTCACAATTACTTAGATTAATTTATTATTTTTCATGGAGCTTAATATCTGTGCCTTTTTCATTCCCAAAATAATACAGGAGGAAATTCTAATGCAAAAATCACACAATATAACTATAAAATTTGTCAGGTGAAAATATCAAGAAAATAATTAAATATCTCAAGGGCAATTAATTAGAATAATGTTCAGCCCATTACAAAAATTTATTAGTAATATTTGTGTATTGCAAATGCTAATAACTAGTGCTGAACTTGGCCTCTTCAAAAACAAGCATATGGAACAAGGTCTTCCCTGGATATTGGCAAGGGAAAAAGCAATGTGAGAAGATTCAGCCCCAGCCAGGTTCACTTTTGATTGTAAATGTTGCTGAAAAATGTTCTGTTGGGAATATCACACAGGCGTTTCTCTTTTGCTGAAGGCTGGAGGAATGCAGTGTGGTCATTTTTGCCTTGCCCAAAACACCTTCTGCAAGAGTAGTGAAGGATCACTGGCATAAAGATGACTTTTGTCTAGCTTGGGATTTCTTTATACTTGGAAACACCTCAGTCTCTTCCCTCCTTTACAGCTCGATGGAGATTTTTTAACAATATTGGAATAAAGGGACAAGGGCAGAGCAGCTGACCTGGGAAATCAACACCTCATTCTTCTTGCTTAATGATGTCAAAATGAACTGGCTTCACACCACTGAGAATTTACACACAGAGGATCCCAAGTGCCTTTTCATGTCTCTCATCTTAAAGACATGAAACTTGGTTGAGGAAAATTAATTTGCTCAAATTGCAACAATCCTGGTTATAACCATTATTATTAAAAGTGGAAAAAAATTAATCATAAATATATTTCAAATGAATCAGTGAATTTCTACTATAACATCATAGGGACTGGTACTAAAGCAAAGGCCCAAGAGCATTTCATGAAGCAAATCATGTACAGAATTTCCACAATTATTTTCAGATAATTATCATATTAAATAATCGCTGATAAGCTTTGGCAATAACATCATGACTGGTGGAAAGAAAAATAGAGAAGGTGACGCATCAGTCATAGACAATGATTTAGAAATAATGTTAGGAAACAGTCAGAAACAGTTTGTGAGGGGGGAAAGGTAAAGATGACACATAAATAGCACATCATTCTCAGAAAATGCCAGTAAAGAAGCAAAGAAAAAAAAAGGAGAATATTCCAGAGATAAAGAAAGCCACAAGTAAATAAATTGTGATCATATAAAAAAATTGTAATAATAAACATAGCTGTATTTGTGAAACAAAGATTTAAAAGACTAAGAACAATTGAAAGAATTAAAGAAATTGATTGGCAGAGCTGTCCCAAAATTAAGTGGTCCCTATCTGTGCTGAGTGTTAGATTGCCCAAGCTCCTGGAAACATAGCAGTGAACCAGGGGCCACGTGTGTGTCTCAGGCTGCAGGAGGCTGAGGAAAGGAAGCTGGGCAGGTCTGTGCTTATCTGCAGTCCTTGCCATCTGAGAGAGGACATAAGATGTGCTCTGGTACCACCCAGGAATGGGAAAACAGAAAATTCCTCTTGGAAAGCACTGGATATTTGAGAAGTTGGGTTTATTTCTCCCACATTTTCTATAATGGAGCACGTAATACACCTTTATGCAATAAAATGTGCTTACAGTAGGAATAGCACTAGAACTACTGAAGAAAAAAAAAAAGCGTGAAAACATGGAGAAATACTGGGGACAGCAAAAAAGGAAGAGAATTACTTCAGAAACAATGCCTGTATAATTCCCTATGATCCTTTTGGTTATTTCACTGGCACATTCTTTGGTTCTTCTTCCTATTTTCATGGGCCATCAGAATGATGCTAGCATTCAAGCAAAAAAAAACCCTCTAGTTATCTTTAGAAGAGAGTTGATTTCAGGACTCAGAACTCTCCTGTCTGTTTTGTGGTGAGCTTGTGCACCAGTGTTTCAGCCACCCAGTATGGCCATCACCAGTGTGTTAATTGCCTCCTTGTTATGCTACAAACCCATGTGTCTCCAGTCTGAGGCATTAGGATTTGGAAATACACTTCTAAACTCATTACCTCAGACCATTACCCTGGGAAAAAGGCTGTCTTACTAAAGAATAACAGAAAGATTAGCAAGAAATTCTTCTACCTACACCATGCTGTTTACTTTTCAGCTCTGTTTTATTAATTGCCAGGAGTCTGGGACCATTTTCCTTACTCCCAGTTACTTTCTACTGACTTCTCCAAACTTTAGAAAGAATTTCATCACAACAATTAACACAGGAAGAGAAAATCTTGTGCACTTGATTGCTGTTACATTTGTGGATGCTCAGCTATGTAAAGAACCCTGGCTACAAATCTCTGGTATAAACTTACTTGCCTTTGTTGTTTTCACAACATTTTTACTAAGTAATTTCACTGAGAAAACAAGTGTCTATTTAAACAAATGCTGCAGCTGTGGGATGTTTCAGACTTGTGGAAAATCCTCCAGCTAACATGTTCCTGGATTCATTTTCACATCAGTGGTGTCAGACCAGACTCTTTTCCATGCTCGTAACTGCTCCTACACAGCCAAAACACAACTGGGATTTTTTCACTGACCTTCTCCTCATGCACTCTGTACAAGGATGTAAATGGGATGTGTGTGTTTACCAGTGTTCAGCTGCATGTGTGGAAATGCATTTCCCAAACAGCTTCCAAAGATCTTTGCTACAAATGCCATATAGCTGCTCCACCTAATTTTTTTTATTCATGCTCTCATGCTCCTGACTTCTCACAAATTTGTTAATTGTCCAAAATGCTCTACATATATAGAGGTCAACAGATTAAAAGTCCTGGAACAGGCTGCTACACATTCTAGGTTTTGCAGCTCAGTATCTGGCCTTCTGACCTGTTATTTACTATGATGATCCTGAATAATTATGGACTATTTTTTTCTTTTTTCTTTTACAATAATGTTAAAAAGAAGAAAAATGCACAAGTTAGGTGAATATTTGGTGCTTGTATACTATTTGGGGCTTGTATACCACTCATTTTATTCTTCCAGAAATTACTGTAGAGTGGCAGAGCCATAGAAAGTTTCTATCAATTGCTCAGAAAAGCATGGAGAAGCTTCTTTGTCAGTAGGGTTGGAATTTGGTCTTTTGTGAATCCTAGAGATGTTTTGACACGGTAAGTTTGTAGAAACCTGGGGTAAACATGAAAATATTCCTAGTAAAAAAAAAGCATTTTAGCAACGCAAAACCAGTTATCATTTTTAAAGTAATTTTTAGTGCGAATATATTTTCTATTTCGTACACTAGACTTTTTACCTTTAGTGAAGTAAATTCTTAATTAAGATGACTGCAAGAAAAGTGAGACTCCCTCCAAATAGTTGCTATGTGGACTAAATTAAAATCTTTAGCTCAGTCTTTAGGAATTCTTAGCAACCCAAAAGCTTGCCACCACTTATTTTCTAAACTTTCTTTTGTAAATAATAGATGTGCCCTCAGAAGGAAAATATTTGTATGTTGTACACCATAAGCCTAGCATCTGCTAGCTGTTTTCTTGTTTGGCTCATTCTTCTAGTTTTCCTTTGTTTGCAAAATACATGAATCCTGAAATCTATTTTGTTTTTCAGTATTTCAGGCAGTAATGGATGTGACACAATTTTGGAACTCTAGTTTCTTAAGGTGTAATAGGGACTTCTAAATAAATTCTAATTAGAAAATATTTGTATTTTTTCTTCACACAGATTTTGAAAATAAACCAAACCAAACATAATCAAACATAACATTATCAAAGATATTTTCCAAATATCCTTGTCTGTTGTCCACAAAAGAGGAAATGGTGAAGTGTGCCTGCTGTGAGGAAAGCTAGCAGAGGACCTACAGCTAAAATCATAGTAGAGTGAAACTGTTTCTTCTTGCAACAATGATGGGAATAGAAGGTCTGAGAGGAAAAACAAAACTGATCTGCCAACCATCCTGCAGTTAGACAGGCTGAGAGAGCTGGAGTTGTCCAGCACAGAGAAGAGAATGTTTCAGAGAGACCTCATTGTGGCCTCCCAGTACCTAAGGGAGTTTATAACATGGAGCAAGAGAGATTTTTTTTTAATATGGACAGATAGTAACAGAACAAGGGGCAATGGTTTTAAACTGCAAGAGAACAGGATTAGATTAGATCTTAGGAAGAAATCTGTTACTCAGAAGGTATTGAGGCACTGGAACACAATGCCCAGACAGGTTCTGGATGCCCTGTAAGAGTTGAAAGCCTGGTTGGATGGGGCACTGAGCAGCCTGGTCTAGTGAGCATCCCTGCCCATGGCAGGGGGATTGAACCTAGATGATCTTTAGGCTCCCTTCCAACCCAAACTCTTCTATGTTTCTAAACTGGGTGCATCAAGGATGGCACCCAAAGGAAAGTGAGTGAAGGGAGCACAGAGAACACTCAAAGGACAGAGCCATCTCTCTCACTCCTCTTCAGGTGGTGGTACAGCTAGAGCCTGTCTCAAGTGTTTGTACCCAAATACTTGTGCATGAAAAATAAGTAGGAGGAATTTAGAGCCCATGCCCTGTCTGATGTCTGTGACATCACTGGAAAGGATGAGATGTGGTAGCACTGCAGGGTCAGTGGGAACGCAGTGTCAGTCACAAGGTAACAGTTAGGGAACACTTAAGCCATCTGGATATGAAAAAGTCCTCAGGATTAGGAACCCAGTGGGTTCCTGCAGACATCATCAGAAAGCCACTGTAAGTAATTTTTGAAAGCATTCACAAAAGTTTCCTATCAACCAGAAAGAAGGCAACTAGGGAGAAAATCAAGATACTCAGCCTAAGTACTCACCCAAGACTGCAGACAGAGACCTCTGGAAAGACATTTTCAAACACATATTTTCCAAACAGTAATTTGGAAGATGAATATGAATTTACCTAGGATAAATCAAGCCTGACTAGTTATGATGAGATGACTCACTTTTAATAGACAGTTTCAGAGTGTTTTAACTTGCACAGAGGCAAGGGAATAAGAATCTTTCAGTCACAATAGTTAATACCCCATATTCTGCTAGATAGATGTTTATAAGAATTATGTAATTATGAAAACCTACTGAATTGAATCCCAAATCAAAATACTAAAATAAACATCCCATATTTTTATGCAACAGAAGATATATCTAGCTCTGGAACTTTATTTGAAACTTCTCTGAATCTGGCTCCCAGTCAGCTGCCTGTTCAGATATAGAAGTTTGAAATACTGATGTCCATAGTTTAAATTTCAATTCTCTCTTGTATTCTGGCTCATAAAAGTATTTCTGAATTTACATGTTTCTTTGTTTCTTAAGAACTGCAGAACCTCAGATACCCATCAAATACCTGACAAAGCTCTCAAAGCCAGACTTAAACCCATTTTGATCTTGACAACCACACAATCTTTAATTACCTTACTATTAGTATTGCCTGAAAATACAATAATACAATAATATTTTAAGAACCCTGAGGTGATATCTTCCTGAATTAGCCCACAAGTACGAAGTCTTATTCATTTAATGGTCTGGATTTCTGACAGAACATTGCTCTCTTAGGGTATTATAGAAACTTTTTATTAAACTTTCTACAGTTTTTCAACAGGAGTTAAACATATTAATTTACACATTATCAAGCATAGACGTATTAGTGCCAAAAGTAGAACCACAGAGAAAAGCCATCTTCAAGACTCATCCATACATAATTGAAGATTTTGAAAATGTTTCTTTTCAGAAATTACTCACTCTCATATTTTTTCTAATTTTTATATCACTGTTTATATTTTCATGAAAGAAGACAGACAGTTCTTGGCAGTCTTTTTTTTGTTTGTTTTTCACACTCATAATAAAGAACAACGATACAAAATTTGCTGAAGTGTGTCTTTTATATATCTGCTAAGCCGTCTTCTCCAAAGACAAATTAAGTTCTGTTACATTTTCTTGGTCAAAGAATTTGTACATAGCTTTTCTTTCCACTTCTCTGTCTAAAGATTTTATGTTTACATATGAGGAAAAGTTAAATTTAAAAGCTAATTCATTGCCATTTTGGATTGCTTTGTAAATTCCAACAATTAATTTAAATTTTCTCTTAGGAAAATAAGATATTGAAACGTCGATTCTAAACACATACCCTTAAAATTTGAAATCTGTATGAACTGAAAAATATCTAATTAAATTAAGCAGAAACTCTTGCTTAAAAATATTGTACAAAAGCCCATTCTTTAGCATTCAGATTCTGAATGTCTCTATAATTTTTACATATATTTTTACATTCAATAAATTGTGCCAAAAATTTGTCTTTCCACAGAGCTAAACAAATAGTACTTAGTCTGTGGGGTCCAGAGGAGATGCACACCTTCTTTTCATCTTCATTTTTAAACTTATCAAGATTATTGCTTTCAGACTGAAACAATTTCTGTGTTGAAACTACTGAACTACTGGAAAGCAAGGATATCAACTACACAGCATACAAAGTCATGAGTGTCCTCTATTTGGACACTTTCACCACCTTCTCTTCAGATGAGCCTCTGTGAAATATAAAATGTCCTTCAGAATTACTTTTCTGGGCCCAGTGTTCTCTGGGTTGAAAATCATCCCTTGTTACTGCCAAAGGGGGACATTTCAAGTGTTACTTGCAGTATAAAAGAAATGGTTTTAACACATGCAAACTATAAAGTTGATTTGCAGTTAAAAAGTTAATATACTGTATTTGGCAATGTATCCTGGCTCCTTGTAATATAGCCATAAATTTAGAGGATTTTTATGATGTAATGCTATCTACTTATTGACAGTTTTTCTTGTTAAAAGTATTATTGAGAAGAAGGAATCTGACATTGCTGCTAAAACAGTATTTTTGTTTCCCTTTTTAATGTGCCACTGGTTCTGGAATCCTTTGCTGATGACCTTAACCAGGTGTTTTTCCATTTGACTGTCTCACCCATGATTCATTAATGTATTCAGTGCTGACTGGCAGATCGATAACTAATCACAATTTTGAACCACTGGCCAGCTGTAATCCATAACAACAAAATTCCACTGGACTCAGTCTTTTTCTAGAGGTTATTGCTTGAAATGGTCTCAAAGAAGGGCATGAATCCAGGGCAGGTGTTTGAACATAGATGGGATTTTGATTTGAGGGTAAACCTGACTTGGAACTCAGAATAGGGGGAGAATGCTTTGTAGTACAACACACAGAGGAGACACTGTTGTTCCCAGAAGAGCATGCTTTAGCAGGAGCCTCCTTCAACAGGAAAGTAATAAGGCTTCACCTGGGACTAGATCAGAATAACAGAAATTGGAAAGAATTTTTTTTTTAAACATACTATTTATTATTAGGTGAAGTTTCCAGAAGAAGTTAGCATAATGAAACTAGATCCAATTCATTTTTTCTTTTCCTTGTTGAGGCCAAGCACTTGTTACAGTTATTTTCTGTGAAGCCTACAAGGTAAAGTATGAGAAAAAAATGCAATTTAATTGTTTTGTTGTTGTTCTACAAGGCCTTTCATGTGCTGAGAATAAAACTACTACAGTCAGACTGGTACAGATCCAGAGGGAAACTGTTGATAGCAAACCAAGCAGTAAAGTACTCTCAAAGATTAGGTCCTGTGTGAGGAACATTATGCCAGAAGGTTTTGGTTGGGTTTCTGTGCTTAGATAGAAGCCCAGCAGCTCTCCAGTTAATATCTTCCCCAGCCATTGGCACAAAGCAGGTGTGCTCACTACCAGTCCTGCAAACCTTGTCTCCACCCTCCTGTTCAGCTCTAAATTGGCCACACTTGCTAGTATTAACTTCATGTATTTTAGGAGCAACTCTTTAAACAACCTGGATATGTCTTTGGGATGAGAATTTTTTTTTTTTAATACCATCAAACAAAAACTAAAAGACCTTTTTTTTTCTTTTTTCTTTTTTTTTTGTTTAAATCTTCTCCTGAGTTTCTGTTCACAGATTTAGCAAACAAATAGAAAAGACAAGCTAAAGCAACTAACAAGGTGATGAAGGATTTGTCTGAATGATGGTGAAATTACTATCAGTGTTTGCTTCTCTTGTCCTATTCCCCATCATTGTACAAGTTATTAACAACAGTAAACTTAAAAAGGGGAGACAACATGTCCTGGTTTTAATTTGTCTATTGCAAGCAAAGAAAAACAACAACACAAAAATAATGGTAACAACAAGAAATTCATATGAAAAAGAATTAATTATTATGTACTTCAAAGAAAAGTATCCCATACATTTTATTGGGGTAATCCTCCAAATCTAATGTGATGTTTTCTTCTGTACCTGTACATGTGGTTGTTTTTCACAGGCAATTATGGAAAATGTAAACCTACTGATGTTTTTTTGACGGGCTGTCTTTTTGTAAATCCACATGAATAGTTCCTAAAAAGTTTGATTCTCTATCCTGCATGGTTTTACATGTTTCACCCAATTTAAGGGTCTAATTTCTGTCATTTTTGGATTAATGCATTTTCTCAGTAGACTCAAACTGTATCTCCCCATGAATATCTATTTCATGATGACATTTTTTGGACCAAACAAAGGAACATGTTCTGTTATGTATTTTATGTTGTATCCTTTTATAAATGAAGGGGATTTTTTATGTGATTCATTATATTGTATAGAGACATTACAATAGGAAAAAACTTCAGAAGACCCTTCCTTTTTTCTTCTTTCCAGGTTTGCTCCTCTGCTGCAAATTTCACAAACGGCAATGTTTTTACACTGTGCTACTCAGACAATGTGCTCATGAAGAAATATGTATAAAGATCTGTCAAAAGATTGTATGATTCAAATCATTTTATAAAAATTATTTACAAAGAATAAAGCAGAATTTTGAACATAACATAAGAACCAGAAAAAACCTCTATTTTTCATATTCCTGGGTCCTTACCAATTTTTGTTTTCATTTTTTTTAAGCAACAAGCACTGTTTACAATGTTTTGAGCTTCCTTGTCTAAATAAGAGTAGAAATTAATTCAATTAATGTTTTTGCAGATGGGAAGATAAAACCGGGGAGGGAAGATACATTTCTTCTCTTCAGGGACAAGTTATTGAAGCAGTCTTGATTGAGCAGTAGCATTCTGTTAATAAACTGAAGAGCAGTACCTGTCCCCCCCTGGAGCTGCAGGCGGTATTTCATACACTCTCCTGGGCAAAAGGGTGCTTCAGTTACAGTAGGGAAGAGTTATGGAGGCTGACAAAGTAATGGAAGGTAAAAAGTTCCAAGTCACTTTTTAGCTTCTAGAAGATAAAATTCTTTCCATCTAGTAAATTATAAGTTTCTTTTCCTACACAGAATAATCATTTTTGCGGGAAGGGAAGGGAAGGGAAGGGAAAAAGATAGAAAGGGGAAGGAAGGAAGGGAGGGAGGAAGGAAGGAAGGAAACATCCATCTACAGAATCAAGAATGATCTGCCAAAGGCAGGCCACAGATTTGGCTGTCCTACTCTGTCTCAGCAAGTCTTTGTCAGATTTCACTTTAGATTCAGAAGCCTTGAAAGAATGCTGTAACAATTCATCTTCCATGTCATCAAACTAGGTAACTTAAAAGAATCCATATTTCAGTAAAGTGCGTATTTTGTATAGCTCCTCTTAAATGTGATTATTTTTGCCTTGAGTAAAGTTTTGAGTTAAAAAAATTACTATATGGAACAGAAGAATTATAGGATAAGTTGAGTTTACAGACAAAAACATTGTGTATTCTGATGCACTAAAAGTTTTGTTGACGGTCTTATGAGATCTCACTGTTAAAGAAAATTTCTGACCCAAAGAGCTAATAATCCTACAAAAAAAAAAAAAAAATGAGCAGAGGTAGAAAAAAAAATTATAGTAGAAGGAAAAAAGGCAATAGGCCAATGTGAACAGGTCATATCCAAACAGAAGCCTGAAGCAAAATCACACTTTCTCCTGCTCTCTCATTTTGTGTTCAGGTTTCTTGTGTTCTGGCTCCAGTGGCAGAAATATGCTGATTTCTCTGCCTGGGAAGCAGCTATCATGTATGAATCCCATATTGTTGCTCATTATTTTCTATGGATTACCATCTAACATGATAAAATCATGGAGCCCTACTGGTAATGCAGTCCATAGTTGTCTACATTTTAAGCTGTGATTTACTATGACTGCATGTGCAATAGGAATGCCATTCAACCATCAACTTTTTAACTACAGTTATTAAAAAGAAGAATTATGTTGGATTAAGTGGCTTTTTTTATAGTTCACCTACTTTTCTCCATAATTATAGCTACAATTTTTAGTCTAAAATGTCAGCAATTGGGAACTTGTAAATGGAAATAAAGGAGCCTTGGGGACAAGAGCACCATGCAAACAGAGAAGGTCAGGTTTCTTTCTTGATTAATGAGTCATTTGTTCCAAGTACTGATGTCACAGCTGTATTTCAGCATTTGTTATTCTGTAAATAAATATTCCAGGTGAAAAATTAATTACTTTCTAATAACCCAGCAGATTTGCATGGATACACAAAGGCATTAAAAGCAAATCATCTACGAATTTTCCATAAAACTGTATGCGTATGCAACATATATGGAAGACACATACATCCTTTTATCTAAGCAAAAGACAAATAGCCTGGTGACAAAGGAGAAGGACTGAAAATTAACAGAAAGCTGATTTGCATTTTCTTCTTCACCTGAGAGCTGAAAAGCAGATTAGAAAAAAAAAATGCAAGAAAAAGAAGAGGACAACAACTATACAGCCTAAGTAGTTCTACAGTCCATCCTTTGGCCATAGGGCATGAGTTGGCCACATCAACATGGCCAAATGCTTTGGTTCCAAAACACTGTGAAAGTCCCCAAACTGCCTGTTGGGGACAGCCTCAGACTCTGCCAATTCCCTAAGCAGGGAACTGGTTGTGGGATACCTGCTAAGCCCCCAAGGGACTGCAAGTTAAGCCTAAGAGAACTGGCTTGTCCCTTGCTTCTGTCTGGCTCATGACAGTGGCAGCCACAATCAGCTTGGAGGGGGAGGTTGGGCTCCAGGTCCTGTGATATCGGTAGAAGTATTTATAATTTGATGTTAAAGAGACTATTTGATTGCTTTTTGACTGTCTTGCTCCCTGCCTGAGACACTGGCAGCAGACATAGAGACCATATTGTGAAGGTTCAACTCACTGTGCACATGAAGATACCGACAAACACATGGTGTTTTTTAAGCAGATCTGAGCCCAGCTGCATGGAACAATTTATTGGGCTAGGGCATATTTCAGTTTTCAAGCTGATGAGAGAGGAAAAGGTAATTTGAATAGGATTTAAAATATGCCAGTTAAAACCAAATGGTATTGCATAAAGGACAATGATAAATAGAGAAAACTGCAGAGTGGGTAAATAAAATATGCTTTTCATAGGGAGATGCAGGTTCCTGTCAGTAATGTACACAGTTGGCATGGAAACAAACAGTGAACAGTGGAGAATGAGCCTTTTCAAAGACAAGCACTGTGTACATAATAACCATGTTGCCTGGGGCTTAAACTATTCCTTAGCCTCATTGTTTAAGCAGTAAAGGGGACAGTGTCACAAAGAGACCAACTTCCATTTTCAAGTAGAAATGGCATATTTAATGACTGTTATCAGTCGGTAAGAAAAGACAAAACAACCTAATTAGAACTACGGAAATCAGCAAAAGCCCAGAGCAATAATTCTAAAAGAGGTTCTGTTCTGAAAATGATAGGACAGGATGAGGACACATTTTTGCTATTGGTAGAGCATGACTAAAGGGGATTTAAAATTAGGGCAAAGACGAGAATACAAATTGTTTCCAAGCAACAGTTTTTATGTGTTTGTATGTATGTGATAAATAAGATAGTTCAGGGGCAGCTGGAGCAATTTATTGTCAACAAAACCCTGTAGGAGTGTCTGGTATTTACTTTTAAGATAGTGGTATGTAGGAATGTCAGCTATCCTCAGACATATTCATGAAGTCCTACATACATGCAAAGACTTTTCTGTCTTCAGCAGCCTGACAAAGAGACAAAGCATTAAGGCCCATGAATAAAGTGAATTTAGTGAATTTGAAATAGACAAAATTTTTGGCTGAAACTTTAAGAGTAACTCAGCAGAAATTAGGAGAATATTTTAAAGGGTAGATAAAGAGAAGAGGGAGTTCTCTTTTGACAGTCCACTGAAGCCCAGTATTTTATGCAAACACACACCATGCAGAAACAGAGCTCAGCAGTCTTTTAGATCTGAAAGGAACTTCTAAGTGTCCAGCTGATGGCAGAATATGGGTTACAGGTTCAGAATCCCAGTTTGTTCAGTCCACAGTGTCCGGCAGTAAGAGTACACCAATCTGCTATTCTACAAGCTCACTTTGATATATGGCAAGTCATTTGCATGTGGAGCCACAGTAGACTGGTAACTCTGAAGCTCCAGTTAGGCCATTGCTGTGAAGCAGGGTGTATTATCTTGGGTTTGGGATGAACTGGTACTCTTACATGAGGCCTTGCTGCTGTTCTGCTGAACCAACTCATATCTGCTTAGAACACACCACAAACGCATACCTGTGGTTTCATCTGTGACCTTAACTTTCCTGTGGTATTTTCTTATGAGAGAGAACTGAAGCTGACTCTCATTGACATTGCAAAAATGTGCTTTTCTTCAAATATTTCTATTTTTTTTTAGTCGTTCCCACATCTGGGTGATAATGTCCCCACAAACTCAATATCGAACAACAATACAGGAGACTGTTGAGCAAACAAAGTTGAGTGTCAGGAGCACAGCATCTTCCACTCATTTAATCTCAGTATTAATCAATGAATTTTATTTATTTAAGTTTTCTTTAATTTTTTATCAGGTCTTTCCAAAGATAAACTACTGTTTGGTTGCTTTAGAAGTGTATTAAAAATAAACTAACTAGGTTTTTTTTTACATAAACAGAGAAAATATAAAATCCCTTTGGGCTTTTTGTAAGTATAATTTTCTCCTTAAAGAGTTAATACAAACCTTTGATTTCCTTCCCTTTTCATTGGTAACATTTAATATAAGCTGAAAGAATGAAAATGTGTCTTGGAAGTAAAGCCACATGTCCTTGGCAAACCATGTGTACGATAAAGGACGTGAGGCTGTCTCAGCAACAAGAGACTGGCTTAGAAGCTAAGAGTTTCCACCAGCTGCTGGATCAAAATCACCCCTATCCCACAAAGTCAAGTGACTTCCTCTCTTCCTTTGCCTAGTTTTCCTTCTCCCCGCCCCCTGCAACCTATCAACCAGAAGATTGCCTTGGTGTTTCACACAGAAAAAGAGTTGGGATATGGAAAATAATGTGAAAGAAGAGTAACAAGCATCTCTTAGGTCAAGCTGAGCTAAGGGGAATTCCTTTAACTAGAATTTAAATGGCTTCAGTGCAAAAAGTTGTGTACTTTGAAAATATAATTGAAGGGAAAAAATTAGATGTTTCTCTTGTTACATTGCACTGCCTGAGATAAACTCCATTCGGCAAAACTACAGCCCCTTCTTTCTACCTAAGGTCTGAGTCTACTTTTTACCTTTTATAATGCCACAAGCATTGTTCCAGCAGAATACCTACCAGAGACTGCAGAAGGAGGCTCCATGGAGGTTTGAAGAGCTTTAATACAATACATTTACAAAGCATAAAGAAATGTCATAGTACTCTACGCCACTACAAATGCAGTTCCTCCTAACACCTACCAAGAGGATAGAGAAAGTCTAGTGTCACACATCTCTATTCATGCATATTTGAATTTATTGGAAAACCTCAGCTTGTGTAAGGACCTCCAGAATTGTTTCTTAGGGAAACTTGCATAATGCAAGATACAAGAAACACATCAATCATATTAGGATTTAACACCATCCTCATCTTCTCTCTGCTTTTCATGGATCAACTCTTGGACAGAACAGGAAGAGAGTGCTGGGGGAAGTCTGGTCTCTGCACATGCTTTTGAGCAGGCCTTTACTTATGGGTTAGTTCCTTTATTTTACCTGGACATTGGTTATTATATGCTCCTGATGATAGCTGCCACTTAATATCAAGATTTTTTTGCTGCCAACCGCAGCCGAAATCATCCAGGTCCCTAACAATTTTATTTCAGCTTCAGCAGGGTCATTCAAAAAGCAAACCATGAAGTTATGTGTGTCATGAAAAATTGCTTGCATAACTCAGAAACTCATAAAGCTTGGGAACAGCTGTATCTCATTTCCCAAGGTCAACTGAAACACCGTGTCTTCCCAACCTGTTCAGCCTTAATGCACACATCAGCAGGGACTCTGAGAAACAAAGTTCTCTGAAAAGCATTATACAGTAATAGCAATACTCAGAATGACATGTACGAAAAGCAAGGTGTTTGATATTGCGACAAACTCAGGCATTCCTGCTTCAAGTGAAATGGTATCACTTACAGTACTTTCGAGTGAGGGAGAATATGCTCATATGAGGAACTAGTAAAGGGTACAATATATAGCATTAACATTTATCAGAAGAAATTGAACCATAAACTTGATCTCTGCCACTAATAATCTGCTGAGATTTTGTTAGTTTAATGCATATGGTTTCTCATAAAAACTCTTGTTTAGCCTAAAGCAGAGCTGACTCAACATTTATTGAGGCACAAAGGAATTTTAAATGTGGAAAAACTGAGAAATTCTGTTGGGAATACTGGTTTGCTGAGAACTATTAACGTTATATAAGTCTTCACCAGAATCTGTTCATAGTAGTTATTTGGAATAATACTGGTAACTGAAACATACTGTCTGAGAAGCTGAGGACAATGTAAGGCTTCAGTAAAATCCAAGAATGTGCTACCCCACTGAGCCCTCTATAAAATCTAGTTTTACATTTTTTTTCAGTAAAATTTCATAGAGCATTAATTCCAAAGAAATAAAAAGAGCAACTCAGCTCTCAGTATGTGCTGCGGTGCTTGACACAATCTGCTAATAACTGTAACTTTATTAAAGTCTCTGTTGTTTGTATGACCTGATTACAACAATAAACATGAATTACCAAGTGTCAGGATGTGTATTTTATAAAGCTTAAAAGGGAATTACTTTTCATTAGAAGCAGCATGAAGAGTTGCAGGCAGTAGGAAGCAATCTGCAGTGATTATGGAATTTGACCCTGAATGGTCACTGTTGTCCATGGCCCTGGCTCCCCACTTACACAATTCCTTGTGGGGAATAGTTAAGCCTCACTGCTAATATCAAAGTTCCCCTCCCACTCCCATCTTTTCCACCTAATTTGTTTCCAGCTACTCGACAGGTCTGAAAACTTATTTCTTTGGTTTTGGTCAAAATAAACAGCTGCTTGAAAACCAGCAGGATGTCTTTTAGAGAAATATTGATTTTGACAACATTTACAGTGGGAAATTTCAAGTGTCCAGGATAGATTCTTGGATTGTTTCCAGTGCCAAAAGACATGAACTCAAAAGATGACCTTTCTGATCAGAAAACAGATGTTTCACCACAATTTCCTTTCCTGAAAATATTTGAAAGGTTTTGGTTTTGTTCTAAGAAGAAAAACAAGATTTAAGACTTCAACAGTTGTTACAAACAGGATTTTTTAATTTTGATCCAGCTCTTCATTTGCAAAGGTATTCTTGAAATGTGAACTTTCTGCTTGGGATGGAATGCCATCTCAGCAGCCATTCTTTCTGGGTGTGTTTCTGTTCTTGAGAGACTTTGATAGATAATAATAAAGAGCAAATTATTCTCTAAGTATTTAACTCTCAAATATATTTCTAGATCTTTTTGTAACATTTCAACCCTTTACCCTTATGTCATCTTTAGTGATATAAAGGGGAAAAATTGAAGTAATTATTTGTATTTTTATGAGTAATGATTTATGAGATTAGTCTCTCCCTTTAAAATACTGCATCTAACCTGATATTTTTTGGTTTTGCCTCTCCTCTTAACAGGAACTACAAAGAATGTTGCAGAAAGCCCTGTAAGGAGAGTGGCCTGAATGGAAATAATATTTTTAAAATGAAAGCTGAAAAAAAATACTGAATACTAATCATAATTTAGAAATTTTCAGATTATCTAAAGATTTCTTTTACTCTTCCTTATTAAAACAAGCAAAATCTCCCAAAAAATAAGTTTGGGGAATACAGCTTGTATCTAGTACTACTCCACAACAAGTAAAGGGAGTCTAAATTCATAAACTGTAGAGATGGCACCAAATTTTATCTATAGTTTATGCTACATGTTCCTAGTGTACGTGCTATTGACTCTGTGCTAATAACGACTTTGAAAGTAAATAAACACTAGCTGTGTTTCACATCAATTTTCTGGGAACAGGTTTCAAGCAATCATTTACACAAGTTCTAACAGAAGTACTGCATAATATTTTTAGCCTGTTTCTTTACTCCTTTGACACTGAAAATACACATTTAGTCATGTCTTTCCTGCATACATAAAAATAGTTCAAACCAGTCTTCTTGTTCTACCTCTTGAATATAGGATCCTGTCCTAAGCACTATACTGAGAGAAAGACTTCTGATTTCAGCCTGAGCTGAAACAACCCTGCACAGTAACCACATCACAGGATCTGAAGACATCCAAGTCACGAATGTGCTGAACCCAGGAAGACCAATGGCAGCTGACATATGCACCAACCCAAGCTCCAGAAAAAACAGTTCAGTTGTCCTGGACAACACAAATAAATTTGTTTACTGGAAGAGGGTAGAAGCATCAAATTAAATGTACAATTCTTTTTGTGACAATGTAACTCACCTAGGGGATGAAGGGAAGAGAGCTGATGTAATCTTTTAGGATTTCAGTAAAGCTTTCAATACTGTCTCTCACAGTATGCTTTTGGACAAAATGCCCAGCATTCAGCTGGATAAATACATCATGTGATGGGTGAGCAGCTGGCTCAGGGGTTAGGCATGAAGGGGTTAGAGTGAATGGGTGATATCAGACTGGGGACCTGCCGCTAAGGGGTTCCACAGGGTTCCATCCTTGGGACTCCAACATCTTCAAAAAGGACTTGGAGGCAAGACAAGAGCTAACCAAGCTCACAGATTACACAGAACAGGGAGTTTTGACTATCTTGAAGGCAGGAAGGTCCTGCAGAGAGACCTCAACAAATTGGAGGGCTAGACAATCACAAATAACATGAAAGTTCGACAAGGGAAAGTGTCAGATTCTGCACCTGGGATGGGCAACCCTGGATGTATGGACAGACTGGAGAAGGAGAGATAGAAAAGTGTCATGGAAAGGAACCTGGGGGTCTTGGTTGACAGAAAGTTGAACATGAGCCAGCAATGCCCTGGCAGCCAGGAGGGCCAACTCGGTCCTGGGGGGCATCAGGCACAGCATCACCAGCCAGGCAAAGGAGGGGATTGTCCTGCTCTGCTCTGCACTGGGGCAGCCTCACCTGAGTGCTGGGGGCAGTTTTGGGTGCCACAACGTAAGAAAGACATGAAACTATTGGAGAGTGTCCAAAGGAGAGCAGCAAAGATGGTGAAGGGCCTTGAGGGGAAGCTGAGTGAGGAGAAACTGAGGGCACTGGGTCTGGAGGAGACTGAGGGGAGCCCTCACGGCAATTACAACTTCCTTGTGAGGGGAAGAGGAGGCGGAGCCACTGATTTCTGTGTTAACCAGTGACAGGATCCAAGGGAATGGCCTGAAGTTGTGTCAGGGAAGGTTAAGGTTGGATACCAGGAAAAGTTTCTTCACTCAGAAGGTGTTTGGACACTGAACAGGCTTCCCAGAGAAGTGGTCACAGCACCAATCCTGGCAGAGATCAAGAAGCCCTTTGGACAATGCTCTTGCGCATATGATGTGACTCTTGGGATGGTCCTGTGCAGGGCCAGGATCTTTGATGATCTTTATGATTCGCTTCCAACTCAGCATATGCTGGGATTCTGTGATATTCATTAATTTTCATCAAGACAGTCAGCCTCTTTTAAGTAAGGAACTTAAAGCTTTTTCAGTTTTGATTAAACATAGATACTTTTAGTGCAGTTTATAATAAAACATTTATTTTGAACAAATTAGATAAGATTCATGGAGAGCTCTGTATTTTGGATTTAGTTTTATTATTCCTATTTCCTGGAAAATTAATTTTGGTTAAAATATATTTGGATTTTTATTACTCAAAATGGCAAACTTCTAAACCAGGGCACAAAGATGATCTCCTACAAGGATCTCCACTGAATGTGCAGAAAAGATTCAAATGGAATTCAACATTTTTTGTGTGTCTTTTTTTCTCATCCAGAGGCCTTGGGCTCCCTTTTGGGGTGGATGTTTGGGGGTATTCCCTTGGGACATCAGAGGGATCTGTCCCAAAGTCCCAGTCAGGAGCAGGGCAGCCAGGGCCACAGGGCCAGCCCCAGCCCTGGGCACCAGGAAGTTCCCTGGGGATGGTGAAAAGCCAAAGCTTGGTCAGGACATCAGCCTAAAAGTGGGGATCAGGATCAAGGAGGTGAACCAGGGTCAGAAACTGTCTGGGAATGGCAGGAAAAAAAGGAGCAGAGTGTGTGACTGGGACATGGCTGGGACTGCCATGGTGTAAAGGCTGGTACACCTGAAGGGTGAGAGCAGCATGGTGTGGTCCTAAATCAAGGAAACCAAAGTTCACATTTAGTACCTCTATAATTATAGTGTGATCTCCTGGAGGCCACTTGCTAATGATCTGAAGTGGGCAAATCAAAATGTCCTGTGTAACAGAAAAAATTGAATCAAGGTAGCCCAAGACATTAAAGATGAATTTTAGATTACAAAAATATTTTTTATTTTACAGGACTCAACCTACATAAAATTGTGTCTTAAAGGAACTATAATGCTTTGATGCACATCTGGCCTTATTGTGACAGAAATTTGGATAACTTTCAGCATTCCACTTTATCCTAATTTTTTTTTTAGTGAAGTGTTTGTGATCCTAGGTATCCTAAGTTTAGTGCAATAAGTTGTGTTTTCAACATTCTCATCTTTCTGTTAAACCTTGTCAAATTTTGGATGGATTAACTACATAAAGTGAAAAAAAAAAATTGGTGGGTAGCTCTTTTCAAATTAAAAAATTATGTGATCAGATCTTATGCCTTGCAATTAAAGTCTATAACCTTTCATAAAACTTGCTGTCTACAAATAAACTCTCACAGATTTCCACTAGTCAACACTAATAGGTCTTTCTCATCAGAGATAATGAACAATACCTGTTTTTTTTATCCAATAGAGCTATTATATGCTCTCCCTTTCCATTTACAGGCTACAAACTACTCAGAAGACATTCCTCTGGTACTAAAACATTCTCTTATACTTCTTTTTCTCAAAGTCTTCACCTGCCATTCCCAGTAGAAGTTCCAGATGGTACTTTTAGCTCAATGACCAGTTTTTTGCTAATGAGCTGTCAGAATGAATAAGCTCTGTCAGACCTTGAGCTTTTGTCCTACAGGTTTGTAAAGTATTTTGCTCATTTTCAAGTGCAAACCTGTAGTTACAACAAATGCAGCAGGAAATAAATGGGTAGAAAATGTGTTGACTGGGGCAGCCATTAGGGATTTCTGAGAGAATCAGAGATCACAGATTTCTGACACAAGTGGAAAAAATGTACAGAAATAACTGTCTCACCTTTATATAAATATTCATTAACAATTTTTTCATTTAAATGAGTACAGCAAGAAAACAGTAGTTCTATATAAACCACCTCTCTATAACACCCCACTCCAGGGTGTCTTCTCATGGTACTTGCCATGAACACATGAACTTTCCTTTTCCACAAACCATTATGCAAATCCAGTATTAAGTCTTTCAGGTGTTCATGAAGTGTACACCATCATTCCTTTTCAAGCTTATGTTTTTTCTATTTATCAAGCCCCTTTTGACATGGCAAGAGACACCCATATATGGAAGTACTTTTCATAACTTAATGAAGAATTAGTAGCTCTTTGTACATTATTCTATAAGCAGGGACATGGAATAAGAAAACTCCAGTGCCAAGTATTTTAAAACACATTAATAAAGTCCAAGGTGCATAGCTTTTTTCTTCCTGTCTACTTTTTGTTGTATTTTTGATTTTTTACTCTTTGAAGTTGTGATTAAGTGAAATTTTCTGCTTGTTATACAAGATTATGAGGATTACTTAATTTTTCTTGCCTTTAGAGGTACCTATTCTTCATGCTAATGCCAAGGTAAAATTTTTGCATGCTTTGTGTATCCTTTTCAAGAACTATTTGGAGGCAATTTTGGGATTAACACAGTCCATAAAAAGGCAGAGGAGAGAGAGTGATCTGGAAAAGTAATTAATGTGTTAAATAGTTGATCTGTATTATTTTTCTGCTTTAAAGGATTACTACGAGAAACCAAAGATGTGTCACAATCTGTGGCACAACCGAGTAGTTGTACAATTAATATTTTTCCTTCTGCACATTTTTCAAGGTCTTACAAAGCCAAGTGGAAAAGTTTCCACAGTGGACATCACATTGTTTGGGAAGGGAGGAGTCAGCTAACACCCTAATTCAATTGAATTCCTAAGCAAGAATGTAAAACACATGAGAAGTTAATGTTCCAAACAGCTTCTTTCATACCATAGGAAGTCAACTAATCAAACTAAACAGAAGTTTTGTGCTCCTTCTCATAATATGAGTTAATAATCAAAGTTGTCTTTTGATTAATTTCCCTAAATCCTAATGTAAGGGGAAACAGAACTCCCAGGGTACACTGAAACTTCATGTGTGTTCAAGAGTCGTGAGATAACTATTAGACATGAGAAAGAGACAGATTTTCAGGGTTAGGGCATTTGATGTGGATGAATATATCTCTAGAACAGAGTGACCCCTGCTCTGTGCTGACTAAGCCATACCTAGGTGAAAGCCTAAGTGAGAGACAGGGGAAGTGTTGCAAGTGTGCTCTAACCCATCGTGTTAACGATCCTGCTTCTGTTTTTTTCTGTAACATTTTCCCCAGTTCTCTAATAGAAAACTAAGCCTTTGCTTGTTAACTCTCCATTAATTTTGTCTACTAAAAGCAAAACTGCCAAGTTTTATGAGGAGAGGGTACTCTGTTTCTCCAGAAATAACATGTTTAAAGAAGTTATTGTATATACACAAGTCCTTTAAATGTCTGAGATGTGAAACAAATTCTCACTTTACAGAAGGTCATGTGTCTTTCCCACCAATATTCTAGGCTCAGTCTGAGCACTGGTAGCTGACAAGCTTCAGGAAAAAATTATTCCCATATGGGCAAACACTAGTGCTCTGCTGGCAAGCAAGAATTAGCCATGAGACAAGTTAGCATAATCCCTTGTTGTCACAGAAAGCCTCCAAGTTACTCATACACCACTAACACATACTAGTCTTTAGGGAATGCACTTCTGATGTTCTTCAGGCAGAGACAGCACTGTGTCTCACAGAAAGATCCACAGAAGACACTAACAGATGTTTCAAAAACAACCACAGTGTTTTCCTGAATTATACTTTTACCCAAAAATAAACCCAGATCCTAACCCAAACTTTGAAGAAAATTTCAGCCTTACAGAAGTCTAAAACTAGCAGGATGCAAGGGCACATATGGGGAAAACATGATGTGTTTGGGAGGATAGCATTTCAGTAATATATGTTTCCACCAACTGCGAGCAGAAAGGTTGAACACATATTTATACAGCAGTAGTAAAAAGCTGAATGATTTAGCAGCAAATGAAAACTAAATACAAGAGACATGCCAAGAAAATATGAGGAACAGTAGTTAGAAATTCTACACTGAGTGCCCCAGAAAGGAAAATGTTAATGAAAGAGGAAATGCCTAAGCTCTAGTCAAGCATTGCTGGCTCTAAAGTGAACATTTCAATGGAATAGGCTTTTGTGAACTTGGGGCATTTCTGATGCTTCATTTAAGCTAAATCATTTGTTAAATACATTCTATTGGCTGAGAATTTCCTGAAGTCCTAAGTAGACATAAGTATATGTGAGTGTTTGGGTCTCCAAAAAAATTAAATAGGAAATACCATTTTTTTTAAGTTTAGTTACAGAAGTGAGTTCTAGTAAAAGGGTAGCATAAGAAATTTGCTAGTTTGAAATGTTAGCTGAAGTTTCTTTATTGTTTTTAATTTTCTGATCTAGCATCTGAGGATACTTTTGTGCAATTGACCATACATATTTCACATTGTCTGATATTTTAAAAAATAAATCCATCTGGATGAAATCAGATTGTCTTCAAATGATGAAACACAATCTTTTTTCAGTTTAGCTACTTACACAGAATTTTAATGTCCTTGCAAAACCTGGTTTTTTGTAAAAAACAAACCATGCTGCTTTGCATTTGTGCAGAACTATTGCTGTTCCTTCATTTATTTGTAATCATTTCCTACATTGTCACAGGACTTATGTCTAGACACATAGTTCAGTTGGTTGCAATATAAGTAGTGAGGCCTACTTTAACTTATAAGCTTTTTACTCTACAAGCGTCTTCTTGGTTAATTAACTAAATGGTGTGTGTAATGCTCTTGTTCCTCTGGGCAGTTGCATCTGCAAATTATTTTAGGAATGAATGGGTTGTTGGTGTGTATGTTCATGTAGATTTTTTTTTTTTTGAGAGCTTTAAGTTAACTTAAGGTTTAGTTACCCTAAATTCAGAATTGAGGGTAGCCTTTCTGGTGTTCCTAGTGCCTTTAAATATCCTGTTCTTTAGATTTCCACCTTTCTTACTACTGATGAGAGTCATCTGGCTTAGATACTTTATGATTAAGGCAGATGATATTAGTTGATACTCACCAGTTATTGTTTTCCTTTAGAACAGCAGTATTCTCTTTATTTGCTAAGATTTTTATTTGAGACTTAAAACCTAGTTACAATTAGATGTTATAATATATATCTCACCTATCAAAGTGTGTCTTTAAAAGCTTATATACGATATGATATGATATAGGATACACATGTTTACTCAGCACTCACCCTCAGCAAGTTATTGTACTGTGATTTTTTAATTACCTATAATTAATTTTATTCCACTGCCATATAAAATTTTATTATCAATTAAAACAAGTTATGAGATTGATATTTCCCAGCAGCTGCTTCTTGCCAGTGGAGCTGTTTAAATATTTTTCCATAACAAAACATTTGCCCACTAAAAATATATTGCTAGGAAAATGTTTTCTCATTTATGAAAACATAAAAAACATATTGGTAAAAATGTTGTTCTACCACCCCTTTGGAATGGTATATTTTTCATATATAAGTTTAATGCTGTGTAAAATAAATATTTAGGTGTTTAGGTTGGTCTGTTTGTTTGTTTGTTTTTATCAGACCTTCTGGTTAATTGTGGAATTTCCTATTGGATGGAAATTATTAACTCTGGGCAGCTGCTTTTCTGAGCCATCTTCATAGCAGATGTCAGGTGATAACCCCTTGGAGAGACTGCAGGTGTGTTCTCCAGTCTAACTGTAGGAAACTAAGTGTCCAATGGAAGACTGTTAGTGGATTTATCAGTACTCAGACAAGTGGCTACATTCATTTTCACTTTGTACAAGTCCAAAAAGTGTATGAAATCTATTAATTTTCTCTTAAAAAACATTTCCTACATTTCATTTCCTGATCTAGTACCATTCTCGTTAAGCAGAGCAGAGATTTTTGAGTGTTCTCTTTGGCAAATGATTCTTGGGGGAGAAAAAAATCTTGTCCCTTACTTCACAGCCATCATCAGTCATTTTGTGTGTGTGTAACTGCTAAGAATTCAGGACAAAGAATCTGAAACATCAATAATTCACATTCTCTTTGGTTCCATTAATACTGGAAGGGATGCAGATGAGCCAAAAGTAAAGCATATCTAAGAGAAAGACAAAACATTATTACAGCTTTAGTTGAATTTAGAATTTCTCTCCTGCAATGAAGTAAAAAAAACTTTCAAAAACAAATACTGTTTTGAATCAGAGTGCAAGCCATTCTGGGAAACAAAAAGACATTATGAAATAACAGCACCTCAAACATAAATATCTATATTTATGGTTTTAAGTGTAAATATAAATGTAATGTTAAGCTCACTGCAAGAAACTTTATAAGCCATCTTCCTCACTTTTGAAAGACACTCAAGTGTTTTTCCAGATGAACTTATTAATCAATACAATCAATCAATCTTTTATATACATTTTGTCATCTCCACTCAAAGAAAGCAGAGTTTCCTATACTGTAATGCAGCATAATTTCTATATCTTATTCCAGAGATTTTGTTTTCTATCCTAAATGAACTGAAGAGCTTTCTGGAATTTTACCACTTCACAGAATCTGAATTTGAAAATGTTACATATTGGTCCTGGGAATGCAAATTTTCAAACATTCCATTATCATTCCAAAATTTCTTTTTTTTTTAATTTAAGGATTCAAATTTAGTTATGTACAAAGAACATGATCACTGAACATAAAGGTACATGAACAACAGTATAGTTAATATAAATGGGGCTTCATTGCTGTCCTCTTGTATAAATTTTTCAGTACAATCTCAAGTTTTCTATATTCTCAATAAAATATTTCAGATAAAACAAAATGAAAAATTAATAATCTTGCAGAATAATTCTTATCAAAACAAAATTTAAAACATTCAATATAAATTAAATTCTCAAACATCCCACAATTAATATTTACCTGGCTTGATTTGAATTTTATCCATTTAAATATCTTTTAAAATATTTTTCTTTTAAAAAAGATTACAGTCAATTTTTTTTTCTTAGTTGCTCATGTTTATCCCACAAGGCTGAATCTGGGACATACCAATCATTCTGTGGCAAAACACTAATACCATCATAAATCTTGGTTTATGGCCTCATGACTGAAAGAAACAAAAGGAGAAAAGGGGTTGTGAAAGCACTCACAAGATCAAAGATATGCAGTGGCGAAATAAACTTCCCTGTTACACCATATATACTACACTAATCTCTCCAAGTCTGCATGTGGCTCCTGACATTTTGAAAATCTGCATTTGCAGTTCAGTCCATAAACAGCTGCTGTTCTCAAATCAAAACAACTCCTCACCATGTGTTTTATCAGAGCACAGGGAAAGAGATTGCCTTTAGTGTTGTGATCACTTTTATCTTGCATAGACTTTTGGATTCAAGCTTTGCTTTGTTTTTAATGCTCGAAACCATTCCAAAAAAGTATTTTCATCCTTCATTACTAATTTGGAGACCTTGTTTAACTTGCAGTAAAGAATAACTCCTTTGCCTGCATGGGTCACTTTGATTCATCTTGAATACAATTCATGGATCATAGACTAGTTTGCACTGGGAGTTGAAATTGCTCACAGCCTTAGTTCTTATGCCTGTGTCTGTATCTGCTTCTGTTGAAAGGATTTTTTCCCCTTCTACATCTCATTTTTAGTTCTTGTTTTTAGTTTAGGTATTTCTTAAAGCAAATATCACAGTTTTGTATATGATGTCTATTCCCACTGACAGATTCACAGTGAGTAATGGGAAGAGGAAAGGTTTTTTCTTGTGGGAAAGAGACATTTGGGCTGTGTTTATGCCAATAAGCTAAGAAAGGATAAAGCATGGGTACATACATGAAATCATCCATTTTATGTAATACTTAAAAGGTATGGATTTTTCCTGTACTATATCCCCTCTTATTGCAAATAATGTGTGAGTACAACTCAGAGATTAATGTGGGGCAGGGTCTGCTGCCTTAACCTGTGGGGAAACTGGAGTGGGAAGACTATGACAGTGATTGCAGCTGTGTAACTTGCACTGGGAGTCAGAAAGTAAGACCTAAGTCATAAACATAGCCCTGGATGTTGGGGCACTGCATCAAAGGAACAAAGAACTCTCAGTCAGTCAGCAAGGGTTGTACAGGATGGGAAGTCTTGTAGCAGAGATCTATTGAAGACAGACTGAGAAAGTTGGAACTGTTCTCCTGGAGAAGAGAAGGCTGTGTGGAGACCTCATAACAACCTTGCAGTATCTGAAGAGGACCTCCTGACCGCTGTCAGGAACTGTAGCGATGACAGGACAAAGAGCAAGGGGTAAATATTGAAAGGGGAAATTTAGGTTAAATGTTAGGAAGAAATTCTTTACTGTGAGGGTGGAGAGACTCTGAAACATGTTGCCTGAAGAAACTGGTAACATCCCAACCGTGGCAGAGTTCAAAGCCAGGCTGGATAATGCCCTAAGGAACCTGGTCTAGTGGGAGGTCTCTGCCTATGGCAAGGGAGGTTGGAACTAGATGGTCTCTAAGGTCCATTCCTACCCCTTAACATTTTATGATTCTATGGTAATATTTTAGCATTTATTTATTAAATTTTTTTAAATGAACTCTCCAGTGCTAGACACAGGTCTGAGTATCTATCCCTGTGCATGGGCACCAGAGGGAATAAAAACTGCACAGGAAGGAAAGAAGAAAATAAAGTGAGCCCTGCAATGTGAAGAGGAAAGCACTTATTTTTTTTTTTCTAGAACATTGAGAATTTTTGTTTCAAGGACTAAAGCATTCACGAGAAAATCTGAGGGGTGTGTAGAACAGAAGGAGGCAAATCTTGCACAAACTTAGCCATCTTATGTTTAAAAAATTGCACAGATCAGTATCCAGTTTTAGAGATACTTATTTTTTGAACTGAACTCTCTTCAAAGAAACACATTTAGCTAACCTCCCAAAAGGATGACAAAAGTAAATTAACATATGTGCAGGATACAAAGGAAACTCTTTGGCAAAACATATCTCTATTTACATCATATAAATATCAAAGTACCAGTACCAAACAATTACCTTTTAATAACTTACGGAAATAATCTCTACAGATGAAAGACACATGGACTTCCAGGTGTCACGAGACAGGAGAGTCACTAGAGCTCTATTCAGCTTTTATGCCTAATTCTAAACTAATCCATATCTAACTACAACAAAGAAAATTATATCTTGGTAATGATAGACACTAATCTCTGAAGCTCCTCTATTATATCATAAATCTTCATGATTTATGCTGTCTATCCTAATGCTGATAATTCTAGCCCATGCCTATTACTTTCAGCTATTAGAATCACACCATCTGAGCAGCAGCTGTAGCCCTTAGGTTATCCAGTCTTAAGCTAGTTTTTCCCTGGCTGTCAGCATTCACTGAAAACAAGCAAACAAAACATTTATATTCCAAACAAACAGGTCACTTTCTGATCCCTAATTTCCCAGATCCTTTAGAAACAAAGTGAGATATGAAACATTTAAAATCTCAAACTACTCTAAGCCTCAACCTGAGACAAATCCAAACCAGACAATGATTACTCACCTCAAGTTACCCTTTCCTGAATCATACTTAACTATTGTTGCCCAGGAATGAAAACCAACAAGAAAGGAAGACTGAAAAAAAATTTTAAAAATACACAATACACAGGCATTGAAATTCCTTTGCATAAAGCTGAAGAGTATGCAGCTTCAAGCATTCAAAGGAGCTCTTTGCCTTCCAACTTTCAAACCATGAGTCCAGCTCAAACTCTACACCTAGCCATGGTCAGCTGTCTAGCGAACAGGACAGACAGAAAACAATAGTTGTCCTTAACATCACTTCTCTTAAATCTTGATGGGTATAGCCCTCTTCAATCTGTATATTCCCAAACACAGGCCCAAATATAAGTGCTGAACTTTACCAAGGTCATGGAACAAATTATAAGAAAAAAGGAGCACAAAGTATTGTCCTAAAACAACTCTTTTTCCTTTTTCTGAGGGCAAGGCACCAGATGTTGAAAAGGGTTCTTCAGTTATTGCATTCCCCCAAATAACTTCAACCTCAAAAATAATGCTAGCCAAGGAAACCACCCATCCAGTGAAGGGAGCATAAGCTGTTGACCGCAATTTATTCCAGACTTCTCTTCATTCTTCTCTGTGAAGGCTACTCAGTCTCAAAGAAAAACTAGAGTTAAATTTTAGATTTGCAAGTCTAATTATAAAAAGAACTGTATACACAGTAAAAAAAAAAATTATTTGAAGCCGGCTCCATTTCAAACTCTTGCGGGCAGAAAAGAATTAACTGGTTTCTTCAACCTTTTATATTACCAATATTTAATTCAAATCTAATCCTAACTCTGATTGCAACAGGATCCATTCTTCGAATAAGAAAACATAAATTCCTGAAAAACATAAATTCCTGATCACAGTTAATACCAGCCCAAGTTTAGGATGAGGCATATTTTTTGGATGTAAATTATAATATCTTACATTGGAGAGAAAGGTCAAATAGACATATCTGAGTTAAACTTCTGAATTAGGTTAGGACTTGAAATGGTTTTGTCTGAAGGTCCCCTAGACAGAGATTCCTTAAAATATTTGGAAGTACACCCTTAACTACAAATGTATTTTACAGAATAAGTGGGAGACACCATTACTCCTACAGTAAGAAGGCCCTAAACACTACTTGTAGCACTAAGTTTATAAGAAAAGAGATAAGAAAAAATTGTCCTGACCATGAAATAAGCTATGCAACAGAGAAATCTGGACTCTGGTAGAGTGACAAGATCTACTGAAATGTCTCGTAACCATAGGCTTGTTGATTTGCGGATTGCTTGGATATTTTCAATAGCTACTGACCTATATTGCACACATCCATTTTCTGAGTCACAAGATGTTTGAGTAGTTATTCATCCTCACTGCAGGGAGTCAATGTCCACCTTCCCTCGGAATCACAGAGTGAGGTGGCTGAAAATATTCCCTTAACTGGCTGGCCTATGAGGAAAGTGGCAATGGTCCTTAATTGCTGAGCACAAGTTTCATACTGGATCACTATAGTTACAGAGAGAGCTGGGATCAGGGGTTGCAATTCCTTGTCAGGCAGAGGGCAGAGTTAGGATTAGCACTGGCATGATTTCGGAAATGGATAACTGAAAATATCAACCATATGCAGTGTGTGCCAAGCCTCCTGCCAAAACTCGGTGAGGGTCATGAAGGATTAGGATTAATGGTGCAGGAACACTTGTTCACAGCCAAGGACAACAGCAGTCCACCCTTGAGTAATAGTTCTCACTGGCTGGAGATCTGTCCAATCTGACAGTTTCTGGTGATTAAGTAAGAATTTATCTCAGGCACTGATAATGTGTCAGTGAGTTCTGCTGCTGGTGATGGCTTCTATTCTCTTTTCCTACAGCATGATATTCTAGTAAATTCAGCATGGTCATTGAGAGGCAGGTGAGGGTAGGGGTCCTTATGGAAAACATACTGGAATATCACAGGTGCATGGGCAGCACATGAGTAAAGTGGGTAATGATATTAAAGGAACGGTGTGAGAAAATGAGAGTGGATGTGACATGTCACAGACAAAGATCTTATGTAAGGAGTCACATTTGGTGATCTCAGAAGAGAACTCAGACACAGACAATTGTAGATGTTGCCTGTGATTATAGAGGTCTGCATTTTTTTTCCTGATGAAGTTTAAGGAGTAGTCTGTAGCCTAACCTGCCTTTATATAGATATATCAGTGAGATGTCATATAATTAACAAAAAGATTTTAAAGAAAAAAATTAACAAAACCCTTGAATAAACCCTTAATAACTAGAATTATGTGTTAATGATTACTTATGTACAAAGTGATAACTTGAAAATATTACTTAAAAGAATTAACATAACATTTCACCAGAGTAAATAGCTGTTCATTGGGGGAATATCTGATGGAATATGGCTGGAAATTATGGTGTGAATTGATCTCAATGGGAAATACTGTAATGAAAAACACCAGACCACATATTCCGAGGGATGTATAAAAATACCATCATTAAAAGTTCATCATTCACTTTTCTTCTTTATTCAGCCATACAACAATCAACAATCAGTGTTTCCAAAACCAACTGTTGTCTCATAAAACTCAGTTCAGTAACAGGAAAATGTCCTGTACAGACAAAAGTACATGAAGTGCAGGGAAAAAATTCACAGAATATATATTCATTAAGTGTGGGCTTCATGGTAATGTGCTTCTTTGGACTAAGAGAAAGTAAAACCTACTCATGACTTTTAAAATAAATTTTTGAAGACAATAAGATAAATCCCAAAGGAGTGACTCATTCTGAGCTGTGGCCACCTAAGTGCTCCCATGTTCTGTTCTCTGAGCAGAGATACCAGGAAGCAAAGACTCTCACTCAATCCTAATTGACCATCCAACCTTTATGGGGGACAAGGAGAGAAAACTCATTATTAGAAAGTGGAAAATGGGGCTTTCCAAAGGGTCAGGCTTAGCACACATTGAAAGTGCTATAAGAAAAATATCACTTTTGCACATTTGAAAATATCTGTACTGAAGCCTGAAGTTTCTGAGAAAAAAAAATAAAAAGACAAATTGGTGGTAAAATAATTAACTGAAATCTCTTTTCCTTTGTAATAAATAAATAAACAAGTAAATAGATCAACCTTTCCTCCTTAGCGATTCTAAGCAAAGCAATTAGGTGTTTCTCTGGGGTCAGGACAGAGAAGGGCACACCTTTATTAGTAACTTAGGAAAAGCTATGGCACAGATATGGTGACAAATGCTGACATGGAGTCATCCATACATGTTTCATTTCTAGAAATTTCTCTAGCACAGGTTTAATGTGTGTCAGATGGCAAGAAAGCTGGAGAGAGAGGTTTTACAAGGGCCTGCAGTGACAGGACAAGAGGGAATGGCTTCAAACTGAAAGAAAGTAGTTTTACATTAGACATTCGGAAAAGTTTCTTAATTGTGAGGGTGGTGAGGCACAGGGACAGATTGTCCAGAGAGGTTGTGGATGTCTCATCCCTGCAACTGTTCAAGGCCAGATTAAATGGGCTCTGAGTAACCCAGGCTAGTGAGGGGCATCCCTGCCCACGGCAGGGAAGTTGGAACTTGATGGTGTTTAAGATCCCTTCCAAGCCAGTCCATTCCCTGATCCTATGGTAATGATCACGGCTACACCTTTAAAGAAAACCTCTGTCAAGCCCTTGCTTAATGAGTTGAGAAGTCTCAGAACATGCAAACTGGGTTCCTTTCTTCTGAAATTGAACTGAGAAATGCACTCCAAGAGAGCATTAAATGAGCATTAAATGAGCTCCCACCACTGATGGACACGTTTTCCACCAGACTGAACTGGAACCAGACTGAAATAAAACTTCCTGAAAAGTTCCATCTACAACCCACACTTGATGTCTGTACTAATGAGTAATGCAAATGCTGCCAGTAAATGCTGTGTCTGTCCAAAAGGACGCAGGTACTTAAATAACAGGTGCAAACTGTTACAAGGAGGTAGCTGCAATAGTCAAAGTTTATTTAAGACAGGACAAACATAATAAAAGATTATTCTTAGTGGCCCCCTTCTGGACGACTAAAGGACTACATATAAAATTCTTAAAGACTGAAAATAGTTCTAACTCTTCTTTCCTGAAAAGTTTGAACTATAGTTCAGAGTTTGAACTATATCTAATATTGTTCCTAAAGTTTCTTACCCCTTCATATTAAAATTTCCACTTCTAGAAAAGAAATAGTATACTAAATCTGTCAGAAACATGCCTGTAATTTTGTTTAAATGAGCTTTATTTATTAGTTTTCCTTAAAAATTCATGTGTTAAAATTAATCTTTTTGCACTTGCATGCACTTTGCATTTCTTAGCGCATAAGAAATTACTCTGGAACTCATTAAGCCCTAGATTTTCTTTAGCACACATCTACATCAATTTAACAGCTGTTTTTAATGTTATAGGGTTTTTTTTTTTTAATTTGTGGGTTTTATTTATTTATAAATGTGGGATATCATAGGTTATTCTCTCCTTGTGTAATACTGAAATTAATTTTCTTCTATGGCAGAAACGTCATCAACATTTTATACAAATCCAATGATCAAGCTGTGTAATCTAAAAAAATCCAGAAAAAAAAAGCTTAATGCAGTAAATTTTTTATAGTTTAAATGTTAAACTTTGTGTCCTGCAAAAAGTTCTCATTACCTAGCAGACATGCAACACTTTCTACTTTGTCTTTATAAAATCAACTTGCCCAACATTCTTGCCCAACATACTTGCCCAAGGACTGGCCCTCATGAAAACTTTGTTTAGAATTACACATAAAATAAAAACTGATAACTTTTCTGTTGTACTTTCTATTTTTTTTTGTTATAGAAATTACGCAAGTTTATTCTTCTGTGCATATGATTCATTTGTTTACCTCCTTCAGTTCCATACTGAAAGGAAGTAGAAGATTCCTTGCTCCACTTGATGGATAAATATAAAATATAATTATATGTGAGAATAGGGTGATATTTGGCCATATCAAAGTGCATTAACTGCATTATTAGAGTGTCCAACCACTAGTAATAAAAGGCCAAATAAACCAAATAATACCATGCATAGAATTGAATTATTTTAAAACTCTTATTTATGTATTGTAAAGAACACATCCTCAGACCTTTAACCTAAAAAACAGCTGTTCTTAATTTTCCTATAGGTTTTAGAAAGCTGACAAAACCATTTTTATCTGTGAATCTACTCCCTGACTTATTCTGCTACATTTTAAGAGTTTGGAGTTTAATTTTTCAAAATTAAAAAAAATAATAATATTCATATCTTACCATTTATTCATCTTTTAAAAATAAGTAAATCTTAAGAAAATAATGATATCAAAATATATTTTTTCTGGATCCTCAGCTGGTGTGAGGGAGTCTTCGTGAGGTTAAGTATACAAGGAATTATCACAGCTAAGGAACCAGACACAAAATTTTACCTCCTTTATCCTCTGTTTATAAGGGTCTAATCATCCTATAAGTTAGAGCCCTTTGACAGTACCATGACCATGTGCAGGCATCTCAGTCTTCACCTTTAGTTCCTTTACAATACCAGAGAAATTTGAAAGGACTTTCCTGGCAGGCAAAAGTCTGATGCAGGGGGTGGAATCCTGGCTCAATAAGAGTCAGTGGCAAACTCCTACTGAATTTACTGGACATATAGTTTTCTCCAGAGTTGTACAAGAAGACCCTATGAACAAAGGATGTGTTCCTAAATATAATTTATGAATGATAACTTTGCAGTTAGGCACCTTTTTCTGGTTAGCTATGGAGCAAAACAAATATTATATCTTAGAAAGTCTGGGAAAATCTGCTGCTGCTGTCAGTTTCCTGACATAAACACATCCTGACACAAAGCCTGCAGTGGTAGCTATAGGATTTAATAGGGAACCTCCAAGAGAATTGTGCTTTCCAGCAATATTTTTTTACATTACTATTCCTAGTGTGAGCATAAAGGAAAATTTGGTTGATGAAGCACATATATTTACAATGGGTTATTTTTTTTGGCTATGTGATATACCAGCTTTCTTTATGATCTGCAGGTTTATGAGGAAAAACCACATCTTAGAACAATTATGAGTTACTACTGAGACAAAGAAATGACTTTTTCTCATTTTTGGCTTTTGCTATGCTAATGTTGATGACAATGGCTAAGCTCTTTCTAGATTGGAAGCGTTATGAAGGAAATGGACAATGCAGCTGAACAAAGGAGGGGGGAAAATGCCAAAAGAAAGTTTGGCCATGTGACACAGTCGTGTAACAGGCATTCAGGTCATAAACTTACCTTGGAAAAAAGCAGATGCAGAAAAAACAGCTTCAAGGGCATTCACACTGGACAGTCCACCTTCTCATTAATTAATCTGCACAATCTTTTTTTACTTTTTTTTAAAAAACACCAAACTACTAAATTAGGTAATAGCTAAAACAGGCAACCCTTCCATTAGCTTTCTCTGCCTCTCCCAGTGGTTCAGGGATTTATGTGCTATTTCCTACACATAGATCAGTAAACCTTATGAAATACTGAAAAAAAGGTGAAACAATTATAAAAACAGATTTTTGTTACTCCTAGAAAATCACTAGAGACCAAGTATAAGCCTTTCAAAAGCCAATTAAAATGCTGGTACATGTTAAGGATGTGGTGGAGAACAGTACTGAAAATACAGTGCTTTTGTATAAATTGATATTACCATCATTCTGACTTGCTTTGATCAGAAAATATGCAAAAAAGTTTAAAAGAGTTTCACTGGTGAGTATTAAAGAAAATCCATTAATTGATTAATAAATTACTCTTTAAGGTCCTAATGAAAATATATTAATTATTAATAAATAAAAGTAAGTGGCTTTTGTGTGGAAAAGATAATCTCTTGGTAATGTGGATTAACTAGAATAACATAAAATCAACAGCAATGAGAGTGTATGAATTTCATTACTCTTCTGGTATCAATTGCATGAAAACCACCTTCTTTACTAATCCTCCACAGTGTACATTTTAGAATATAATGCTTAATGATGTGGGGATAACCTATTTTATTAAGTCCTTTTTGACATGAAGCAATCCTCACCTTTTTAGCTAATCATCTATTTCACATTCTAATAAACATAAGAATCATCTGCAATGGTACTTAAAGTTGCATATAGAGTGTGCTTCTCCATTCCTGTGGCTGGGTTAACACCACACCCATGGAAAATGTTATTATGTTCTAATGATTCCAGAGTTTGGTTTTACTCCGATGGGACCACGCCGGCCACGTTAAAGTGACCAACTGTGATTTACTGCTAGTTTGTCTTCTGCCCGGAAAATGTACAATTGAGCTATTTAAAACAGTAGCTGTTTTCCTCATTCATTTGGTTTGGATCACCCTAATCCTAGGTTTGGATGAATGATAACATGAAGTTAATGTTTCTGGTGTTTTCAAGTATTTAGTAAGTATTACACAACTGCAGTGCCACAATCATGGAACTCATCACAGAATGTTAAATGTCGGAAGGGACCTTAAAGATCGTCTAGTGTCAGCCCCCTCTGCCATGGGCAGGGACACCTTCCACAAAGGAACATGACCGCAGTGCACTTCAGTTGAATATGGACACACTCCATGTCCTTGTCCTAGACAAGGTCCAGGGCAATCAGCTTTAGGCATCCCTGCTTCAGCATGGCAGGTGAACAGGATGACCTCCAGAGATCCCCTCAAACCAAAATAATTCTATAATTCTTGCCGTGCTGGTGTGGAAGGATTGCAGGTAGCAAGACTTGTAAAAACTGTAGCTTAGTTTACTACATTCATGAAAAGGATATATAATATTCATGTTATGCTCCATGTATGATATACATGTATAAAATCCCTACTTTTCCATGCTACTGGAGCTCCCTCTACCTTTTGGATAGTTTGGGGGTTTTGTGGGGGTTGGTTGAGGTTTCTTTTTCTTACTTAAAAGTCAAGAATGAGGTTTGTGGCTGTTCTCTGAGAAACACCGAGCTCATGAAAGTCAACAGGGTTGTGAAGGTCATGGAAGTGGTAGAGTTCCAGCAAGTATGGAATATCACACAGCATTGCAGAATGAATGATCAGAAACACAACAAGTCACAACTCATAGAGGAGCTTTGCCCTGCAAGATCTTCTCCCCCACTACTTGCTCGATAGTTAACAATGGCTACAAAGCAGAATTATGTGAACTGGATCTAGCAGCTAACTCCTCTATAAAGAGTCTATTACTTCAGGATCAATTGTATACAACTGAGGTTGTGAATGGTCATTTTCTAGGTACGACTTGAGTTTAGAAAATAAGAACAGTTAAAGTAGTTAACACTAGTGCTGACAGCTGGGACAGCCAAATCCCTGTGCCTGAGAAAAGAAGAGGAACTGGTCCCAAAACATTTTCTGTTCTTGGCCCCCTGAACACTGGTCACGTGTGGAAAACTGTTTTCTAGTGTAATATTCCCCTCTTGTTTCAGTATAATGATCTGCACAGCAATTCCCCTCACAAATACTCCATACTGCTTTAAAAGAACTTATATTTGACATGAGATCATTAGCCAGCTTGCACTCTCAGGTAATTTGATCCTTAGATAAACTGTACAATAGTAAACAAAGAAGCAGGAGGGTTCACAGGCATGTTTAGCTAATTGGATTGAGAGATGAAATCTCATGTAGACCAGAATAAAGCTAAAACCAAAAATGCTACAAAAGCAATGGTATTTCAACAGATATCCCACTGATCTATATAAAATGGTTTTCCCATTAGATACTTAATTAATTAGATGGCTCATTATGTAGCAGACTTAGGCCTGCAAAACTATGTTTATGTTTTCCTGTAAAACAGAACCAAGGATTCTTTTGGCCAAAATTGCATGGTCCAAAATTTAATCAGACCTGAATGAATAGTTTTTGAGTGAGAAATTTGCTTACAAATGCCTATCGCAGTTGTTGCATCTGTTAGTTATGCAATGTTTTATTTAAAGGTATTTCTAAAAAGCACTTATATATATATATATATATATATATATATATATATATATATAAAGTTTTCTTTAAACATTGATAATACATCACAAATTTTGGTACAGGAAGCTGTTCAGTTACCCAGACAGAAAAGCCAGTGTGTCTTTGTGATTTTTGTACACAATAAACAATGGACCATAAAAATATTCTTTTCTTGAAATGAAATACTGTTGAAAGGTTTTAATTTCCTTGCACACTCCTTGACTGTGTATTGCTTATTGTTACTTATAACTTAATATTTTCTTTCTCTGTGAGTCAAGACTATGACCCAAACCAGAAGCTATAGAGAAAAGGAACACTTCTCTAGCTGGGAAACAAACCAAGACTGAAGTTTCAGTTGAGAGCAGTTGTAAAGAAAAATGGGAGACTAGAAAGAGGAAAAGTTGAAATGCCAAACAGGTACCAGGGTCCAGGGTAACTAAGAGTGAACAGTAGCCAGAATTCTTGAAGTATTTGATAGGCATAACCCCATGCTTATGAAATAGGAATTATATGCCCAAACACCTTCCTGAATCTCAGCCTCATTGTAGAAAAATTTTCTGGTATGCTATTCAGAAGTGAAAAAATATATCTAATATTTTTTTATATTCCTGATATTAAATGCAAATCAAAATATACTTATTTATTCAAATATCCTTGAGACAATGTAAAACTAACTTTGTTTCTTATGGATTATTCAGCTGGAACTAGACTGAAAGGACTAAGCCCTTGTATTGTTTTCATAGTGCTTGTATGAAGAAAAAATGGCATTGGAACAGCTGAAATAAATTATTTTGGTTAATATATTTTGAATCCAGTATAATGAGACTGCAACATACAGTCTGTGATATAAACAGATGTCAAATCTAGGAAGGGTAGTGACATGCCCATATATGTACCGGCAAATGTTTAGAAATACACTTCCAAAATTACAGTGGTAAATTAGAGAAAGCTGAAGGATCTAAATTTTAATATCTAAAAAAGGCAGGTTATAATTAAAAACAAAAGAATTCTTTTGCTCTTGAAGGTTTGTCTGACATTAAATTAATTCATCGCTGACTTTAATACACACAGTGTCAAATGAAGGGAAGCTGTTTCTAGTGCTCCAAAATGATGAAATCCTGCTGCACACACGAAGAGGTTCAGTGTTCAAGAGGGTGTTAATTTATCAGCAGGGCTTTTTTTCTTTTTCTGGGAGGATTAAATGTTGGGAAGGCATGCTCTTTTCACAAATCTCTGTAAGGATTCTGTCAAGGAGAATCACTAAAGAAAGACACAGATGAGGAGTCTTTCAGCCAGTGTTACTTCTTGGAGTACACACACTCTGGTCATCACTAATCTACTACTTCCTGTTTCAAATGGATGGAGTTCTCCAGCTTTGTGATGCTACAGCCCTTGATGGAATAAACTCTAGCAGAGACCATTCATTTAATTTCATTCATGAAAATAAGCGCCCAAAGATGCCTGAATTCAGCTTTTTCAATATAGCTGTTATATATACTATATACCCAGACCAGCATAACCAAGCCTGCAAGAGCATTGTTTAGATGGCCAAAAATTTGATAAGGGTCTCCCCAGAGTTTATCCAGATTCTTACATTGTGTTGATTGCCTGTTGATTGCACACTGATTTCTTAAGGCACTCTGGAAAACTGGTGATGAGAGTTACATGGTACACTAACAGTTTTCCTTGTAACCTGAGTTTTTTTATTCCAGATACAGTGATTTAATCTGTGAAGGTGTTCTTGCATTTTCTGCCCTCTTCATGACATGTCCCTCAGTCTCAAGGCTCAGAGACATTTTGCTGTGGAGGTAGCAGGAGTTTTCTGCAGGTTTTGGTTTGCATCATTAATGCTGTGTAGGCAGAGTTTCTGTTAAGAACAAGACTCAGCTACAGCACTGGGGTTTTTTTATTTGGGGGAGGTGTTGTGATTTCTGTTTGTTTGTCTGGGTGTTGTGGTTTCTGGGGTTTTGTTTGTACGTTTTGTTTGTTGGTTTTGTTTGTTTGAGTTTTTTTTTAATGTTGTCCAGGCTGAACTAATTGACAGGTTTACTAACACAATCAGAAATGTGTTTTTAAAGGGTTTCATTGCATGCACACATGACACAAATACATACCTACATATTACAATACGCAAAGGAGATATTTTTAAAAAATATATTAAACCATGCCCAGTATTGTAGTAAAAGAAAATAACACCTTAATGAAATTCCTCTTTGATAGATACTCATCTGACAAAGATAAATATAAAAGGAATTAAAATTTTTCTGGAATTATATGGAAAAGTAGAATAGAAAAAAAATATATTTTGACGTAAAGCAATGTGGCATCTGACAGAAGCTACATCAATATTGCAATATTAACTCAACTGGTTCAGATCTTGTGAAAAACGTTACAAATTCTCTCTAGGATAAGAAATGAACATCTTTTAAATTTATTCAATAAATTATCAGGATTATAGTCACTAATATAATGCCCTTCAGGATAAACATAATATTTTACAACCAAACCTGAGGCTACAGTAGATCATGGCTGTGCACAATGGCTGCTGCTTTTCAAGTACATGTGCCTTTATAGTCCTAACGCATCCCAGATTTCATTGTTTTTATTGGCTCTTGGCATTCAAGCATGTAACCAGCTCTGAACTCAAGTATCAAAATACAAAGAAAAGTGTATGGAGCCCCTCACAATAATCTGGCACTAAAAATACAGGGAAAACTTTTAGAAATCAATATTTTCCTTCTGTAAGTTCTCCTCAGTTGTACTGAACAGCAAAATAGAGTTTTGCTATATGCACTGGGTGATCCCGTCCTCATTGATTTGAAACGACACAAATGGGGTAAAGGAAGGTGGCTGCCAATAATTAAGCTGAAAAAGATAATATACAGTGTTCAAACATTGTCTTCTGCAGAGAGATTTTGGTCTTATAGTGCAAAATATATCTAAAACAAATTGCTTAAATAGTAACTTTTCAGCTATCTTTCTAAGTAACCAACATGTACAGTCCCATGTTCTACTACTTTGTACTCATTAATTTTACCTGTTATCTGACCTAAGCTGGCATAATAATATAATAACAGTATCTTACTTATGTGTTTAGCTCTCCTACTTATGTTGAGTGCTAAGGACAATGTAGACCTATAATTTTTCTAGAGATAATGTCACCTAAACACCACAAGTTTACAGCATTATCAGTTAAGGATTAAAGATTTAGCCATACTGATGTATATAGACATATTTATGCATACTTCTTTACTAAAATTACAGACTGGGGTTTTTTTGTATATTATATATATATATATATATATATATGTATGTATGTATGTATGTATATATGTATGTATGTATGTATGTATATGTATATTATTTCTAAATAGTATCTAGTATCAGCTCTTAACCAACACCAGTTAAATAGCAAGTGCTAAATTTTAAAAGTGGTGATAACCTTTTTTCTATAAGTGAGAGTTAATTTAACTCTATTTTCCTTTTTCTCTTAGATTTATGAGTCATGTATTCCATTTTGCAAGAGTTCCTGCTGAACTTTTCAACCTTGCCCTGGATAAACTAGATAAGTTGAATTCTTCTAGTCAGTCGTTTTTTCAGTCAGACCTTCAAAAACCTTAAGGTCTATTTTAAATACTGTCAATTTTAACAGATCTTTTCAGAAAAGCATTTCAGTTGATTTCTTGATTTCTAGAGGTGCACAAACCTCATTTGCTTCCCAGTATCTGAATTTATGTCCAGATTTTATGGTCACTCTTATGCATATACTGAAATGTTTATTTCTGTACAATATCAGTAATGAATATGTTTGAGATGCTTCTTTTCTCTTGTGCTGGTGAGTAGGTTCAAAATTGTATTGCCATCTTGCTTAGGGTGAAAGATGAAATCTGGCACCTGTAAGCTCCCGTAGACCTCAGTGGAAAATAAGCAATGATGATCTTATATTTTCAAGCCCTTAGAACCTTAACAATCAGTCTTGAATAATTTCATAAACAAAGCAATCAAATGTCATTTCCCCACTGCTGCTGGCCCTCTCCATGGCATTGAATGACCAAAGAAAGAAATTCAGTCCCAAATAAGGACGAGAGAGAGATTGGAGATGTTTGACTATGAAAACAAAATTCATGGTTTCCATCAGCTGTCCAAGACAACAAAGTCAGCTTCTGCCTTTGGCTTTTATTTAAAAGCTCAAGCATCCAAATCCACAGGTCAGCGGAAATGATTACCATAAACAAATCTGGACAAACATCCTGCTATTTGGAAGCCTATGCAAATAGACATTTTCATCATCTGGGTTCCACTAATCCACACAAAACCATGCACATTTTAAAACATCTCACAAAAAATCTCTTCTTTGATGATCCAATCAAAATTAGTATTTTTGGGGAAACTAAAATGGATATCTCGTTCCTGTTTTCCTTTCTTCTTTTTTTATTTTTTTGGTGGAGGGCAGGCAAGAGGAGCAGTAGGGTGGTGAGAAGAAAGGTAGAATTATCTCTCAAAATGTCTCCATATTTTAAAGAGAGTAGAGTACAGTCATCTAGAAGCAGAGTATTTTTTTGCAAGGTTGATTGACAACCCAGGCAAGTTGTCAAGCCTGTGTGACAGAGTCCAACTGCTGTATGATGTATCTTCTTCCCTGCATGGAGCTGCAGCAGCAGCAGTCTCTGATCCCCTGCCACATCACAGCTTTTAGTGGCTGCTTTCCACACCAATGGCACTGACACTTCACTGGCTGCACATCTATCCCGAGCTTTTGCACTTACAGTACCTGGCACCAGTCCCTATTTCTCCTTCCCTGAATTCTTTCCAGCAGTGCTTTTCCTGGTCATATTAGAGCTCTCTAGCAGATCCCCACATAGCAATTTTTTTTACTTCCAAGATATTTTTTTTCACTTGTACATTTACTGCCTCCTGCCTTATCATTGGACTAACTACAGACAAGACACATTCTTTGAAGCGAAATTCCATAGAAGTGAAAGATGGAATGAACAAAGTTAAAGATTCAAGTGGAAAAATGACTAATGCTATTTAATAAAGTGTGACCTTTAAATACACCCTTAGACACTTGTAGGAAGGATGAAATTGCAATGGGCAGTTCCAGGACAAAAAGAATTTTTTTCTAACAAACTGTCTATAACTTTCCCCCAAGTATTATCTTAGGAACTCCTAATGCACATCACAGTTAGGTAGCATAGGTTCAGAGAAATCAAAGTTATTATACCTATGGGGCTTGGGATTCAAGGGCTTTATGAAGTTAGAGGCATCGAAATGGCTCAGTACGTTTTTGCATATCAGAAAGTCTGGTTAACTTCCAGATCCAGGAAATTATTGACAATTAGGTCTTTTGTTGTCTTTAAATATGTCTCCATACAAATATTGTATTACAGTCCTCATTTGAAATCATTTAAACACGTGCACATTTTTAGTCCATTGGCACAGGCTTTCAAAGTTTACAGCTGCTTGCCTTAAACGAGTAAGGAAGTGCCTCCTGAAGCCACCTGTGCTGTGTGACAGCCCGAGCCCACTGTCAAAGAAAAGTTCTCCCACACTGAAGTCTCACTTCAACAAATTATTGAACATGACCCTTTCAATCTGGTTTTAGGTGGCAGACAGAAGTGTTTACCTTTTTCCAATAATCAAATGGTGAAAAACAGAGCTCAGATATTGATATTTCTTCTGCTATGCTGCAGAGTCAAAAAGAAGAGTGGTAAGTGGAGAAGTACATCATAAACCTTTGCCCAGCAGATAGTCAGTATCCTACAGCTCTTCACTGTCCCAAGGAACAAAACACATGCACCAGCCAAATGATTCAAACTCTTGCTTCAAGATACATGGAGACCCTGAGACATGGCTTAGCATTCATCTTACTGTGAAAACAAGAGAACCCAATTGCTTGAAAAACTCATTTAAAAGAGCATCCAAAAGTCAACAGGGATCTTTCAAAAGGTTTGCAGAGTTTTCAAACAGAGTGTAAGTAATCAGTAGGAATGAAAGCCTTCTTCCTCTTCTCAGCTATGTATCCTCTCTGTCTTCCTGCATGTTGTTTGCCTGCTACATTCTGCTGTCTTCTCTGCAGTTAGGAGTGTTAAAAGATTTTATTGCCTTCATGTGACTCTTATCTCTCCTTTCCAGGTGAAGAAAAATGCTGCTTCTAGTGCTTTTTAGAACTCTCCTCACCAATGTATTACCACTCTCACCTTCTTAGAGTTCAGATGAGAAACCTTTCTGTCAATGTGTATAATCACTTAAGAATATCAAGGAAATTATCAGTCATCCTTTGAATGTTCAAAATACCAATACTTTAAAAGTTGGGTTTTTTTTTCTTTGTGGGATAACCCCCATTATCCAATGGGGCACACTGGTGTTAGGAATTGTGAAAAGGTGCAAGCACAATTTTATAATATAATGAAAGGGAACAACATCACTGAGACATTCTGCCTCAACTCTTGTTTCTTGCAGTTCTACTGCACATATTGACTGGACATGGATACTTTTGGTTATACAACAGAAGCTGTCAGGATAAGAATTGTTGGATTGAGCCCCTCAGAATTGTGGCTAGAGGAGAAGGTGAATAAATGTCTGTAAATAGCAGCTCTCCTTCCACACTGATCCACCAGCATGGGAATTACAGGTTTCCACTGGAAATTATAATTAGCGCTGTATCAGTAAAAATTCTTCATCTGCACTATGAGGGTTTTAGTTTCTATCTAGGAATACAAGGACTGTAAACCCAGGATTAAAAAGAAAAAAATTATATGACCTTCATGTCAAATTAAACAATCAGTTGAGATAACAGTGCATTTTAAAAGGTGGCCAACCCTGTAATCGTTGCAAGTTTCATTTTTGTCCCTGAAGGCACATTTAACTTGTTATAGACTGATAATGATACTTATTGCCATCTCTAAAAGTAAAGTGCTTTGTAAACACCCATCTCCCAGAAAATTTACAAAAACTCTATCCTATCAGGAGTAAGATTGGAGATGGCTGAGAGAAGCATTTCTACTGACTGTGTGGCCAATATAGTCTTTGGATGGAGTGGTAGAAACTGTTTGAAAATCTTTTTTTAATTAGGACAGAGCATGCACTGAAGGTCATGAGTTCAGAATGTCAAGTAACCACAGAACAGGCTGAGTTTTAGTTTTAGTGAGCTGCTGTGTGAGACAAGAGGACATTGCAAGATGTGTCTCTTCCATCAGGCATTTCACCATAAAACAGTCTCCATCAGTCATCACTTTTTAGCACTGCAGTGCCAAGGGCGGCAGCTAAAACTCACGAACCACTGTGCTAGGAACATTGCAAAAATGTGAAATAACTTTCCTTTTCCTCTCTTTGTTTTCCCCAAGTAGCTCCAAATTGGTTGTTTCTATGCTGGAATGGTTTTCTTCTAAGCACATTTCTCTCTAGACTTTTGAGTGAGACTATGCAGAGTTTAATGAAGAAACACATTTTATTAAGATAGACCTAAAAAAATGAATCCTAGGTAAATGTATCCATTTATAAATGCTTATATGCCTTTTACCTTTTCTTTTATATCCCTTTTACTTTTTTTTTCTCTTTGCTTATAATAAACAAGAAAAGTCTCAACTCTTTCCAGTCATTGCTGTGTTATCACAGAATGATAAGTTAGATGTTAAATTGCAAAGTACTGAAATTCAACAGCAAGGTCAACTGAGTGTAAGAGAAATACTTGTAAAAATGAAGAGCTATATGCTGTATATTGAATTCAATATTTATAATGTGGCCTTTTTATTTCTTTAACTTACCATGTAATGAAATTACATGTAAAATGGCAAAACATCATTTTCTAAAGTTAGGCACCAAAATTGCTTGATTTTCAAATATGTTAAAAATCTCGAATTTTTATAATAGTAATAAAAAAACTAAATAATTATATAAATTGGTGTTGAGAACCCTTCTCAAGATGTCTGCTTACTCAAAATGATATGGGATATTATTTCTAAACAAAACAAAATAAAATAAAATTTAACAAAATTATTTTATTTTTTTGTGTGTGCTGATATGATTATTTTAAGGAAATATTATAAGTAGTTACCAATGACATTTACATCCTTTTCTCATTTAATCAAGTCTGTTTGTCATTAGAATGCCTGAGCACTGAATTATCTGAAGTGTTGAGCAATGCACAATACACACAAAATTCTTACACTGTACTTGAGTAGATTCAGCATCTTTAAGTAATATCTTAGAAACATGTGGAATTGTTAAAGATTGTTTCTCTCAACATATTTTAATATTTTGCCTGAGTTTTATTTACTTATTTCTTCAAATAAAGATAATCCTTTCAAATAAAGTAGAAATTTGTTTTTATTAAAAAGTAAGGTAAGACATATCTGAATGATTATTCTTTTTGCCAATTCCTTCAGCATTCAGTCCTAAGCCCACACTGTTTGAGCAGCAAGTTGTCCCTCCAAGGCAGTTGTGACTGGCTAGGTTACCCTTGCTTTCTGTCCCAAATTTCCATCTGGATCTGGGTGTTCTTGGTTCTCCATGTGAGGAATTCCCACCCTGAGGCAGGTGCACCGGACTCAGTCATTGAAGTGAAATACCTCCTTTCAAAGAATAAGGAGCCTACTGCTCACTCCACCACTCCTTTTTCAATACAGTTTCATACTTGTAGGTGTGTTTTCTCAAAAGCAGGGTGCTTAGCTTATGAAGCACTGCTTCGTTCATTCATTCATTCATTCATTCATTCATTCATTCATTCATCCATTTTTAGTAGACTCTCTCTACGGAGGTTTTGATCATTCCCTTACACACATTTGGGGATTAGCTCAATCAATGTATTTATCTGAAAGTAGGAAACCTTTATGAAAATACAGAGATGTTACTTTTGCACTAAAACTCTGCAAGAACATTTGTGTACAGAATTCCACTGCTGTTTTGCTTAGTGGTACCATTTCAATGTTGCATTTTCTTTTGCAAGATCACTCACATCATTTGGTCTGTTCAGGGAAAAGGCAGAGATAGGCACAAGCATGTTCACATTGAGCAGAGCAGGGGGATGACCAAAACAGAAAGATGTGGAAAAGGCTTTCACTCCACCAAGTGTCAATTAATCGCTCTGTAGCCCTGCTCTCATGGGGACCTTTATGGCACATATTTCTTTCATCCCCATAATTGGCTCCTCCCTGGAATGTTCTTCTATCCCCACAGACTCTTAATTCAGGCAGAACATGGATCCAAAAGCAGGAAGGATTCACACTCCTGTCCATTTCTTTAATAAGCAGCTGCCAAAACTCTGTGCAAAGAGCTATGCCGTTAGCATGTAAGTATTTACATGGTCATCAGTTTTATATGATACTTTTAATCTCCAGCTTGTGATTTTTGTGCTTTAGGATTCAGCCTCATCCATCACCATATTGCTGACAAATAGTACTGACATTTTTTCTACGAAAGTAGTACAAAGTGTACAGAACACAAATGCTATCATTTAACTTGACCTAAATACTATATAGGTTTTCTGCAAAATAAACATTCATTTCTAGGTAAAAGGGAAGGAAAGTTTTAACTAAATAGCAGCCATCTGCTGAAGTGATGTTTCCTGTTGTTTTCTTTATCCGACAACTTTCTTATCTATTTTTTTTTAAATTTTCATTCTTTATTGTAGTGTACTAAATAATTTAGAGAAGTAAGAGACAGAACAAATTTAAAGTTCTGAGGTTTGTTTATTCTTATATTTTGCTATCAATGTTGTTACAGAATTCAAACCAGACTCTTATTTAGTATATTTTTTTTCTCTGAAATGAGAAGTTTTCTACATCAGGGTTTAAATTTTGTAAATATTAGCTCCTTAAAGCCCATGCAATTTTTTCTTGTCTTTTCTGTTTGGCTCTGGCTTGATTTCCAAGGCTGAGTTTGTGGTGTGTAAGACTATATATGTGGTATGCAGAATGCATTTAGCATTGTTTCCTTGTGCATGCCTGATATCAACTTTGCATTCAACATAAGGACTTGGAAAAGATTCAAACACAAAGCATTAGGTTTGAAATTCCAGAAAGAGATTCAAAGTGCTACGTCCACTTTCTTGAACTCAATGACATCTCTTGGTTGAAGATCCAGGAATATTGGCTGCCATTAGTGAGCAGATCACAGGAAAGAGTTTCCCAGTATTTGCTGCTTACACTTGAGCAACCAGGCTTTTAAATCTGTGCAATATCAAGTTTACAGAGAAATCTGTATAAACCCCACTCTGTGGTGCACCCTGGACCCAAAGATGAAGAAAATTCAAACCAGGATAGTGTATGGTTTTGGCAGTGCTAATTAAGCAAAAGATGCACATGGTTACCATGCAGTGAGCATGTGGGTTTCAGTAAATGTCTAATTCTGTAATGTTTGGTAAAAAATTATTACCATCTGCTGAAGGAGAAATCTCCTCAAACAGACAGGCCAGCTACAATCCAAACCAGATTTTGTTCTAACAAGTTTGTGCATTTCAGTTGTGCCCAGCAGCAAAACCTGCAGCCACAGAAAACCACAGGTTTTTTCTTGGGAAGCTCTGTAGAATAGTTGCTGTTGCAGCCAGAGTACTTGCTGGGCCCCGGGAAGCCACAAGGCTGGTCTGTGGTTCTCAAAACAACTGGAACCATTTCCTGCCATTTCATCCTCACCACCTGTGAGGAACTTGTGCTGGAGGCTGCCCAGCCTGTCCCCTGAGTCCAGGCAGTGAGGGAGCATCGCCACTTGGTCCTGGCACATATGGCCCTGTGTACAACAATCCCTGCCTTTCTTTCATTGTAGTCTCCTACAAACTGTAGCAGCACAAAGAACAGTCATTAATACCTTAGATGTTTGGTTACTGGAATGCTTTATGACTGTCTCCAATGGAAAGAAAGACTATCTACTCATATATTGCCCTACAGAGTCAGGGGATGAATCTGTACTTTGGCAGTCATTAAGAAGTTTCTCAACAACACAAAAAACTTTCAACTCAGGTTATAATTTCCAGAACAAAATATATGGGCTAATGCAGACTTTGGAGCTTATCTTGTATCTAACTCCCATTCGTTGTCCTTTTTCTCCTCTCTGAAGAGGGGCTTGAGGTCTCAAGGGGAGAAAGCTGAGCCTTATACCACCATGAGGAAATCAGAGAGGGATTGCACTTCCACACTAATCAGTTAAGAAGACACACCATAAAAAAACTGGGAAATGACCCAGTAATGGGGCATTTGAGAAGATCGTGAAACAAGAGCATAGACCTTTTACTGGCTCACTAAGGTACTGACAGCCAGATCAGTTTCCCTGTAAAGTGTCCTAAGTCTTGCCACTAAGAACAGGTGCTGTGATTGCTTACAAGATATGGATCTTCCGCCTCATGAACTGTCTCACTCCAGTCCACTTAGAACAAGGGACTACTCCACAGAGACCTGATGCACACCAAAAGAAAAACTGCATCTTCTGTCATCAAAGTATATTCAACTTGTGACATATTTCTAGAATATATCCAAGAAAAATAATGACTGTTGAAATAGTAAGTGGTAGCACACTATCAGTAGGGAGAAGATTTATAAGAAAAAGGATCAAAGTTATAGCATATCTTAAAAACATTGAGAATTCCTTGACTTTCAGTATTGACAGTGATTTTGGTTTTAACACTAACACCAAATGTGAGTTTCATTCTTGAGATCGTACATGCCTATTGTACATTTAATTCTATATCAAAGCCAACTCACAGATTTGCATAATTCACAGTCCTCAGTTCAAAGCCAATTCAGAAGTCAAATGCTACAGATAAGCATAAAGTAAAATAGTAAAATATTAAAAGTATCATTTTATTTAGATATTTTTATGTGTGTTTCTTATTTAGTGAATACATAAATAATTGGCTTTGTAAAATTTCTTTTGATCTAAAGTTTCCTTTTAATACTGACTATTTTTGATGAGGGATCTTAAGGTTTAGAAAAACATATTTAACATTATGGATTCGAACACAAACCGCTTCTGAGAAAGATTTGCATTTAGACGATATTCAGATATTTCATTTAATTGTTTTTAATGGATGTACAAATACTTTGAAAATTTATGACAGCCCTTAACTGCTTGTGATTCCAGAGGAGGACGTAATTAACCCCAAGTGTTCTCCTTATAATCAATAGGGAATTGCGGCGCATTCAAAATCTCATTTGCCACATCCCAGAAGGAGGGGTTAAAATACCCTCATCCTCATTTGTCATTTTTTTTGTCTCTCATTGCAGTCGTACGAAGGATGCGGCCTAAGCAAGCCCAGGAACTGGAGAGGAGGTTCAGCTCCCTTATCAAGCATGCTTTCACACCTGCTCCATGGCTGGCAAGGCTAACTTTGGCAAAAAACAACTTTGCCAAGTGCATTTTTAATCAATCACTTTCATTAGAACCACCCACCACCATTACCTCCATTGCCCAAGTAATGGTGTTCTGAGAAGAAAAATATTACAATTAATACCAGTATGGTTCAGTTTTGGAAGAAATTTGGTAATGACTGGAGGCAAGCCTCAGATTCTGAGCAGGATTTTCTGATTTGGGTATGGAACCCTGATCAGAAGTGTGAAATAAATGTAGTATGATTGTAGCTAGCTTTAGCCTTGGCATCTGTGGAAAATTTCAAATTATAAGCAGTAAAGTGGCATTTTTCATTGTGAGATTTATCTTGTACATAAAGGAAAATTGTCTAACATCAAAATAATTTGTCTGAGATATGACAAGTGTGGGAAATATGCGGCAAACATTGTGCTTATCTTAAACTACAGTACAAGGGACTTTATATGGGGATTTTTGCCCAGTTTTAGAACACTCATTATATCCACTAGAACTTCCTGTTTACTGAAGTAGCAATGTTCCTAAATGACAGGAATACCCTAAAATTATTTTCTTGTGGCTTTACTTCACAGGATTCACACCGATTAATTCAGAGATTATGTATATAAACAAGAAATATTTTTATGTTCATATACATCAAAGTAAATTTCTTGACCTTCATTCTTTTTAAGGCTCTTGATCTTTATTTCCCTGATTCATTTAGCCTAAAATCAATTCTGCAACAGCAACATTCAAACTTGGCTGTGAAATTAATAGCCAATTGCATGCAGATTCTCACTGTCTGGAGCATTAACCAAGACATTGCACAGGACAAAACTCAATAGGTAGGTCCCAAAGTTCATTTTGGATCTGGTTTTGAATTGTTATCTCCTCAGAAATGCTGGCTCCTCTAAGCCTTCATTAATAGCTTTTGCTGCCTTTCAAGTGATGTTCGGTTTCTTTCTCAATTAGGCCAATAAATCACAGGTACCCAAATCTTTCTGTGAGGAGTCATTTCTATTTGAGATAAATGCAAAGACACAAAATTACTTCAGGGATGATAATATATTTTAGTAGGGTTTCTTGTCTTGATTTGGGTCAGTTTTTTCCACTAACTTGGTCTCTGATATTTCAGAAACTTTCTACAACTTGGACAGATTTGGTCTACAGAAAATAAAATAAAATAATTTAAAGCTGCAGTATAAATGCCTTATAAATTAATGATGGGATTTCTTCATAACAAAAAGAAACAAATAACAAAAGAAAATCCAAAAAGGTTACAGGAAAAATGAACAGGCTTTTTTAGCACAACTTTGATGAATTAATCAGGCCAGAAAGTTGAGAGAATAATGACTATTGCTGAGAGAAAATGGTGATTCCTGCACCATTTATTAAGCATTAAAAGAACTGAAAAGGCTTCAGGCATTAAGAGGCCTCATTTGCATTGTCTTCTAGAAACAGCCGGACATGGATTAATTTTATATCAGAAAGTAATGTTATAAAGTATGGAAGTTATACTTTTTTTTTTACTGATACATCATTAATACTGAGTTAAATATTTTTTCTAATACTTTGAAACATGGAATCCTGGAAGAACACTGCAGTTGAATCTGTATAACCTTTTGAAAAGTGACATCTCCTCTTTTGACTACTCTCAGCTCTTTTATTTGGCCATGGTAGTAGAGTTTCCAGAGAGCTCTAAATCAGACAATTATAAATGAAAAGTTGAAAAGGGTAAATTATGTTAATTATTCTGCAAATATTAAATGTCATTGCTTTTTTTTAATGACATTAAAAAAATGTTTGACCTGGGAATTTAAAAGGAAATATCCTGCCCTAGTGAGACATACCAACAATATTTTCTATAAATATTGCTTCATAACTCCTCAGCATTCAACAAAAGATAAAATGCATTAGCACAGAAAATGTTATCCCACCTGACCTTGCAACCCATATCTAAATCAAAGTTCATTCATACGTGAGTACCAATCTTTTTTATTTACAGTCATAGATTCTTCCTGTATTTTCTGACATAAATCTGAGAGCTATAAAAAAATGTAGATTTATTCTACCCTTTTCTGTGGGAGTAGGAATTCACAGTTTCTCTTCAGATTATTGAAATAAGGTATAAATGCAAGCTAAAATTATTTAAGGCCTTAGAGTAAACAGATTTAGTGTTTTAAAATATGAACATTCTGTCCCATAAAGTATTAGTATTCTCAGATTCTTGTACATGACAAGGATGATGTGCAAATACAGTTACTTTTTAATTTAATACAAGATTTTAAATTACATTGTCAGGATTTCATTAGAAAGAAAAATCATTTTTATTCTGGAAAGAAGTGCATGAAGAAATCACAGGGGGGAGAAATGTCCTTAACTCTGTCATTTCAAATTCAGAAGCACCCTGAATGGGATCATTGAGTCCATTTGCAGCTGTAGATGAGTCTGGAAATGGCAGAGATGCCACACTGGAGCTTGCAAAATAACAGTGTAAATATCAGCCAAACCATGTCTTCATGAATCCTCTTTATCAGACCATTTTATGTGATCAAAAAGAGGCCCCAAGGAGAGCCTGTACTTTTTCCTTCCAAGCAAGCATCACAATTTATTGCCCTGTTTAAACTAAACGATCCAGGATGCTTTCCCAGGTACCACATCTTCTTCGTCCTACCCACAACTGCACTCAAACTCCCCATTGTGAATTTCATCCACTCTGCCATGACAAAAGAACGAGGTTTGGGCCATAAAGAGCTGCATAGGGAGCTTAGTCCAAGAGTGAAAATGGATAGCACAGTATGAATATCATTTATTTGGCTCCTCCTTACACTTCTTGAGAATTTCTTTTATCAGTCTCCAAGTCAGATAAAAACTGAAGAGTGTTCTTTGAAAGAGCAGTCCAAAGAAGTGCTACCATGGACCACAATAGCAGCAGTCACTGACCTACCTGAAGGATAATTCTGGATTATAATAAGCACCCTAGGTCTGAAAAGTTCCCAGAAGAAAAAGACTGTTTTATAGATTATAGGCATAAAGGTACAAATCTTAAGTCATAAACCTTGAAAAAAAACATTTTCCTTTTTTTATCCTTATATGTTTGCTTTTGGGTCCTCCTTATACCTTTGCTGCATGTGATTACTGTGGCCACCAGTCAAGATCAGTTTTTATGAAGGCTGATTTTTTATCTCCAGTCTCTACCCTGTGTTCATAACATAGGTCTTATCCATATAAGCATGAATATGAAAACTTAGAAAAGAACAGCTGATCTTTTTCAAAGCAGCTAATAACGTTTTTAAGTAGCTAGCCCTAGGTTAAAACAAAAGGAACAACAAGTGAGACACTTTCCAAAAAAACACTTAAATGTCCTTTTTGGAGATGAGTGTCATAAAGCCAGAAGTAAATAAAGTCTTGTTATGTCCACTTAGTCCATCTGTAATTATGGGTTTGTTTTCTACATTTAGTAACTGTTTTGTTGTTTTAAGTGTACTAAACTCTCCCCATATGGTTTTCATACACCAATTACATTTTTTCTTGAAATGATTTTTCTTCAAATGGCCAAAATTTTTCTTTCCTATTGTTGTTGTTCATAGCCACACAAAATTGAAGAAAGCATCTGAAAACTTTAAAACCTTTCAGTTACCATGTGTGTCTCAATTGTCTGTGTTTTAACAAAGTTATGTTTCATCTATTTTAAACCTTTTTCATGAATACAGTATTATTTTTGTGGCCTTTCTCATAGCTTCATCCTTTTTTTTAATGTGTTTTTAGTGGTGAGATGCTGGGAGTTGTGGAGCAGTCCAGATATTACCTAGGCACTATAAGAAGTTGAGGTTCCACCTCCTGCACTATGATTTTTTTTATTTTTTTATTCCTTAAACCAAAATGTAGCTGCTTTTGTTTGCTGTCACATTCCATTGGCAGCAAACAAAACCAGCATCCCATTGCTGCCACATTAAGCCTAAAAGCCAGCCATTCATGCTGCCATTTTCTTTTGACATCTCTGTGTTACAAGTCACTGGCTATCCATATTCCATGTCCTGAATTAGTTTCACCAAATATCTTACTTGTGTGCTTCTAAGTGGATTGAACTCTCTTCCACTCATAACATTAAGCTTTTGTCATAATATGTCCAATTCTTTTGTGCTTCTATTCACTTGTAGCTGACTAACAAATTGAAATAGAACCAAAGGGAATTCTATGCAACTAGGAAGTACCTAATCTTAAAGAAATACAAACGTTACTGCTTTTGTTTTCTTTGTTCAACAGGTTTTATACTTTTAAAATTAAATTAAATTAAATTAAAATTAAAATTAAATAAAAATTTTAAAAGTTTTTTTTTAAATTAACTAGGCCCTTTTAAAAATTATTATTGATCTTGAAGAGAATCTAAAATACTTGTGAAACATCATTTTCCCAATTTGCGTATTTCTTAACCACTATTCTCTTTTTATTTTTATTTACACAAAGTTCTGCATTTTTTTCTATTGAGTACTTATTTACACATTTCTAAATGGATACCATTAAAACAAAGCTTATTTATACATAAAAGCAATAGAAATATGTGTATATTTAAATTTTTTGTGGAATTTCAATGGTATATAAATCAGGTTGTATTTGATGTCACTTCAAGTGTTTTCCCACCATGAGTATCTTATTCCATAACTACTATTTTAAAGCAGCCACATCTGGCAATCAAAAATCCCATTTTAGAAGGTGAAGTATAGAAAATGTGTGGACCGAGAAAATATATTTCCTCTTGGTTTCTATATCTTTTATTCTAGAGAAATCCTATGCCTTCCATGCAGAGAGAGAAAAAGCCAACAACATCTGTTTCTGCTCATGTTTGTTTCAGATAAATATCACATAGAACAAGGTTTCAGAGTATTGGAGATCAAATCTTCTGAAATTGTTAAAGTACACTGAAGAAAAAGAGTTCATCCAGGCTTGTTAACTATTACTCCCTTCCTCCATCTGGAATGATGTCCACCCTCCAGACAAACTAGACTTCTATCTTTCCATTCCAAACTTGTTTCTTGTATCTAAAGAATTTAATTAAAGCAATATATCAGCTAATTATCAGTCAGAAAACAATTATACTGATAAAACATATGAACAGAATTCAAGGTCTGCCAACAATGTTTAGGAAAGGTGTCTATGGGTATCAGAATTTGTAAGGTCTAAAAAAAGAACTGAAAGGAAGAGATGTGCAAGTCTCAGAACTTTGAGTAGTGCCTTCAGGAAAGACCAGCTTTTTTGGCCTCCTTGTGGTTGTTCCAGCTTGAGTGGGCCACAGCCTTCAGAATACTCTGTGCCTCACACCCTTCACTCCACTGGCTTTCCTCCAATAACTTCTTACACATTTACACTTACTCGTAATTCTTTCTCTTCCAAGAACACTACCATCATTTCTTGGAACAGTTCTGGTTTGTGCACTACATGGTGCACAGCAGCCATTTCAGGAAGACAGAGATAGTTTGGATGTTTAAAAATGCCAAAGTCTTACATACTCTTTGAGAGTTTTGAACCCAAATGTGTTGAATTCTCATAAGACTAACTGTTCTCATAAGAAACTTTTTGTTTCTTTGTTTTAAAACTCAGGAATCCATGCATGAAGCAGATACTGATTATATTTAAGCTTCTTGAGTTCTTCCTTCCCATTGTAACTCTGCCCCAAATCAAAAGACAGCATGTATTATTTTAAGTGCAGGTTTTGACATCCACACAGCTCAGTCAGTCTAACACAGGAAAGGGTATGGATGCAAATGGTCAGGTTTCACTAATTTCTAATCAAAGTTTTCCTTACTCTTGATTTACATAATCTTATCTCTCTGGACTTTAATTCTGGGTAGGACAAAAAATTTTCAGGTGAATTTCTAGCTCTTTTCTTATTTGAAATACAGATTGGTTTATGTTGCCTCTGCTGGAATTCTATTTGCAAAACTTAGAAAATATGGGCCAAGTCTTACGTTCATAACAAAATATTCTTACATCTGAACTTCATCTATATCCATATTTCATTGGAAATACTTCACGTGAGTTTTTTTTACAATATGTAATGGAAATTTAATTAGTTATTAATCATTCTGTGATTCTTGAAATTTGCCTAAATGATTCATACTCTGCTGCCATGAAATCTGATTATTTCAATCAGGTATTTCATATTCAAGACTGAAAAGTCATAAAAACCTCAGAAAATTTAACTTTCATATTCATATTTTATAGAGCTGTACATCTGTGTTGCATTGTTTTCAGCAGAGAATTGGATACTCTCAGTAAATCTTAATCAGGTGTAAATTCACAGCATAGGTGGAGCAGGGCCAATTTGTACTTCTCGAAGATTTGTCTATATGTGCCCTAACTAATGTATTAATGCACCCCTTACATGTAATATTAGTTATAGATAAAGAGTTGTATTTATTAACATAAACATAATAACAGCTGTATTGGCTCACACAAAGGCTTAGCTAGCCACATATCCAGTCTGGCAATGGCCAGGGGAAGCCAAGTCCTTGCTGCATCACTTTCAGAGCATTCATGGGACAGAAATTTCTCACCACACCAAAGCAGAATACTGTAAGCTTCCATGAAGACTGGAGACCTCCTGGATTGTGACTGGAATTGTGTGAAACTCATGCTGGTTTCCCAGTACACGAGGATGCTGCAGACCACAGGGTTTGGTGGAAGAGGTCAGGATTGCCTCCAGTTCTGTACTCCTCTACTACCACGAGTCAGGGCTGCAGGACTGGAGCTCTGGCTCTTTTCTCACCCCAACCTGTGGCCTCATAGAGCTCACCATGGTTGTACTACACTGGCCTCTCCTGCACATAAATTCAACCTCTTCCAAGGCATGTGTCACCTTCATCACTTTATAGAACACAGTGAGAGTCTCTACTTTTCCATCTTCTAAAATCCCCATGGAAGAAAGTTTCTAACCCATAAGTATTTGGATCAATTTACAGTATATCTCAGTTTTGCAAGAACTTGCACAGAAAACAAATTACTCAGATTACTTACTTCAACTATTTCCTACTCTAAAACTGGAAAAGACACAATATTTCCAAAGTTATTTTCTAAGTTTCCAAAATACAGATTTTCTCTTTGTCACTTTCACTCTGATTTATAGAATAATGACAGGAAATATCTTTCTAAGCATTCTAGAGGCTTAGGTTAAATATGCTTAGAAACAGCATATACAAATATTATAATAGCGAACATATAATAATGAAGGCTAACATGCAACACAAACATTGCATCTTCCCCTGTTTTATCTTCAGCTTGAAACAATATTCATGTACTCACAAGTAAATCATATGTCCTGAAATTCAGCTCATTTGAATTATTTCTTACCTAGGCAATGTATATTATAAAGCAATACAAATACATACCAACATGATTTCCTATAACAAGTAATATGTTTATGTGGCCTTCCTACATTTCTTTGGACATTGTTTCTTCACAAGGTTACAATACACAATAAAGTTTTGAAGTTCATTGGTTTGGCAGGAGAATATTATCTTTTGCTGTAGAGTTTTATCTGTTCTTTACTACAGTGGCAATAGTTCAGATACTTAGCCTATGTTGTTTTTTGTAGCAATTTAGCATAAATTACACTCTTCATTATTCTTTAAAATGGATTTCCAAAGTTTTAAGATGAGAGTCTACAGAATAAAAAGTATATCTCTATCGCCTTATACTGGTAGCTGTACAAGTAGAAATTGCTAGCACTAGGCACTTGCCAGATCCTCAGATTCTTAGTCTCAGGAAAGAATTATAAATTAATAAATTCTTAAAATAAATAAGCAAGTATTACCCTATTCATCACTGGTTCTTACTTTAGTCAGCAAGCATTCAAATGATTTGCGCATTCTAATTTATCCCGTTTCCTCATATATATCTGTGAAAGTTTTGCATCTCGCTTCAGAAAAGCTCTTTTGTCACACAGAAGCATTATACTCTTGACTCAATTTGATTGCACCACGACTCCAAAAAATAGAGATTTTCTGTATTTACAGTTCATATTTTTAACCCTTTTAACATTTAATAATGTCTTTGTTTTAACTACTTTATGAACAGCTCTTATGAGCATAAGTTCTTCCCTTTCTGTACTGATGCTCACACTAGAACTTCTGTTTATGTTGTGGTTTGTCTCTAGCATAAAAGAAAGACAGCAAGAGTATGTTTCTAATATTAAAAAGTAAGGTGTCACTAGACAACATTCAAAATCAACTTAAAGATGGACAAGATTGAAAATATGGGGAAAAACCTGGAATGCGCTTCAAAGCAGAGCAGATGTTTGTATTGTTAGCTCTTGCTAACCTTACTGTCAATATCTGTATTAAGTGCCATTAAAATGATAAGATGTTGCTGCTTATGCCACCACTGTGAGGACAATATAAGGGATTCTCACTTCTGAGGAGCAGGTCAGGAAGAACAAGGTGATGTGCAGAGGGTCTGCCATCATTTTGTCATTATTTTGGGACCACATGGTAACAGACTGGTTGGTCAATGAGCATTTTCGCATGCAAATCACCTTCTTTTTGTATGCCCTTTTTATTAATATTGTTGTTACTGTTCACTTTCTTATCTCATTGTTGTTTCCAGTAAATTGTTCTTATCTCAGCTTGGGATCTCTGCCTTTTGTCTCTCTTATCAGAGGTGGCTGGGGGAGAGGAGCAGCCAGTATTTCATTTTAGTGGGAGCATTAAATTAAGGAATACCATTTCTAAACCACGACAGCCATTCAGAGGCAACATACAAACTCATAAAACCTATGTCTGACAAAGGGTATCCTTGGATGACTCGATATATTACTTCACCCAAGCACATAGCATAGATCTTTTACTATATAATTTCTTTGTGTAATATTTTCATGCCCAATTTATCTTCTCTGCAACAAGTAAACTAGAAAAGGTCATCTATAAAAAGGTGATGAACTTCAAAAAGATCATCTTTAAAAGAGCATGTTAAAAGAAAATACCTAAGCCTTAGAGGAAACATGAATCAGTTCAAATGAAACTTGCTTCAGTTAAGACCGCACTGGCCCTGGTGGGAACTGATTTCCTTGTATTGCCAAGGTTATTCAGAATAACGAAGAACAGCTGATAGGACTTTGCTTCTTATATTATATTGTGTTTGCCATTTCTTGTAAAAGTCCCCATAATAAAAATGTAGGCCTGTATATACACACATTACAGGCATGCAGGGGAGAGAATAAATTTCAGATTAAAATTTTTTCAGGCAAAGGGTTTCCACTTAGTATTCAAATAATGCTTGACATTTGAATTTACACTGACATTGGATCCAAGGTTTGCATTCTACCTTACTTTACATTTTTATTCAAATTTTAAGTAGAGAAACAGCTTGGTAATTAATGTAACAGTCAAGAAACAAATTTGCAAAGGACTGCAAGGACAGAAATACAAGAATGTGGTGGAACTTACTAACAGACTTCTTCAGGAGCTTTTAAAAACTCTCTTTATATAAAACCATCTTTTTATGTCTTTCTTCCTTCCTGCTCCTATACAATCCTTCTTATTTGCTGAGAGTTTTTCTAGCTGATCATTATATTGATCATTATATCTTTCTATTTTTAAAATTTTTTTTTTTTATTTAGAGGAGAATAATGATATGTTCCTTTACTTTGCAAGAGTGCCAAAACTCTTAGCAGAATAGTAAATACAGCAATACATAACTAAGTCATTTTTATATCTCTAATTATTGTGAAAACACTCTGTGACAATGCTAACACTACAGAAAATGCAGTCCCAGGAATTTTGGAATTCTGTTGGCAAAGTCTTTGAATTGAATTACAAAAACAATAAATGTAATACATGTTACAAACACTACATAAATTTTTGCAACTGCTTGAGCTCTGGATATTACAGTAATAGATCTGTTCAAGTGGAAAAGAGAGAAAAGTAGGGATCAAACAAGACATGCCTTCTTTGATAGCCTTTATTCCCTGTGAGCAGAGCTTCAGAGAAAAAGTCTTGCCAGATCTCATTATCTTGTCACTACTTTTAGATTTGTTTGTTTTAAGTTCCAGGCAGCAGTACAGCATTTAAATCCAATGATTAAGCTCAGCTTTCACTAAAAGAAAATACATTAAAAATTTTAAGAGGCAGCGAAGTGAACAGTAAAGGGTTATTAAGGAAGACATAAATTAAAACTACTGTAAGCAGTTCAGTATTTTAATTCAGTGCCATCTAGATATTAGTTTAATATGCAGATCGCATCTTGTTGTCTCTCAGTATATATTTCTGTCCAACTATCTGCCCCTCCCTTTCTAGTAATTTTGGAAACTATTAGGTAGTTTTATGTAGACCAAAAAAAAAATGTTAAAGTTCCCAACAGATAATCCCGTAAGTGTCATGAAAATCAGTTTGGTTTAGAGAAGACTTCCTGATGTATGCAGGAAAAAAAAGCAAATCTCCATATTTATACATTGAAATTTTTGCAACTTCCTGTTGGACAAACAGCATGTACTTGCTGGCCAGAGAGATCAACAGTCACACAGTTCCAATCCAGGCAAAGTGCTTACCTTGGGGTTCTTACCGGAAAAATAGGATTACTGAAATGTGTGGGACTGCAAAGAGGGAAATAAATCTTCAGAAAATCAGACATCATTGATGTCACTGCTCAGAAAAAAAAAAAATTTCCTTAAATCTCATTTCACTCAAAAAGTGATGACAGATGGGTATGGCAGTTTAATTACTTTGTTTTCAGGTCACCACATACTGTACGTTCTTCTAAAGAGTCTGGGAGCACAATGACCACATGTTGTTTCCTGGCTGCTGCCCTTTGGATCAGTAGAAGTTCTCAGGAGGTATGGGAGATTCCTTCTGTTCCAAGAGAAAAGAGAACATCTGCAGCCAGATGTGTCCAGCTGTGAAAGCAGACCAATGGATTCATACAGTATCCAAGGAGTCAAGAGACATCACAGAACTCCACAGAAGGCTTTCCTGGAGGCCTCAAAGGACTAGTGTATGTTTTCTGCAGCTCAGGAAACCACCAAAAGTTGCAGAACTGAAAGGAAAGCAAAAAATATCCTGAACTTCCACGATGTAAGTGAGAAAAGCAATAAGTGTTTTCAAGATTCATTTTTAGCCAATTTCACCCAGCAATCCTGAGTTTTCTCTCTGGAAAGAATTGCCATGTTCCATGTTACTATTTCTGGAATTTGTTGAAATACACCTCCAGGGACTGGAAACCTTCAGTGTCAATTGGCATGCTCAGCTTCAGAGAACTGCTCCATTTTAGTGGTGGAGCAGCTCCAAATGTAGGCACTGGCTTGACTGGGGATCCCATCACATAAAGCTCTTTCATGTCTTGAGATCATGACTCACCATTTTTAAAGTATAAGGCTGGCAAGGCTGCAGCTGTATGTTGGCTTTCATATTATGGCATGTACACCCAAGACCTCAAATCTTCTGTGGGCTGCAAAAGCCAGAGCCATGAGGGCACCTAGTAGCCCTCACAATCCCTTCCATAGAGACAGGTTACAAAAGAATTATGGCTTGTAAATATTTTGGAGTTTGGGTGTATTTCAGTACTCCACAATTTATCCACACATTGCAGAAGGATATGTAATCTCCTTCTGTTCACACCCCATATAAATGTGTCCAGCGCCCTTTGGAAGATATAGGGAAGTATTAGCACTGCTTTAAACCTGAAGTAAAATTTCCTGTCTCTGAAAGGCAGGGTTTTTTACTTGGGAAAGGGATTTTTAGGGCACAGTGCTAGGATGGGCAGAGAAATTAATTTTCCAATGTGTTCAAGTATAAGAGGTGTGAACTTCTTGCAAAAAACTATGCTGAAAATAAAAGCATTATTCAGGTAAAAAAAAAAAGAAGGTACAGACAAAATTAGAATATTTCAATTCAATATATTTTAGGAGTTATATTTCATCTATGCTCTATCCCCTTTCTTGTCTGAAGCTTCCAAGATGCAGCTGTTTCATTACACCGAGAGAGGGTGATGCATGTCACGATACGTACTTGACAGAGAAAATACACCTGCAGGAAATTCCAGAGAACCTGCAGAAAGAATCAAGAAGTGGCATTTAAAAATTCAGTTTTGCCATTGTCTTATATATTTCAGCTCTGATCTTTTGTTGTGCTTAAGGCACTTTTGCTTTAAGAAGAATTTAGACAGACTGGAAAGTCCAGGGAACAAACTGTAGACATAATCAATGATCAACAACTTAGAAAGTAGAAGGCTCAAAAAGAGACTGAATTAACTGATATTGCTTAAAATAATGAAGAAAAACAATCTCTAATCATGTAAAACAGTGGAGAGAAAGGTAATGGCCTGTCTGACCCAATGGGCGGGGATGGAAACCGCATTACATGAAGAAATGCTGAAGTGCTCATCCAGCAGGCAGGGTGGGCTGGCAGGGGAAGAGACTGAACAAAGAGAAACAAACCATCAAACACAAGCAGTCTGAGAAGGGAGATGATACACAGCCAGGCTTCAGAAGTGCTGCAAGGAGACACCAGCCCGAGAGACCCACGGAGGCTGGGAAGAGTATGATGCAATTAAAGAAGCTGGTTTCAGTTGCTGGACTGAAATGAAGCCTCTAAGAACTCAGCAGGGAGCATAATAATAGGAGGGAGGTTTATTCTTTTTATTTCCCTCTAATTTTTGTCATCTCTCATGATGATTTTTCCCTATTTTAAAGGAGGTCTATTTCATAAGCTGGGCTTTTTCTAGAAATAGTCATGGAAGTATCATCCATAAAGGTAGTTTTATTCTGAAGTTTGTCCACCTAGATCTCCTAAGAGGTTTTTACACTGTATTTCATTTCAGTGTAAAATTTCATTTTTCAATGAATTCAATGAATTCAACATTTCAAAACCGAGAAGCATTATTTTAGAATGTTCTAGAGCAGACTCTCCATATCATCAAAATCCCAAAGCTGCAAATTTTTAACTCATATATGACTCTTAAATAACCTCCCTCACACTTTCCTTTCTGTTGCAATAATAGCCAATAGTACCTAAGCTGTTCAAAATTTAAACTATGCTCAGAAGAAGACATAGTTTGCTTGCCAAAAAGAATTGTTCAGAAGTCAAATTTAAATTTTGCATTTATAAATTCAGTAGTGCTTATTGTTTGATAATGCTTATAAAAACAGATTTGGGATACTTGGCTTTATTTTTTGTCTGTGTAACTGTTGTTCTGATTGTCTTGTTAAGTGATTATTGATTTTTTGTATAATTCACTTTGAACTGGTGATGCCACCAGTTTTGTGCATAACATTACCTGTATCCTTTTGTGATTGAGACACGTGGAAAAGCAATTTTAGTAAGTCCTATACAAAATTAACTCCTCAGTTGTCAAGATACACATACGGCATAAAGTTTTAAATTTTTATTGACTGTTTACTTTATGCAATTTACTATTGTTACATTACCTCTAGTATGCTCTGTTTGAAATACTGCAAAGAGTTTTGCCATTTTTCAAAGATTTGACAGATTAATGAATCAGTATAAGCAAGCATGGGGCTGTGCACTCTCCTGATTCCTGCCCTACAGATGTGGCTGATGTGGCCCAGTGCTGGCCCCTCCAGTACCCTGTGCTGACTCCAGACAGTTCTTGAGGACATGGACCTCTTTAGCCTGAGGAAAACGATGTCATAACACTTAGCTTCTGCCAGGGCCACAGGGCAAGAATAGGGTGGAAGGCAATAGGAGGTTGATGAAGCCTGAGGTCAGCTCCAGGGTTTTCTAAAAGGCTGTAGCAAAACATTCTTCTCCAAAAGCAAGAGTAAAGGACAAATTTTAAGTCCAATTCTACCCAGGGTTTCTCCCTAAGCAACACTCCCTAAGTTTCTTCACTAGAGGAATTTTAGCATAATTTCAGTGCAGTAATCAAACACAACTTGCTGGGACTAAAGACTGAGGCACCAGGCCCAGCCAAAAACATTTTTAAATAACATTCCTTCAAACTGCACCGTCTGTTCATTCTTCTAAAGAACACTTAAGACTCCGTACTTTTAAACAAATGGATTGTCCAGGGCAATTCTGCAAAAGTAATTCAGGCTGAGCTGAAAATATGTACCACAGACATGGTACAAGCAATCCAACCTGAGAGACTGAGCTACAAATTATCCTCCCTGACAATGTGAAGTCTTTCTCCTTTTTTTGTTTCTCGTTTTTTTCACTGTCTGGCCCAATTATTTGGGACTTTTTGCTGGAAGCTGGCAGAACTGTACTTCTTTGCATTCCATAACCTCTGTTGTCTTCAAACCGCAAGTGTGAATTTGCCAGGGGCTGGTTCCTCAGGGGTGTCAGGACAGAATGGGTTTTTCTATATCCTTTTGTTGCTCTGACATAAGTTGCCCTGAAATGTTTTTACTATAGGAACCTCATTATTCAAAGTTTACCTCCCTTTAATTTTTGTGACAAATTCTACTTAAAGAATTTCTAAATACTTTTAATACAGACGTTAAATAATTTCTTGTTTTCACAGCACTGCAACATTGGCTCCAGAGGGAAAAAGGTTTCGTGAAGTGGGTTAATTTTCTTTTTTAAAAGTGTTGAATATGTAAAAGCCTAATTATCTCAAAAACTACAGATGCCTTTTCATAGGTTTGTAAGTGAAAAAATTGTGTTAATATTACCATTTGATTTTGGGATAGAACAAGACAGAAAGTGTCTGTTTTTCTGTATTCTATATCACATTACAGAAAACGTACTGTTAGCGATGAAGTCTTTTTTTCCTATTCTCAAATCTCATTTCTTAGTTTCCTCTCAAAATATTTAAATTGAATTGTGTTTCCTCACAGTGTACTTGCTCCCAGAGTCACATAATTTCATCTGAGGGATATCATATCACAGAAATCTGGCTATTATTAAAAGTATTTGGTTTCCAGTTCTATTTGCAAATGTCTTTTAAAAATACAGGTTGAATCATAGAGCCACCTTGCTATTTATTTTTGTACAGGAGATGGTTCCTAAACATGTTGTCGTATCAATTTTAGTAATTGTCTTCTCCTGACTTTTCGCTTCTGTTAATTTTTAGGAGTATAAAACAGACCTAGCAATATTATCCACAGCTTATTTGAAGAAAAACTAGCTTAGCTCCTCTCTTTTTTTTTTTTTTTTTAAACAATGCTTTGCCAACTTGTCAATTTGTCAGCAGTCCACAAATTAGCAGCACCCTAAATCCTCTGTCAGATCATCTGGGCAAACACTACCTTCTTCATGTATGATAAATTAAATGTGATGACATACCTGACAGTCTCCATTTAGGAGCTGTTAGGAGGCAAGAAGAAAACACATAGCAGATTAACTGAAGTTGTCAGCAGCGGTGAAATCTAATCATAAAAGAGAACAAAGAGAACAATGATCAAAGAAGGAGCCCTCAACACCAACTAACTTGATTCCTTTCGGGAGAGAAAAATCTGTTTATATTTTCTCCTGATTTTAAACAGACTTTTGGTATAAATATTTAACTAAGAAAGTAACACAGGTTTTTATCATCATTTTTAATATTAATACATGCAAGTACAGAATGAAGATTCTTAACAGTTTTACTCCAAATTCAACAGTTGTACCTAATTTAACCTATCTCATTTTGCTTTTTAAATTGTTGCAATCTTGAAGATTCCCAGTCTGATATAGTAGGCTGCACAAGCACTGGAAAAGACCCTACAGACACTATGCTATCATGTCAGACAGACCAGCACCTATTACATTTTAGTTATGCACAGAGCCACCAGAAGATGGAAGAGGATTTGAAAAATATGTAGTCTCTTCTGTAACAAATGTTTCAGAAATTTATGTATTTCTAATAAGGGAACTTTTTTTACCCAAGTTAAATATCCCTGAATATATCAAGATCTATTTTTTGAAGCATTCCTTCACCAGTAGCACATTTCGGTGAGTAACCAATGAATTCTTAAAAACATACTTAAATGAAAAAGTTACCATGACTAATAATTAAATGTATCATAAATACATGCTTCAAAGATATTACACTTGTGTTTAAAAAATTTGTCTATACCATCAAAGCATATATGTTGCCTGTACTTCAGAAGAATTTACTGCATGAGAGAGAAAAGTAATGTGGAGAAGCAGAAAATGTGTCACTTTTGGAGAGGAGGTAAGAGGAGAGTCCAAGTCTGTGTCTGCAGCTGCTGAACAGGAACACATTCAGGCCCCATTACTCATTATTACAAAGACACTTGCTAACAAACCTTTGGACATCCTGCCAAGACCAAGTCCCTCAGTACAAATGTACTTGCACCCTTAGTAACTCCTGACATGACAGGGGGTAAAGGAGACCGGAGACAGTGTGGTAAACTGCCAAAACTTCAGGTTCTTGATAAAACCAGGCAATCAAGTGCCCTCAACACCCAGAATGACTAGGTTGTGGAAACAGTTTGTTGAACCCTTGCAAATTGCTTAATGGTCTTCAGAGCAATTGCTGAAATACTAAGAAGTCATAAGCCCCAGTGAATTCTGCAGCAAAAGAACTTGGTTCCTGTACCCTCTACTTTTTATCTTGTGCTCCTAAGTCCTAAATGGTTATTTTTGTAGTCAAATACCTCTTTACCGACAGAACTCAAACAATGCAATACAGATGCCCTATTTTTCACCCACTTTCATAGATGAGGCTGCACAGTGTCTACCAGGGATCACATCTGCTCTGCCTTTATCCTCTAACAGGAGAGTTCAGGAGCTCCCCCTCATCACCAACATTCCTCTTCCCTCTGATCACTCTGGTGATCAGCAGTGTCTGCAAAATGCTAATTCTTCCTCCACCTAAGCACCATGGTAGATTGATCATCCAAATGCTACAGATGAGTAGCTGTCTAGCTACCGCATCTAAAGACCCAACAAGGCTCAGGGAAAACGTTTCCTGGGTTTTTTTGGTGTGATCATTGTTGTCATGTAAGTATCCTGGTCTGTGTGTAAAGTAAGTGCCTTAATGTCCACAGAACTCTAAAGCAGAGCTTGTTTGGCTGTTTTTCAAGAAAATGGTTTTGTGGAAAGTAGCTTACAAATATGGCTAAACTCAGACTTTAGCTGTCATCTCTTAATAATTAAATAAGTAGACTTTCCTGAATTCAGTGGTTAAATTTAGCTTCATTTAAACAGATGCCTAACACCAGTTAGAAGCAAAAGTTAATAAACTGCTGATAAAACAGAGCTTATGAAGTTGCACTTATACATTTCTTTTGCTACCTGTATAAAATCCTGTCTTTTTTTGACAAAGAAGCATACTAACTAACCCGGTAAAACCCAGACCCTCCCTCAGCCCACACCTCTCTCCATTACCTTTTTAGTATGAGCTTGAACAAGACTCGTTCTACTATTTCTTGGTCCTCAGCTACTGGATAAAATGTTAATTATCATCTCTGTCATCATCATCATCATCATCATCATCATCATCATCATCATCATCGTCATAACAACCTTTATAGCCGGGGATGCCTGTGTCTAGATATTATGACACATGATTTGTTTCCTAAAATGTATAACACAATGCAACAATTTAATTCTGTTGCTGAAGGCAATTTTTGTCTTTACTATGTAGCTATATTTGTCCAAGCCAGTTACTTACAAGAAGTTCCAAGTCTGTTCAGATGTTTATGTCTAAACCTTACAGACGCTAGTGCTGATTTATCTGCCAGTAAAGGTGGTCTGGGTTTGCATGGATAACACTGCCCCATGCTGGTTCATAGGGAATAGTCCCTGCTGACTCCGTCTTTTACCAAAATCTAAAAAAGACAAATGTTCTGTATTTTAGCTTGTACATTTATCTCATCTTGCTTCTTTAGGGTGATAATTGTTTTTTCTTCAACAACTTTTCAGAAATACCATGCAAAATACTTTGATGCTCCTGAAAAAAAACAAAAAAACACAGAGGAGAAAATGTGACTCCCTAAAATGCACTGGAAGAGAAGGCTCAGTAATTGTCACTGAAGACAGCACCCAAGACATCACCTCATAAAGCTCATGAGAGCAGGATTTCCACAGACATTAATGTGAGCTCTGTAATGTGGACAGGCTGAAAAATATAAAAGAGACCATAAGAGAATTTTAGTCCCACTCCCAGGAGTTCAGCTCTATGTTTTCTGCTCTATATACATTTATAGATAGATAAATAAATAAATTCACAAAGAGTGTGCTATATACATTTATAGACCTCTAGCTGTGGTCTAAAATTGCAGATTTTAGATTTTCTCTCTGTGTTTTTTTTTCTTTCTTTTCCTAGGGCAGAACTCCACTGAGCTGAATTTGACTGAGGACTCCTGCTGCAGTCTCTGCATGCCCATGGACACAGTTAATCTCTCTGTATCTAACGTGATAAAGTGCCTAAAAGAGTCAGTTGTTTACCGTTTTTTCCCTCTAAGGATTGAATACAACAATATTGTCAACATACAACTATCATTTTGAATCAGGTCATTTAAGAGGCTGCAGGCCAGTTAAAAATTTTATGCACTGGAAAAAATTGGTTCATAAAGAAACCAGGCTTTACCTTGTAAACCACTGTATGGGATAAGTGCCAGCTAAACAGTGAGTAGTGAGATAATTGTCACTAAAGAAGTTATCCACTGAAACCTGCAAATCAAGTGATCATTTTTGGGATAAAAAAATGAGGTACAGAGCTGGGGCAAGGAAGGAAATAGAGGGAAATGTTAAAACTTGAAGAATAATCCACAGAGAAAGAGAGGCTGAGGGGTGACCTCTTTGTTCTGTACAGCTTCTTGAGAAGGGGAAGCAGAGATGGAGGTGTTGAGCTCTTCTATCTGGCATCCAGCAGTAGATGTATGAGGATGTTTAAAAGATGTGCCAGGGGAGGTTCAAACTTGATATTAGGAAGCATTACTTTACACAGGGAGTGGTCAAACACTGGAACAGACTTCCTAAGAAGTGGTCAATGCCCTATGCCTGTTAGTGTTTAATAGGCTTCTGGAAAATGCCCATACTTTGGTGGGACTTGATGATCTTAAAGGTCTACTCCAACCTTAAAAAATTCCTTAATTTTGAGATTCTATAATAACATACTTTAACTGAGCCATGAATTGCTCAGGCAGTTGGACTAGATAAGTCCTGTGGGTACCTTCCAACTGGAATATTCTATTCTTTAACACCAGAGATTCAAGACACAATCAATGGTAGAAGAAAACCATGAATTTCTTATAACTGGGCTGAAACAAGAGACATGTGGAAGGAGAAACCACCATTCCAGAGTAGCCCGACTACTCTATTAAGGATCTGGAGGGAATGAAATGTTAAAAGACATAGAAAGGTTTCTCCCATGCTGACAGCATGAAGTGAAGAATTGTGAGTATGTATGTGTTTGTATGTCTGACTTTCTTGTCTGTTTGTGTTGTACAGATCAGGTCAGAAGGATCTTGCAAGTGTGGAGAAAAGACTATAAAACCATGCTGGTTTGTTCATGACTGCTCTCCAGCAGTGGACATGACAAGATGAAGGAAAGGAGCCTAGGAAACAGAATTAACCTCTGCTGACCATGAGACACCTTCCCAACTTCTCTGTATTAACATTTATAAATGCATGTATAGCACCACTTCCTATTTTGAGACAGCTACTTTATTGTATTTCTATGTTGCTATACCATATAAATAAATATAGATATATGCAATGAAATACATATTGTTCTGTAAAATATATTATTTCTGCTAATAACCCTATCTGTCAACCTAAAGTTGGTAAAATTATCACTGGCTATGAGTTGGAAAGAAGAGGAAAACATCCAACTATGAAGCAACTAGTGTCAACTAATACCTGAATGAATACAATTGCCATGCTCTTTCTGAACATTTGGGGGGAAAAAAAAAAAACCAACCAAATCTAAACTCAAAACCTGAGTTAGTAGAGCAAAAACAAGAAAGAAACTCCTAATCAAACTGGAAATGCTTAGCCACTCAAACACTTGTGTCTGTCCATGAAGTGGAAACAGATGAACTGTCATAGAACATTCCACATTTTGCCAGCAAACCACTGCAAAACAATTAAACAAGTTTGCAAGGATCTAAGGGAGAGTTGAAGGAAATCAAAGCTATATGTGAAGAAAATACACATTGTTTAGGAGTCACCACCTTGATTTCAGGCAGCCTTTGCTCAATAATTTTATCCCTTAACTTTCTCAAGCTCTGGGATTCTCAGTAGATTTCTCTGATACAAATACAACTTAATATGGCCCCCATTCAGAGGAGAAATATGACATGGTCAGCACTCAGTGATGTGGTCACAGCGTGGTGCTAGACCACAAACTGCTTTGGAATGTTTAACTGCTAAGCACCTCACATCTGATGGGTTAAACACAGGTAAGAAATGTTCTTAATGATCAGATATCATACTTGTAATTTTATGAAAAACTCTCTAATTTTCTAACATCATTTTGGGGTGGCTTTCTAGGGGGCAATTTGGGGGCGGAAGGGCGAGAGGGGAGAATACTTTTACCTTGTCAGCTTCAAATTTTAACATTGTGAAATACTATATGGCTATAGGCAGCAAAAGGATTTCATTTCAGATCCTCTCCTGGGACCCATGTCTTCAAGATCCTTCAACTTATAAGAAAATACAAGGAAGCAGCACTATGACTGCAAAATGGGCTCTTTGTAGACCTTCATTTGTGGCACTGGCAGTCGGGGTCAGGGTATGAAAAGATCTTGTTGCACTGTTTATTTAGAAAGAATGTTCTCTTCCCCAACATAAACATTTCTTATAAGGGTTTTCTCCTCTAATGAAGTGCAGATGTCTGTGCCTCCCATCAGGACTGAGTGCTTTTGCTTACTTTTCCCTGAGTGCGTGTCCCTTCTTTTTCTAGGGAAGAACAATAATTTCTTCTTCGCTTCTTGTAACAAGTGTACCAGGATCCCCCCAAAAAAATCAATAAATAATGAGTTTAGTGTATTAAAAATTATTATGAGGATAATGACTACTTATTGTTACATCACAACAGTATTTTTTCCCATTTCTTGATTTGATTTAATTCACACAAAACAGTAAAATCCTTGAGTATGCATCTTCCACATACTTTTTTCATTCAGCTCAATTTTATTTGCAGTTTCTTACCTTGATAGTTTTTTTTCTTTCATTTGCAGATACTCCTATAGATTAGCAGCATGTCCAGCAAAGAATTTTTTCAAATCTGATGAATAAGAGGAAATTGAATTACATCTGGTTTTAAGCATTGCTTTTACCTAAGCCATATTTTTGTTCTCCCAGTAAAGATAAAAAATTTACACTGGCATTGCTAAGAAGGTGTTACATTTCATTATGAACTTTGAATTTTATTTTCTTCATCCATACTATCATTCTGTAAACATGACTCCATCCTTTTTGGATTGACAGTGATAACTGCTTTCTGAGATAAGTTTTTCAACCAAATCAGTGCTCACTTCATGATCATTATAATTGCATCATTTTCTTAGGCTAAGAGAATGTCATGCAGAAAAAACTGAAAGCCTTATTAAGCTCAGACTACGTCACACTGTACAAGTACCTTCCCATTATCCATTTAGTCACTGACCCTGTCAAAGGAGAAAGTTATATTTAGGCATAAAAGAAAATTACATTTATTTGGTATGACCTGTCTTTGACAAACCTACACCAGCTAGTTTTTGTCTTCTGGCTATTTACATTCTGATTGCTTTATCTTTTGTGGAGATTGCTTTATAATTTCTTGAGTCATTGTTTATGAGGCCAAAATTGATTAACTAATATGTAATTCCTTAGTGCACTCTTTTTTTTTTTTTTTTTTGCAAATCTAGAACGAATTTTGGCATTCTCTTGTACTGCCATCATTGTTTCTTTATGGCAACTGGTAGTCAAAAGGAAACTGGTAACCAGGGGAAGAAAGGGGCAAGGAGGGGAGTAGTGAAGAAGGGAGAAGTTTCATTTGTAAATGGGAATGAGGAAGTCATATGGAGTGCTTTGAAACATTTTGGAAGCTGTAATGATTTTTAAAAATGCAGACAAGTGCAAAATTTCAGGAAAAGAAATGCTCAGCCCCTACAGAGGACAGAGACAGAGAAGAGTCATAACTGTAAAAGATGAAGAAGGAACTGTAGTAAATCAGGGGCTCAACATCAGGTCTTGGTTAGATTCCCCTTCAAAATTTATTGAAGTCAGGTTAGATAACTATGGATACAGTATGGAAAAATTTTATTTTCTCTTCTTGCGTAGCAGCATAGACAAGTATTGCAATACTCTGTCTACCTTTCCACCACTGGAAACTGAAAAGTATGTAGGCAATGGCCAGTTAATCATTTCAAGGGCTGACCTAGTGACAGAGACATCAATAGTTTAATATATTTATGGATTCACCTGAAAGACTTGTGGTCAGTTTGAATGCAACTTACGTATTCTTTGTTGGAAAGGAAATATATCATACCAAAGAATTCTTGGCTCCACAGGGAAGGGAATAGCAAGGGTCAACTGCTAGGAGATAAATACAGGGAAAAGAGTCTCAATTGGGGGAATTTTTCATTCTTTCATTGTCAGCTAACACTGACTTCTAATTGCTGATTTGTGTACTGGGAAAAACAAAGTGCAAACAGCTGAACATGTAAATAAACACCAATGTCTTCTCCAACAAGCAAACCTGCTGTTACACATCTCTCCATTACAGGTTGTCTTTCCATGCATCTCCAAAGCATCTACTCTCCTAAAAGCATCTTGAAGATATTCTCTCCATGTATTACCTTAAATGTGTCTGAGACATGGTTCAGCACACCCCTCCAGGTAATTGCAGTCTGGGGGTGTGTCAGAGAAGTTCCATGTGTTGGTCCTTGCTATGGCTGAATGTGGGCAGCTCACATCACTTCCCACCTAAAGCATCCTGTAGCCCACTGCCATAGAAACCCTGCTATTAGTACAGAACAAGCCAAAATCTCCCAATTAAAAATTATGGTCACATTCTTAGCAGAAAGGATGATTAATCATGAGAAGACACAAAAGACTGGACTAATGGATTCTCTACCTCTTAAAAGTTAAAGTGAAAACTGAAGTGTTTTAAAATAAGTTTTATCAAAGCTCAGGATCCTACCTTCAGTATGTAGTATAAAACAGGTAGAATAGTGTAGAAGTCAGGTGCTATAAGAGGATACTTTGTCTCTAAATCTCCCATGTCTGTAAAGCTGAGGTGATAAAGAAGAGGCTTCAGGAAGCAATGTTTACTGTTCAATCAAGAACATTTACGATCTGTATCTTACTCATTCTTGTAAGTGGCAATGGTACTTCTCTTGAATAATTAAAGGCAAATGAAAAAATTGTAGCTAATAAATGGGAGATTGGCTGATGTAACTATGCCTATATTTTCTTTATATCATGACAGGATAATTAAGTTTGGAATGGATCCTCAGGTGAACTCCCTCTTCAAAGCAGGGGTGTTTTAACAGATAGACCATGTTGAACAGGACAAAGTTCAGTCAAGACCTGAAAGCCTGCATGGAAACCCCACTGCTCAGTCTCACAAATGGAAGCCTCTCTGATCAGTCAAAGCAAGTCAAATTCCTCATGTATTATGTACAGCAGACTCCAAACCATTTCTACAAGTTTCTAACTCAGAAGCCTCAAATGGAAACAGTATCCAAGAGCATCCTTAAAATTACTAAATAGAGGAAAATCATCACAATGCTTTCTTCTTTTTATTTTTTTAGACATTGTTAATTTGTTTAGACTTTTTTTCACTAGTACCATATGCCAAGGAGACATAGGATTCCAAATTTAGATTTTAAATTCTATTTTGGTCTGCTTGAAAAATCAACTCAAATAAATACTGTAACATAAAGATAAAAAACAAATCTTTCAACAGCAAGTTGTCATATTTGAAAGAGCTAGAGTTCAGCTCAGTTCAGATTTCTTGTAACAAAGAAGTGGGCCTACGTGAAATATAATTGCAACCAGCTGAAGGCATTGATTAGTTACCCATTAGTTCAAGGAAAACAATGCCAACTTTCATAATTTCAGATTAAATAAAAAGAACTTGAGTCATCAACTGTTCCTTAGTCTGGAAAAACACTTGTCATTTGTGCATCGTCTTCATGAAAAAAACTCCTCTGCATAGGAGCTTAATATGTGTGCATGGATTAAATGAAAATATCCAGCCATTGGCATTGTATCAGCACCTGCATTGCCGGCATAAAAATTGAGTGGAGTCGTTAAACACATTCACCACCTGTATTAACAAATTAATCCAACCCTAATAGGCTGGATATTATCATTCTGGATATTAGATGTGATAAAGCATTTTGACAATGCCTTGTGAATTTATTTGTTGGTACCAGAGCACAGTGAAGTCTCCAAAATGCTTGATCTGCAGGGCCACATCCCCCGTGGGGAAAAGCATTTTGTTGACCCCCACTGAAATCAATGGGAATATGCTCTGCACCATATTTAGGAACATTTTATCTGCTTTGGTATCTGTTCACTGGGACACTTGTGCTGGGGTGAGGCTGTATAAACAGTGGTGCTAATTGAAGCATTTCTGTCTGCCACTCACATGCCCCCACATGGTCCTCTTCACCCACCATTACTGCTTTGTGCAGACACAAATGTTTGTGGTGCTGCACAAGCAAAAGTTATGTTAGAAATAAGCTGGTGGGAAAACTGAGGAAAAATAGCCAGCAGGAAAAGGAATGGGCAGTCACTGCTAAGAGGTCATGGGATCAGAGTTTAAATTTACCCCAACAACAGCACAGAGACAAAATGCAGTGGAGGGTTTCCATAGATGTCTAAATAGTATGGAATGGCCCAGCTGTAGCTAAATGAAGCAATATACCTGGAGCAGGAAGAAACTGAGGAAAAAATAGTAACTACCCAACTGGACTTTGCGATGATCAATGGATCCCCAAGGTAACAGATCAAAAAGATAATACTGAAAGAAAGTTTCTTAGAAGGACAGAAGTGTATGTGAACACAGAGCTGTGACAGAGATCCAGCTAATAATTTGCAACTCTTCCCTCATTAAAACCCTTAACTTCTCTGCAGCACCTTAGCTTATTTCAGTTTTACCCACATTTACATCCCTTTCCTACTCCCTCCCATTTCCATTTTCCTCTCTCAGTCTTTCCACAGTGTGTCTCCTTGACTTCATTTTATATCCCAAACTACAACTGATTTGCCTGCCATTCTTACATCTTCAGATATTTTTTTTTTCCATTTTGCTTCACGGTTCTTGGTGCCCATTTGCTTTCTGAACCAGTCTCAGTGTTCATATCCCTCTAGCCCATGTCCTTGTTGAATTATGTTTTTGCAGTACCTCTCTCTTCAGGTAGTCCTTATTTTACCCAAATCATTTAAGCTTCTCCCAGTCATCAAACCCAATGTGTTTCCCAGTTTCACCCCACATTTCTATCCCTGTCTCCTCCCCTGGATCACAGTCTCAGCCTCTTTGACAAGTTAATTTAAATCTACCCCCATTCATTATTTTTCATTTCTTTTCCTGAGACAATTTCAATCTATTTCAGTTAACTTTTCAAGGATAACAGGAAAAAAAATATTGCAGGATCTAATGAAGGAAGTAAGGGAAAATTACTTGGCAGCACTGAGAACTTTGCCCGTGGCAGAAACAGACCTGCTAACACAGATATCAAAAGTAACACTTCCGCTTTCAGAGAATTAGGTCTGTGCCAGTGTGGCAGGCAAAGATATATGCACATATATCTGTAATGATTATGTTTCAAACAAAAAAAGTTAGGTACAAGCCAAAACACTTCTGGAAATTTCATCCTCCTTTTAACTAAGGAATGGTTTTTCTAAAAGAGAGTACTCATCAGGAGGAATGTATTGCTTTTTTATGGATTTGTAAAGTTATCTCGTTCTTGGCAACAGAGAAATAAAAATGATAGAAATCTTTTAAATAATGAGGAATTAGAGCAGGTTCCCATAAAAATGCAGTTGAAGATGTCTGACATAGGATCTTCTTATCACAATCTGGAAGACATTTTTTTGCTGTAGTATCTTCATCTGAGAAAAGAAACATGATTTTATTTTTAATTATATAAGTAAATGCTTCCTATGGTCATTGCTTCCTATGGAAAAAAATATCTTTCACGTACCTCAGACAAGTTCAATTATATGTTATGTCCTACAATGAATAAATATCCCACCACTCTGTTTTACTTGGAAACAAGAACACATGTCAGCATGCACAGCTGGAATTTTTTCCTATGAATTTGCTTTCTTTCAAGAAAATTCATTTTTCTGTAAGCAAAGTGAATAAAAAATAGATAAAACTCTCAATGGACTCTTTTGGATAACATGGCTGCCCAGGACAGATGAGGGAGAACCATTTTGCAAAAGGGAGTTATTTGGGAGATAAAATAAAAACTACTCAGATGATTTTCTCACCAGAAAGTTGTTGAAGCTTAACTGTGTATGACCACATTCTAGAGAAGTTTTAGTTTGTAATCAGCTTCCCTGTGTGTTGCTGTATTGCACTGCTGGGACTGGTTGCTGCAGAACAGTCATACAGAAAAAAACTAATGAGTGACACTGCACCCATCTTCTTACTTTTTCCAGCCCACACACTACTTAAGCTCAGCAATTTCTGTTTAAGATCTGTCCAATACCATATTTTTCCATGTGCCTGGGAGATATTATGAGAATCAATGAAGAATTGTTTCCTTTTCCCTCCAAGAAACTAAATCTCTGAGGAGTCCCAATTAATCTTTATAGAGTGAAAAATAATCGTATTTGAAGCAGTCATGTTTGACAACCTGGTGTCCTAGCAGCAAGCTGGGCCTTTCAATAGTAGTTTCAAGAGACAGAAATTTAAAATAAAGAACTGAGGGGGATCTCATTAATGGCAAAAACATCTAACGTTTAGTTGAAAACTATATGAAAGGGACTGCAACTCTTACAACTGAGCCCACGCTACTTTGTAATGGTGGAAAATGAACAGTAAGGAAGTTCTTTTCTAATGACTGCTAGGCTTTTTCTAAGTTCGGATTTTAGCACATTCTGAATTTCAATGTTTTTTCTTTAAAATGTTTATTTCCTTAAGTAGTGATAAGCAGACAATCCTAGTGAGACTAACACACTATTTACAAATCATTCAAGGCCTGTTCTTTAATTATTCAAATAGCATCTTAGAGGGATTTGAGCAGTAAAGTGGTCAGCCTATAAAATCTAAAGCACAGTCCATTTATTTACATTGGCTCTGATCAGCAGTGAATTTTGACAGCTCAAGAGAAGGCCTTGCACCACCCTAGCTGCTCATAATTCTGTCTGAGCTTCTATCCAAGTGAAGGTTTCCTTCAACATTGTCACAGCTCTACTTCTCCACCAACAAATCTAAAAATCCTGCAAAATGACTTGCTGGGTTTGGGGAAATGCTTTAAGTTAGTACCAAGGCAAGTAGGTGATAAACCTACATACATCCCACCTGGCCAAGGGAGGGCAGGAGGATTATTACAGCTTGCAAACTGGATAATGGCTCACAATGGCAAGGTGTCCTGAAGAAAAAAAAAAAAGAAAAAAAGAAAAGAAAAAAAAGTCATTATCTGGATCTGAAAAGAATTTATGAAGCCTGCAGGATGGGTGAAGGATGACTCTTGTACCCAACATCTGCAATGCCCTTCCTGGGGCTCTCTGCAGAGAACAAAAAAACAAGTCTAAGCACTGCACCCTGATCAAGTAACAACAACCCAGACAGCAGGAATCTACAGAGTCACAGTAAATATGGCTTATTTAGGATGACTGATAAATCAAAGGACCAGGGTTAAAAGGCAGAGAATGGAATGAGTGCCTTGCAGAAAGGGACACCACCTTTCCTCATGTCAGTCACAACAAGAATCTATGTGCTTAACATTCAAAAGAGATGTTTCTCACTAGATACTAGGGAAAAGAATTCTAGTGTAAGAGAAGTAGCTGAATGGCAGTTTATCCACTTCTGAAACTCAAAGATGTAACTGGGCCCCATTTCCAGGGAAAATGCCGAGAAAAACAAGTGCAAACCTGTTAGAACACATTTGCTCCCCCCATTTCAGAGACCAAAAACTATGGCATTACATGTTTTAGTTGCAATCTATTTTTAAAACTGTTCACAAAGATTAATACATGCTACAGGTGCCATTTTTCCAGCTGGGGGAGCTTTCAAAAAGGCTATCTCATGCCCTCATGAGTTGGGCTACATAGACAAGCCCCATAATTAAAAGAAAATAAAGTCTGCTGGTATGAGAACTTTCATTAGTGTATAGCAACTGCTCAGAAGTAATACAGAGCTAATTTCTAAATCAAAACAAGTTCTGATGTAATTTCGGTGAATACAGTTTATGTCTATGACCAATGACATTGATTGAAAAAGGGTTGATTTAATTTTTCATTATAGCTTAAGTATTGATGAAAAGAAAATTAAAATTAGAGATTCACCTGCATGGATAACTGAGATGAATTTAACTGCATTAAATTAAGCAGTCCTCAATTTTTTATCTGTTCACACTTTAAGTTGATAAAATGTATGGGTGGAGATTCCATTGAAACAAATCTTTTCTAGTACAGTCTGTGATGAGTGATTTAATTATGCATTGTCGCAATTTATTCATCTGGAAAAAAACTATGGTGTTAACCTCCTTATGACATTCTATTTTTATTTTTTAATAGTGTGAAATAACAGATACAAGCAAGGGTACATAGAGTCCTTTATCCCACACAGAAAAATAATTTCCATGTGGTTTGCTTTTTTTTTCTCCTTCTACTGGAACAGATTTAGCATGTCAGGGAATTTGACACTGGGATAAGTCAGCCTTCTGTATGTATAGCAGTGAGGTTTATCTATATCCATTATGCCTTTGCATCCTCATTTCTAAGGTCAGCATTCTAAGGCTGCCAGAGTCTTTTTTAAAGCAATTTAAACTACATTTTCTCCCAGTATATTTTCTTGTACCATCTGCTATTATGTCAACTATTGCAGTATAAGAATATGCCTTTCCAACTGATTTAAGTATTCTTCACATTCACTTTATAAAATATTTTAATTTGGCAAGTATCTTCCATAAGAAAAACAGCTTGGTTCAATATTGTGCTTCTTTCAATTTCAATATTATAGTTTACCAGCATTAAATACTGCAATAATAAATGCAGTTCTGTGCTGCATGTGAAAATATTCAAATATTATTGAATTCTGTGTCAGAGAATGAGCCAGAAGACCTATGTGTAGATAATAAAATGCAAGATGATAAATTCTTGTCTTTTTTTTTTTAAGGTGAAAACTGTTACTATAGTCTCAATTCTCACACTGAGATTCAGAAAACTCAGAAATCTCCTCCTTCAGTTTTTTTTGATCCCTGATACAAGGATCGGTGTTTCTGATTCTGTGAAACACAGACGTACAACAACAAAAAAGCAGGCTGCAGTTTTTATTCTTGGTTCTAACTCTCAGGAACTGTCCTACCACAACTTTAAAAAGTGCAAAACTTTTCTGTGGTTATATAATATTGGCCATGTGCTGAAATAGACTGTGTTTGTTCCGTGCCATACTCAAACCTTGTGTTGTGCACTTAAATCTGACTGAGCTGAATGCAGCAATGGCTTTTCCTGGGACAAGCAACAGAAATATCATCATCCAGTGCAGCTGCGGGCTTTGTTATTCCCCATTTGAGGAGGGAAGCTTCTTGAAATGATCAGCTGCCTATACTGCCTGTGGATGAAATCCCAATCACCCCAGATTCCTAACCTGAACCACCCCAGATCTTAAGATTAGTATTAACCTGTCATCTCCAGGAGCCTACATAGGTATTTTGGCAACCCTTAGAGAATATAGAATATATCTGCATGGAAGAGTGTGTTTCATTTCACCTGATTATCTATGTCTGGCTTTTGCTCTTTATCTTCCAAGTATTACCCTTGTCACTGATAGGCTGGAATTTGCTCTGTTCACTAAAACTTTTTTCTTAATATTGCATTTCAGCTTTTATTATTAACCATGTTATATGAAGTTAAATCGTAAAAATTCTATAAATTCTCATAATATAGTACAGCCCATCTTGACATTTAGGGAAATATCTCAGTTTAAAAAAAATTATGTGAGAACATGTGGCAGTTATCCAGGAAAATAGTATACATTACCTTGGCTGGAAGCTAGGAGTACTTATTCAAAGTGATTTAGCCAGCTAATTCTCTACTTTTCTAATACACTCATTCATTCATAAGGTGTGAAAATAATGCGGCCAATGTTTGGTTTTAGGGGGGGAAGGGGGTTAATGCTCGTGATTTAAAGCAATCTTCATATACCATTTCCGGATTCTTTATGCCAGACTTTATGCCCCACTGCGTCCTTCCAGATATCCACAGTCACGACAACCAAGATTTATTATAAACTTTTTACTTTTTGCCTTTTAACACAACCAAGTCATACCATTTACAGATGAAAAGTAAACATGTGGTTATTTGGTCTGTCTCTGTCTTCCCTTTCCAAATGATAAGAAAAATCACCAAGTGTTTATTTCAACACAGATATTCTAAGGCAGGTCACAGCAGATGAACACTGAGTCCAGTGACCTGTGTCTGATTCACAGCAGCAGGATGCACGGGCACTTGGCCAAGAGCTCTGAGAAGGATAATGAGTGTCACAGGCAATGTGTAGCAATCCAGCTCTCAAGCTCCACAGAGTTATGTTGAAATGGAGAGTCACAAGCAATAATCTGAAAGGCTGGAAACTGCATGAGAAAACCAAAATGTAGATCTGAAAATTAAATAATCACAGAATGAATTATGTTAGAGGCCTCGCCCTAGGGAAGATAACAAACGTGACAACTCCTTTTTATAATGAGGGTTGATCTACAAGCCAGTTTCTCACCGTATATAAGAAACACGAAAAAATATTCGTATTATTAGTCTGAACTTGTTCTGGAAGAGCTTAATCCTCTCTATTTTCTATTGCTTTCAAATATGAACAATTCATGCTAACTCTGAGGATAAAATTGGCCCTGATGTACAGGTTTGCATTCAGTGTCATCTGTTATAGCTGAATATTTCATGGTTTTTGATGAATGTTCACAGACCAGCCATAACTCAGCTCTAAATAGACCATGAGAACATGGTCTATTCACTCCTAAGAATTATGCTCTCAGAAACTCTGAGTGCACCTGATACTAAAACACTGGGGTTCCCAGCCTGTAGAACAGGTGGGGTGAGGATGGGAGGAAGAGAGTTGAAAGGGACAGCTGGGGGTTAAGGATGTAAGTCAGAAAAGGGAGGCTGTGAGTTGGATGTGTGTGATGAAAGCCTGTCTCATAACACTTCAATTCCCAGTGGGAGTGTGAGGTGTGTAGGACTGAAGGTGATCATCTAAAACACCTCAGCCTGTGCCATGGCAGGGGTGTGGATTCACCTCAGTAGCTGAGCCCATAGCCTGCACTGAATTTTCTTTCCTTCCTGCCATCTGAGGTCACCTGCACTCTTTTCCTAAATGCCCAGCCCAGTTCAGTTCAGCTACATGTTTAGATCAAGCATGGTTTGGGCCGAGCACCTGAAGGTACCCATTTTTGTCACTCTATAGTCCATCAGTCTGTTTCTCATCCAATGTGCTATGTGCAGCTCTCTCCCTACCTTCCTGCCCATAATCCTGTCTGATCCATAATTTATAATCTACCTTACTCTCTAATCACCTTCAGAGTTTCCCTTCATCCATCTCCAATTGCTACTCTCCATGCTTATATACCACTAAAATATACACATATTTCCTTCTTTTTGATCCACTGTCCAGATTCATCGCCCTTACAGGAAGACCTGCAAATTTTCTTGTTTCAGTGGTCGGAGTTTTTCATGTCCTTCTAGCCCTGTGGGCAGCTTAGCACATCTTGGTTTGTGCTGCAAATTAAATCTATCTGTACAGAAAACAATCATTTGCCTGGTAAAGGTTCATGGGTAGAAGTATAAGCTAACAAGCAAGTCTGCTGAAACAGAAGTTCTACAACCTGAGCTGACACAGAAGATGAGGCAGAAACATTCCATTATTTAGAGAATGGGGACTGTTGCATATGGAATCTGAGTTCGGAACATCTGCTTCTCTGTCCATTAATGAATTGCTTAACATTTGCTTGGAAGAACTTGTTCTAAGTAAGGAATGTGCTAGCAAATTATCTTTGTAAATTTTATTGCTAAATTGCCTCTCAAAAGACAGGGCTCTGAAATAAGCTACACAGTAAATAAAGTACATTTTAGTAACACTCTAAAATAGGAAGAACTACTGATTGGATTGTTAAGCTTTTCTCTGGCTCAGATTTCCTGGTATTTCCCATGAGCAGTTTTCAACATATAGTTCTTCAAGTGTTTTCAGATATAAAAGATGAAAATAATGTAATTCTCCATTGTGACAAGTCAGAAGGAATGAATGGCTATGTCAAAGCTCAAGAACAGTGCATTGCTGCCTGCTGTGATGCAAGTTACTGGGAATATCTCCGAAACTTCTCAGGAGTCTAGGAACAGTTCTATTGGACTGCAAGAAAACTGAAGAGAAAAGATAATTGCCTTCAGTACAAAGGTAGAAAGGCTGTAATTTTCATATTAAAAGCACAGTTAGTAGAAAAGAAAGAAAAGAAAGGAATAAGAAGCCCAGTTAATTTTGTAGTAGAGGAGATAAAGAGTTCCCAGCAGGATGGTCATTGCAAGTTCTATCAGGGCAGAGAATGTGATAGGACATTTGAGAACAAAAGTTCACAGGCAGTAAAAAGTATAAGGATAAAACTCTTACTTAGCTATCAGAGTAAAGGAAAACTGCCAGTGTCCATCAACTAGTGATCACACAGAGCTCTCAAAAGTAGTATTAGAGACCCAGAGAGAAAAAAATTATCTCGAAGGCAAAAGCATCAAGAGGAAAAAAGCATGAAAAGAGAAGAAGAATACATTTCCTGGATCATTTCTAATATTATATTACTAATGAAAGGCAATATTTTCCATTATTAGAAAAAGAATTTTTAAGCTTGTACTCTCTAAAAGGTTTTTATGTGTACAATTTTCATAAATTTAGGTAGTTACAACAGTAAGCTGTAAATTCAGGGTAACTTTTGCTTCACTATACTTTAGTTATCTTCCTTGGAAGATTAATTCAGAAAATCAGTGAGTAAATTATATTCACTGGCAATTTTCTAATATTTTTATCTGCAAAACTGAGGTCACTCAGCAAGGAAAATCAGAATCATACCATATGGTAAGATGTGTTAAAATGTGTGTTCAAACTTTTTAAAGAAGAAACTGGGGAATTATTTAACCTATTAATTTGTTTCTGAGGAAGAAGATGTCAGCTCATGAGCTCAAGATATCTTCCACTTTCATAAGAGGTTGAAACTTCAGTTTTTCCATGCAGTGACTTTTCTCAGCAGTAGAGTCTCCTACCACATATTTTGAGACTTGTGATAAAACTCTGACCACTTGAAATGGCATATAAATAAACTACTGGCATCCACATATTTAGAATGGGATATTTAATTATAACCTAGAACCTTAAAAGAAGCCAAAGGAAATATAAAATAGCTAATAAACTAATTTATGTGTATATTAGCATAGTGTTTTTCTTAATGAACCTATAACATTCAAATGTTATAAGAGGGAAAAACTAGAGAACTCAGGAATAATATTCATATTTGGAAAAAGCAATGTTAAATCAAAAATACTATTAGCCAGTGAATAAGAGTAGAGAAGGGAAGAATTTAACAAACTTCAAATGCCCATGTGAACTATAATGGAGAATCATAAAATCAGTTTTCTATTTATTTTCAAGAAAAACTATTTGGATTGAAAGAAAAAAATCTATCCCCTGTAAACTTGCTTCTCTATGCATATAATTATATATGAATGTAGGAATTCATATTTGTACTAGTCTTGGTTTACACAACACTGTCTGCCTCTACTTTAGCAGTAATCATCCTTTCCCCTTTCTGAATGGAAACAATATTTCTGGTAGAAAACATGCAATCTGATCTCTAACCAGAACATGTCCTTACACATAGGGTTTTGCCACTAGAACATCAAATAACTGCAGTGCTGCTTAAGGCTCCATAATCTGTAATTAGAGAAGGGCAATTATTTCTCTTCCATTTGCTTTAGTTCTTGAACCATTTTATGTAATGAGAGTTTTCTTTGATAACTGGGCATAGCCTAAAACCCAAACTCCTGTCCCAAAAGTCTTTATTACTCACAAGGAATATTTCCATTGACTTTACTGAACTGTCAATCAACACCTACATTCTCTGTTTCAACTAAAGCCTGAGCTGTGACACACATAATAACCAAGTTGTTGTCTTAGTACCTTTATGACTAATCTTTTATCAACTTGCTATTTTCTTTAGTGCTGCTTTTGTTGCATTCTCTTGAGCATCAATTTTCTTAGTTATTTAGCTTCTTATTTCCATCCCACTCATCTCCCTCAGGGTGCATTCTTGCTTAGTTTTCTTCAATTGAGTTTTTAATTTGTAGCACTAAATTCAATTATTACTCTGTGCCCCTAATTCTCTTCCTTGGCCTATTCCTTTTACTTCTGTGGTACAATAATTACAGTTTCTATTATATTGGTGTAATCAATGAATTTAATGCTATGTAATTTTTTTTCTGTTATGAAGTAATTTTTAAAAAGTTTTAATAAAACTAATGCCAGCTTCACCCACTCATCACTTAATTCCTGACCCTTTTTTTTTTCATTTACTACTAACATTTACCTCCCTCTGTACTCCAGCTCTTTGGTTGCTATCTATACTAATATGCATAGAAACAGACTGTGACACATTTGTCAGTTTGGCTACCAAATTTGTTAATGTGAATCAAAAGACTATCTAATTCAACTATCAGTCAGCTTTTGGTGAATTTCTCCTTCACCCTCTGAAAGAAATCTTTCTTGCTTGCACCAATAAGCAGTTTAAGTTATTATTAACTACAGAAATTTTTACTGTGAGTTACCTTGACTAATTTTACATCACCTTATGGTTCAGGCAATGCTATCCAAGCTTACTATACAAACACAATGAGTGTCCTGAAATACACCCAATGATTTTAAGTAAAGAGGGCTGTTGTTTGCAAACTTGGCTTCACCTTTGACCATGCCTATCTACAGCCATGCCAGGCACACCAGGCAGTGAACCAGGGCCAGGCTCCACACAGGACAAAAAGGAGCAGCATCCAGAGGCAGGGATGGAGACCAACTGCAGCACACACGGTGAGAGGAAGGGGTCCATCCAGGAGATCATCTTCCCACGGGAATGGAGATGGAGCTGGAGGCTGGCATTGCTGGGGCAACAATAAGGCAGGGGCTGGCAGACCAAAAAAGGGGTCTGGTGACACGGCCAGGGGTTGTGGGCAGCCACAGCAGAAGCCTTCATGTGCCCTGACAGACTGCTTCTCTAGCATCATGCTACAGTTTTGCCCTGGATTCTTGCGGTTGGAATCAGCCAAACTCCAGGTTCCACTTTTTCTGTAAATCCTTAGGAGGGACTCCTGAAAGAGGTCTCTGAACAAAAGATTGAATATATCATTATTACTTATTGAAAGACCAATAATGAAATTGCTTCAGGTTTTAGTGTGACAGTGTCTGGCACTCAGTGTACTTCCCCCTGGCAAGGCACTTCTATTGGAAGATAAATTACCTCCCCATGGCAAAGCACTTCTATTAGAAGATAATTTAAGCTGTTGATGCATTTTCTTATTTCCTGTGGCAAAGATTTTGCTCCTGGCTCAGTAAGCAGACAAGCCCTCACAGTCAGCTCTTAACTCCTTGCAGAATCTTGGCAGTGGATCGCAGGGTCTTTGCTGCAGGTTTCTCTCATAGAGAGCATTTTTAGGACATAAGTAAATGTTTTATGAGGATTTCAGGACTAGGGAGCTGGCTGGATTAACAGAGCAGGTCAAAGAAAGGCACAAGCCAATTCTACAGCCTAAAGACAGAGCAAAGCTTCGGCAGAGCAGAGCTGGTAGAATTAGGGTCCTTCTGTCCTCATAATGGTGAATGTTTCCTCCTTCCAAATTGAACTGAATAGTTCACCAGGATAAAAATAAACAACACACCATTTGTATTAATCAGTGATAATTCTGGAGTGGTGTTTATAAAAGCATTGGTGTTGTTTTAGCAAGAATATCATCTTGCTTTACAGAACTATTTGAAGTAGCAATGTTGGATTTTCTGCTATATATACATATATATTCTAAAGAATATTCTCCTTGCTTTTAGAACATAAGGTTCTAAAAACATCCTTGTGTCTACTTTGGTGAAAGAGCCATATGTTTGCAAGTTGCTACACTCAAAATGAATCAGACTTTGTGCAGAACTTGTGCCAGTGTAAAAATAAAAAGCTCTATCACATAATTTGGTTTAATTTCCTGACAGGATAAGGTATATTTTGTGTGATGAGTGCTAATAAAAATATTTTCTGTAACACAGCAGATCCAGGAGCTGTGTGGATATATTTTAGGGGGTTTTAGTGTTCCATATCATTCTCAAGCAAGCCAACATCTCACTTTAAATGACTGAAATATTTCCTTCTTGTCATCTCACAAAGGCTTATTTAAAACCATGCTTCCACATCATTATTGGATTTCTGATTTTCTCCTGCAAGTATTATTCATGGGGTTTTCTGCTTCGGAGAAATTGGGCAATTCTTACTTTAAATTCACTACACAGCAACAAAATAACTACTAATTAGAACCTATTCCCCTTAGAAGAAAAAACCTTTCAAATCACTTTGTTATAGCTGTCAAATGCAAAACCTACTTCTATACAGTCTTTTTAATATCAGAAAACTTTTCAAATAACTTTTCAAAGTTAATTACTTGGTTGTAATTAATCTGCACTTCAGGCTAAGTATTACACTTTTCTGTTTAGCTGCTCTGTAGATCTTGTTCAATTCAAAGCACTTTAAAAACCCGCTGAATACAAACAAGAGAAATAGGAGCAACAACAGACAGGTGAAAGAAGAGCCAAAGGTGGTTTATTCATTGCTAGTAGGAAATCATGCTGAAGTCCAGCCTGAAAAGCAAAACTTCTGTGAGTCTAAACCAGAATATAGTTCCCTCCTTTTTTTTCCCAATCTCACCATCTGCCCTCCATTTCAACTGAAAAACAATTAAGGCAAGCTTAGGCACTTCCTTTGTTGTTTCTGTTTTGCTTTTTTCAGATTTTGAGGTGATTCAGAGGCTTCTGTTCCCTGTTTAGACTGTGAGAAAGAGAGGTGTGGGTCAGTTTTTGAATTCTGGAAGAAAAAAATTTAGGCACTAAGAAAGAACAGGAACTGCACAGAAAATCAGAGGACATCAGAGGACAAATCCCAGCAGTATGCCTCTTGCATTCTAGTATGATTTAGATCATCTGGATTTAAACTGTCTTCATACATTTTATGGCCTTGGTTTGACAAAAATAAATAAAATTTATTCTAGACTTTCAGATTTCACAAGAGAGAAAAAGAGCTGTCAGACTGACCAAGGTAACAAGAGGGAAAATTTTATGTATTTCCACTAAATTTTCCCTTCTCGCTCTTTGGCTTTTTAACTCTATGATTATCAGTATTTGAGTGCCTCTGTAGAAACTATAAGACTGTGATACTTTCCTAATATGGAAAATAAATTTGTGCATCTGGTTTCTTTACTTCTGATCTTTGTTTATCTTTGATTAACACAGGAACCACTGACTCATATTTCCTTTGTCGCAGTTGATCTCTTGCTCTTTTTTATGTCATTGTTATGACTAAGAGAGGATTCCTGAAATGCTGGTATGTTGACCTTGAAGTTTGCTTTTGAATTTATTTTTATGCCGTGATTTGAATAATGTGTGTGGTGTTTTAATATATTAAACAGTCAGTTAAAAAGAAAATCATCATCAAAATATGTAAGGCATCTTGCAAGAGAACTTAAAGTTCCAAATTCTCGTAGCTGAGGCATCATATAAAACAGGGGGGAAATAGAACATACTAGGCCAGAATTCTTTTACTGCTACATTTCTTGGTGTATAATCCAAAGCAGGTTGTCCAAAGTTTGCTTTACTTTGATAACCTTAATTAAAACCAAAGGCAATAACTGACCAGAGTGCCACAGGATATGAAGGTGCTCTTACAGCACATCTCACAGGACAGTTCACTCGTCGTGGAAGACAGATATGCCATGCTCAGCAATTTCTGATAACAAGCTCCATGTTTGTTACCAACAATTTTCTTTTGTAGTAGTCCACATGTACATAACTCTCAAAAGCATAGATAGCACTCTAACTTATCACAGTGCTGGGAAAAAAAAAAAACTGAATAAAAAATTTTATTAAATCAAAGCTTATGACAAACATGATGGTTTGTTTTGTAACACAATTTTAAAATCAAGTTTTCTGAGTGTTATCTTTTTTTCCACAATGCTTCAATATTATTATTTTTTTAAAAGATTGAATGCCATTAAACATTTTTATATTTCAAAATACTGATACAAAACCCAGTACACAAAACTCTCACAGTGAGGTTCTGATTGAGCAGAAAAACAAGTACTATAGTGCTTAGTAACCTTAAAATAGCAATTTTAAGAGGAACCATTAATGAAACCCTTTCGAGAGGTAAAGATTTGTTTCAGTTTGTTACTGTTTGTAGTCTCAAAGACTGGGTGCAAAGCTCAATGACACAATGACAATATGCAGAGATGCTTGGATCAAGGCCTAATAAGCTATTTTCTTTTAATTTCTGGTCTCTGTAAAGGATTTCTTTTTGGTTTCAGACTGGTTTTACTTGGATAAGTTTAGAGCATTTAAAAGAGCACTGTACAGTGCCCACTTTCAGGCAGAACAGGATAAATTGTGTTTATGTTACTATGAGCTGGCTAAGATTCTAGGAAAGTAGGTTCAGGGAGCTAAGAAAAATCTTAGAGGTGTTATTTATACAGAAAAAAAAGGGAAAATATTTCAAGATATTAATCTTGCAGCCAGTCATTATAAAATAAAGTTTTATTATGGTCTCTGTAAATATATATTGTGTCATTCCTATCCATATCTTTCCAATTTAATTTGTTAATCCCCAGGCCTGCAACAGCTATTTTTACCAAACAAAATCAGAGAGAGAAAAGCTGTGTGAGACTCATACTGGAAATACAGAGTGACCCTGGATCCATCAATTCATCTTCTGTATAGGATAGATTTGGTTCTGTCTTCTACAACAGATAAAAATAATGTTGCATTGCACTGTCTGACCAAGCAGAAATCTGAGTTCACCTTCTTTGTAGCAGAGAGCTGAAAAAGCACAGCATTTCTGGAAATACCAGGAGTCTCTTTGCAGGTTGGCACTGGTTGTTGTGTGAGTGTATCCTGCAGATGGAAGTGGTTCTGTAATATTGTATGTGTGTGGTTTTTATACAGAAATATTCAAATGCAATACATCATTTAAAGCAAAGGCCACTATACACAATATAGTCCACTGATCATGGATAATGTGTACTTTTATAATGAAACATAATGAAAATTACATTTACCTGTTGGCCTGAACTAACCTAGATAATGAGTTCATACAAATCAAAAGTATCAGGGATTCTTTAAGATGAAGTTATCAACTCATTTAATCCTTGAGCTGAAAGCAGTGTTTTCTAATATTTCTTCTAACTTCTGTACATATGTTTTTTTTTTTTTTTTCCCTGCATACAAGCTGCAGCAGTAAAATAGCATCCTGGATCAATTGTTGAATAATACACAAAGAAAATTCAAAATCTTTTTTCACTTATCATAAGGACTTGCACTCTATTTGCTATCGGTTTAAGATCCTCCAAGGAAGTTATGTCATGTTGTGGTCATTGAGCTTTAAGTATCAGTAGAAGCAGAATAAAGCAAACCACTAAAGGAATGATAGTAGCACTGAATTTTGTCCTGAGAGCCTGGTTCTCAAGGCTGAGATCTGACTGTAGATTGTATGATCACAACTGCATCATTGTTCCATTGTTGGCAGTTATTATATATGGACCCAATATTCAGTGAATTGTACTTGCAAAAGAACATTTCAATGCTTAACTGTCCAGTGGTTAGCAACTAGAGAAAATTAAAAAAAAAAAATAAAAATATGACAAAATAATTCTGGAAATGCAGGCTAATTAATGCTAGAGCTTGAGTTTGCTCTAATCAATAACTGAAAATACTAAAATGCCCCAGAGTGGTGGATTTCTCAAATTATTTTAAATATTATTTATTACTTGGGCTAATTTGAACCTTCATCAGAGGTTTCCGAGATTAGAGGACTTCTAGATTTTAAAATCATATGTTCTTTTTATATTGTAGATGCAATGCACATGCCCATTTTTTACTCCAGTTTTTCCAGATAGCATCTATTTTACCTTTATTTAAATTATTTAAAGTGGCAGATTTGGTGTCTCATATTAAAAGAAAATTGAAACAGAAAGGTACTTTATTAGCTGGCAGGTAAGGAGGACAATAGGTAAAGTGACTTATTTGAACCCAGCTGCAGGGCTCCCCACATGGTCCTGAGCCAGGAGCTCCTTCTTCAAGAGTAGATATTTTAAAGGCAAAAGTCATCTGAGGAAAAGTGAGGAGTGAACATTTGGAAGCTCGGGTACATGAGATGCAAAATTCCAACATAAATTATCAAAACATGTCACGTCAAAACTCTTGTGGCCTATTCATGGCAGCATGTTGATTGAGAAGTTTCCTGTTTCCTGTTTCTTCAAAGGTCTGATGTTTTACAGTTTATTCTGTTTCAGGTTGTAGTTACTCTTTGAACTCAGCTGGAACCATGAAGCAGTTATTTCCTATGAAGACAAAGCATTAGAAAAGCATGAAGGGCACATTAGGCTGTTGACTTCACAGTGATTTGCTAAACAAAAAAGGAATGCTGAGGTTTAGGGATCTTGCAGCTGCTTCAGTGATTTGGAGAAAGTTCACACTTGTGGCTAGAAACCTGAGCTCTGTATAATTATTGCTCCCAATGTATCTTTCTACTTAGTGGTATACCTTCGCACATTCTTAAAATATGCTCTCTTTTCCATTCTGTAATGAATTTCTCTTTCCATAGAGTAAATGCTGAAAATCACCCAGCCCTTAGCACACCATCCAAAAGCTGACTTTCCCTGAAAATTGTGCATTTTTCATACACAGTTTAATTCCCACTAAATAGTAATTAAATTTTGACATTGCTAAACATTTTGAATTTTCCATGCAGCTTAATTTTAATGAGACACAGCCAGGAGACAGATTAAGTCAATTTCTTCTTAGGTTTGGACAATGTATTGCCTCATTGTTTCCACCACCAGCTCATACTGAGGAGGAAGGAGGGAATGACTCCTGATAGGGAAGCTGGCCCTTTGCCTCACACAGGGGACACTGTCTCAGCAGCAAGGCACTTCATCTCCTTTGGCCTGAAAACTGCAGGGAAGGATCCTCCCAGAATGTCAGAAAACAGAGTCTGTGTCACCAGCCACATCAGCCCTTTTGGTAACCCAACCTTTATGACAATATCCCTGTTTGCATTTCAGGAATGCCAGTGAAAGTGACCAGTATCTCTTCAGGGCCCTATGCACAGCAAATCTCTACCTGCACACACACTGATCTATACACCCATGAGCACTAAATATTTGCATATACCTCCTTAATAATTATCAACATATGCAATTATAATTTATCACAATTAATCATAATATTAGAATCACAGAATCAGAGAAGTGCTGAGTTTTAAATGGACCTATAGAACTCATCTAGTCAAAAGCCCTGCTCAAAGACTGGTAAAACATATCAGATTGCTCAGAACATTGTCCAGTCAGAGATAATCATCAAAAAAAGGTAATTTTTTTAAAAACTCACCACAAATCCCATGAGTCTGGGACCATGGTAGACATCAATGTCACAAAATAAATTGATTTATTTGGGGCCCATTCTTGTGAGCAAATAATTTCATTGCAAATTCATTGAAAATATTGATTCACAAGTACCTTCTTCACTCAGTAATCAAGGTCATTGTTCCCTTGATATTGAGTAGATGCAGTGATGAGCTACTTGAATCCCATGTGCTGCATGCAGAATAGAGCTGTCAGACAGAGGCAGCAACAACAAATCTGTTCATACTCGGGTACACTGTCAACTGAAAAAATTTAAATTTAGTAAGGACTCTTAGTAGATTCACTAAGTTTTGCCTAGTCAGGACTTGCATCATCTATTGATGGTCAGAAATCTCTCCAGTGCCATATCAGTGGATCTTGCTTATGGTGTATCCAACCTCAGATTGGCTCTCATCTCTGCTGAGGCTGAAAGCAGGATATTTTTATCTTTTATCTTTTATTTTACGTTAAACAGGATTCATGCTTCACCAGATTCAGGGCTGGGCCACCAACACCTCTTCACTTGTAGGACTCTGACAGTGCCACTTGGAGGCTGCTACTGGCTTAGAGAGCATGTGTCACTCTTGTGTTTTCTGGTATTTTGCAAGCACTTCCAGTGTTTCTGTATGGCAAGAGGGGCAGTGGCATCTAGACTAAGCATCATAGCTGCTTGCAGCTGCAACATGATGAATTTGGTCTTCAAAGTCCTTTCTTCTCCCATATTCTAGTCTAGATCATCATTAGCTACAAATTTCTACTTCTTAAAGCCATTTAATTTGACAATATGGACAACCCACCCGAAAGACCAGACATGGCTATATTTGCCAGGTCTTAAGAGAAAAATTATTGGAAGCTTAGAAAATTTCTGAAAGAGACAATGTGCCACTGAACAGTGGAACACAGTTTAAGCAAAAGAAGTTAGTCTAGTTTGCTGTTCATTATTTTCTGTTTTTTTTCATCCAACACTTCTCTGCATCATACCAAAAAGAAAATTGAAAAGAACTTCCAAAAAATCAGCTTATGTGCATTTGCAGCTGGGTCACAGAAAGATCAAAATCTGCCTCTTTTCTGGATTTTGGGTTAAGTTTGGCTGGAAAAAGACGTATATAAGTGACTCAACTCTCCCATTCTACTTTTTTTTTTATGCTATAACAGTTCCAGACATAGACGTATTAACTGGCACAGCAATCAGATAAAACCACCGAAACTGACTAATGACTGATAATATCTTTTAAAATAACTGCTTAATATCTGCTCTGTCCATTTTTTTATCTTCTTGGGTTGTTTTTAATGAGGCAACTTGACCCACTTTTTTTCCTGGACACACACCTTGTAAACAAAATGATTAATATACACACATTAAAAAGTACACTGGTGACATCATTAGCAGAGATAGCATGCATCATCTGACAATTCTTGGCTGCCATTTGTGAAGAAGAGATACACAGCCAATGCTTTTAAAACCTTGAAAATAGAAATTTATATTATTTTGCATTGAATTCTCTTTATCAATTTGGGTGGCTTCTGCCTTCATGTTTCATGTGAAAACATCAAGAATGGTGTGATCTGCAATAATCGCAATTAGAAATGCTTTATAAATGGCTGCTTTATATTTTTTTATATTCGCAAATGACAATAAGATCTATTCTGTTTTCACTCCATGTTTGGAATTTCTATGGACATCAATAGAACTGTTGAGCAAAATTAAAGAGATGAATCTTAAAATTTAGGCAAGTAACTAGGCTGCTTTCGGGTGGAAAAACATCAAGTGCACTTTATCTTTTCTGTTTTAATTCCTTCCATCCTGCCTCTAAGTCTACACATTTACACACTCTATACTATATGCTCAGCAGGAAATGACAATAATTATAACCAATGGAGGAAAAAAATCAAAAATATTTGATGAAAACTGGGGCTGTGTCCCTGTAACAGCTTATGAAATTAACTCCCCTGTTAAAATCTCCTTGGACAGGACTCCTTGGGTGCCCAATATTTGTAAATACCAAAACAATTTACTCGAAAAAGTGTGTTCAAAAATATTAAATTTGTCATATCATGA
>JAHLSL010000046.1:7294334-7441587 GCA_025920805.1 Petroica traversi
AATGGCACAAGAGCTCTGGAAAGGCCAGGATTTTCCCTGGACAAAGACACTGCTTATTGTGTGACCATGACCTGAATACACAGGTGGGTGTGGTTCAGTTGCACTGAACAGGTGTGTGAGTTTTTCTGTACAGAAATCATAAAATACTTACATGGCTTAATGCAGAGGCACTGTAGACCACACAGGGTGTATGAGACTGGGAGTCCTAACAAGTTCCTTAACAGTGTTCTAATGCCATGCAGATGTGGTGCTTAGGGCACCGCTTAGTGGTGTGCTTGGTGATGACTGGACTCAATAATATTAAAAGCCTTTTTCAACCTAGATAATGCCATGATTCTTAAAATCAATGTCTGCAACATTGGAGGTGGTGAAAGCTCACACTGGCCAGTGGAGTAATACAATATAAAGATTAGCCTTTTGCTTCTTAAGCTCTACCTTTTGCATCATATCCATCCAAGTATTCTCTGCCATTGTGAGAGAGCCATCAAAAAGGACTTATCAAAATAGCCAAAAATTTCTGTGTAGTCCTTTATCTACAGGTTTCTACTGTTTTACAGAAAGTTTCAATGTCCTTTTATGAGTGCTTTGAACATCTCACAGGGAAATGTTTTGTTAAATTGTGAAAGGAATTACATTAACAAGTCTTCTCAAAACAGAGGATACTCGCTTCCAGGGGCCTCTCCAGTCCAGAGGCCAGCTCCTGCAGACATTGGGCTTTGTGCTGAGGGCTGTCAGAAAGATAAATACGGGATCTGCCCTTTGTTAAATGGAGGGTGTTCAAGAGAAAAAGTAGAGATGTAAGGCTTAGTAAGGCAGTCCTACAACTTGTTTTGCCAGCAAACTAATGCATGATCATATTATTTGTAGTCATACTACTTCACATCATTTATGCTTAGGAATACAAACAAAGGAATTCACAATAGAAATGAGCTAATGCTGTCATCTGGGATTCAGTATAGTGGAAGCATATGCAAATATCTTTCCTATTTTAGATACTAAAGGCTATGAAGCAACAGGTCTTGTCCTTCTTTATGATTTAAAATTTCCTCTGCATCAAGTTATAAATAAAGAACAGTGAAGAAAGAAAAAAGTAGACTGACTATTGGGATCTTAATTTGCTACTGAGTGACAAATAGCTTTTATAGGAAAATAGTGAAAGCATTCTGTGCAAAGAATGATCTGCAGAACATTATGCCAATGCAAACATTTACCTTAGTGTGCATTTATATTAAAAATCTTCTTTTACAGCTGCTGTTATGTATATCTTTTCATTCATCAATGCAAATCATCCTTGAGGTACCCACAAGACATTTTTGCAAAGAAGAAGAATATAATACTCTTCCTCTATAACCACACAATATAACAGAACAAGAGCACTGATCAAAGAGCCATTGACCTCCACTAACTATTGGATGATCCACAGAACATCTGTCCCAGGCGAAGAAGGAAAGCATAATTATCTGATCTTCTATATGATCTGCTACATATATGACTTAAGTGAATATAATAAATATTTCTTCCTCTTCCTTCTATTTGTTTTTTCTTTGCATTACTGAAACTGTTGCAATAGTATACCTCAAACATACCATGGAATAACAAGGAAAGTTCCTAGCAGTTCTTTGAAAATTCCCACCAATTCTTTGTGATTACCGTGATCATTTCCTTATTCCTCTTGCTTCTTCCCTTGTACCGAACCTATTACTTGAACAATTTAAATGTGTGCCCTCAGTAGTACAGAATTTATTAAACTCCTAAATTTACAGTGTTTGGATAATTGGTATTTAATTTATACCAATGTGTAGGTTACAGATAGCAATCTTCAAAGTTTTTTGCAGGTGCTTTCTTTTTATTGACAATGGGACTTTACCACTGACTTGTGAGAAAGTGAAATTTACAGCTGAACACTATGTCTGATCCACGTGAAAGAGTAAAATATAATAGCTCTGTCAGATAACTGGTTCTTCATCATTGTTAATCATGGCTGGAAAACCTTGTTGGCACACTGACTAGAAAGTTACATGGACAAAAACATGAGAGTGGAGGAATCAGAGTTATTTTAGTGAGCTGCAAAACCTTATTCAAATGTTGACTATAGAAGTGCGTGCAACTCCAGTGCAGAGCCACAAATTCATTGCAAGATTCTTTTTAATTCTTGGAGTCAGAGTAGTTCCACTATTTCACACTGAATTTAATATTTTGAGAATTTTTTAAAAGGAGTTTTTTCTGAACCTGAAATGTATCTGCATATAGACCTATATGTACACCTGATTTTTTTGCTGCTGTAATCCCTTAAAATCCTTCCCAACTGGAGCACAGAAAGTTTAGATCTAGGCAAAATAATATGATGAACAGATTTTTGGTGCTGAGGAGGCATATCCTGCTTTTCTCTTCAGATTTATTCCTCCATAATATCAGTAACACTTGCGTTTGAAAGCTGGTTTTGATTCCTAGCTGCAGTTCTCTGCTCTGCTGGTTCAGCTGATTTTAAGCACCAGGAAACTAAGAAGGTGCTATAAACCTCATGACGCTTCCCTCAATAACTTTTCTCATCAGCACATTCTTTAGCTGTTTTTATTGCATTGCTCTCACACTGAAGTGGTACTGTGGGTCAGCTGTGGTACACAGAAGGAATTGCTTTCACTCAGTTATGTACGGAAGACTGCAGTAAGGAAAATTTTAAAGAGGAGATGTACAGAGATCCCTAGGACAAGACATAGTTATTCAGGGAGATTCCACCAATATATTAAAAAGACTTTTGTAGGTTTCTTTTGAGACACTGTATTCAGGAGGCAGAGTACTGGAAGTTCAGCAATTTTTTTTATTATTAATCTTACTGAAGTGCATCTCAGAATTGCATTTCTGTATCAGCCATACAAACAGCCATAACCTCTTCCTTATTAGGAGTTCAAGTTATAAAAATTGCAAGTTTCTATAGTTCTGGTCCCAGGACTAGTTGTTTATTTCAGAGGGATTAGCATTCTTAGTTTGTCCAATTTTTATTTGCGTTACCTTATCAGATGTTCTGCATCCACAAGAGGACATTATGAAACTTGCTACCTCCTTGTGATAACATCCAGGCCCACTTCTCATAGGCCAGCAGGAACAGAAAAGTAGTAGAAACAAAACTTTAAAATACTCATATGCTTCACTAAACAGGAATGGACTTAAACGTCTGCATAAATACTCTGATGACTTAAAACCTTAAAATATTCTCTGATTTTATCATCTGTTTCTACTGGTAGCAAATAAAATTAATTTTTCAGAGAACCCAGAAAATATTTTCCATCACTAAATTTATCCATTCTGCCTTTTAACCACCTCTGTTCATAAGAGAGCCACAACTTTGACTCTGGACTTGTTATTAGCTGTGTGTGGTCAGTCTGCTCTACCACACAAGTCCACTTAGCTACAGTCCTTACTTGCTCCCTGACTTCCTGCTTTGCAGTAAGCAACAGAACTGATACAGAACTGTATCTCTTGTATGATTTCTATTTTCTCATGCTCTCCAGAGGAGAAGTGTTCTGGCAGGGTTTAAGCTTAAGGATTAGGGAAGCTATTATGTATTTACATTAAAGGAGGCAGAGAGGAGGAGGAGACTGAACAGGAAGAAGTTCCTGAGTAACAAGAACTACTGACATTCTTTTGACCCCACAAGAGTTCTAGGTCTGTTTGAAACACAAGATCTGAGAGATGAGCTTTATCCCATTTGCAATTCATTGTCCATAGCAAAAGAGCAGAAGTTGTAATCAGTTGGTTTGGGTTGGAAAGTACCTTAAAGACCATCTCATTGCAGTCCCAATGCCATGGCTGGACACAACTTCCACTAGACCAGGTTTCTCACAGCCCCATTCAATCTGGCTTTGAACACTTCCAGGGATAGGGCAGCCAAGCTGCTTCAACAGCCTCACAGTAAAGAATTTCTTTTAAAAAGCTAAACTAAACCTGCCCTCTTTCAATTTAAAGCCATCTCCCCTTATCCTGTCACTACCCGCCTTCATAAAAAGTCTATCTCCATCTTTCTTGTAGTCACCCTTTAAGTACTGGATCAATCACACATTTCTTCACAGATTGTATGAAAGAAATTTGAGCTTGAGGTGAAACACCACAGGTAATCTCTGCGGCTTGGTGGATCCCAGGTAGCCAGCGTGGCTATGAACATGTGTCCCATTCTTCTCTATTAGTTGGAGTTTATTAAGTGCTGTAGGCATCATGCCCAGGTTTATCACACAGCTATAGCCTAGTGATGAAGGTACCAGCAGTAACAGGGGCCAGGGCATCATTCCCCAGTATGCAATGTAGTCTCTGGGTGAATTGGACAAGCTGTGAAACATTACTCACAGATGTGAGAGTTTGGTGAAAGATTCAAGAGAATTAAGCTTTTGTTCAGATCCATTAGCTTGGGTCACCAGCTATTCCAAATAATAGGAAGAGTTTTGCTGTCCCCCTCCACAGATTTCCAGGCCCAGCCTCAGTGAGCAGTGTGGGGAACATTCATGTAATAGTTCAAAATAACCCACTTAATGTCAGAGCCCACTGGCATGAAAATTCAAATTCAGAGGTTTCCAAAAGTGCATTTATAATTGTACTTAGTTAACTTGCTTGTGGTTTTGATTCATATCCTGGTTTTGATGCATTGATTTTTAAAGAAAATTATGTCTATTCTGGGAACCAGCTCTGGGGAGACTCTGACTGTGTCTTCTCTATGACTTCTTTAGGCAGTGGAGGATTTCAGGCCCATTGACCTTCTATTCTGCCTAGTGAGCTAACAAACTTCTCCTTGTCTCACACCATGATTTCTAGCACCCCAAATATTTACATGGCCCACTGAGTTTACTTCAACTTGTAAGTAACTCTCATGCACTGGGAGAACCACTGTGATTGAAATTTTCAATTTTTGAAATGTCTCAAGCACATTTCTTCTGCTTTTCAAGATTCTATTGTAATCTCTTGGCCTCATGATTTGCACCATGTCTCCACCACTTTAGGAATGTAATGGGAGAAAAAGGCTTTGAAAAAGACAGAGATATGTGCAGGGTTTTTTTTCAAAGGACACATTTTAATGTGATTACTTGAAAAGTATAATTCACAAATCAGCCTGCCAGTATACAGAAATGTGCATCTCCACAGCTGTTACAGTTTGCTTTATTTTGGCCACTCCTTTGATATGTCCAATGTTAATAATGAGCCTGATGAAATACTAGGAAAAACAGCACACATAATCCACATAACTCTATTTGGAGACACGTAGAATTTATTATAGCCCACAGAGGGGTTTTTTAAAGAAATGTGAAAATAACACAAGTCAGTAGAATTTAAATGCTCCCACCTTGCAGTGGAAACAAAAGGTTAAAGTTTCACCCAAACCTGAATTTCCTGACGTGCACCAGAGTTAAGAAAACATTTCTGTAATGTTTCTCCTAGCCACTGTTTTTCCTCTAAAAAATAACCATTTGTAATAATAAATGGACCATCAATGCATTCAGGGTCAAGATGAATTTGATTTCAGTGCTCAAACAAAGAATTCAAGCCAGCTGGAAAAGCAAGTTAAGAAAATATTTTTAATGGCAAATTGAGATGATCTAATGCTTCCATTGTTGTACCCTGGAATTACTGGACCTGCTTCCAACCTCGCCTTCTCTCTGAATGTCTCTAACACATTGGTTGGAGACAGAGATGTCCGACATAGCCTGTTTGCATACAGTGGAGATTAACAAGAGCAAGACTCCTCTACTGAAATTAGAAAGGGGCAAGTAGTTCTACTTGCCAGAGTCTGTATTTAGACTGCTTTGAAAGTAGACATAAGACATGGGTGTATTTCTGCTAAACCTTTAATGCAGTAGAGTTCAAACATCAACACAGCCTATAACGTCCTTCAGTTGATAGCACTGATCATTATTGTGTATTTTTCTAGTGGTTAGAGCTTTCTGTCATGCAGAGATGTTAGAAATTTTCTAAGTTATGTTTAGACATGTTTACAGCTCTTACACCAGTGACAGACCAGTCAAAACAATAAACCCACAACTTTCCTGACATTCAGGATTTTTCACTAATATAGCCACATTACACTCTGCGCTAGGATGTAACTGTTATAAGAACAAACACAGCTCCAAAAGAAATATTGTTGAGATGTACGTGCTTTAAGTTCTACCACCTTTACAAAAAACAGCAGTAATACTGCCACCACACAAATGATCTTTCATATTCCTCTGATTTAGGTGTATCCCAGCCAATCTCTTTAACTAAGGCTTTTATTGAAAAAGTAATAATAGGGTATTTATGACCCATATTCAGAACCCCTGTTATTGTCACTGCAGTTGTGTCTGAGTTCAGAAGAATACCTTGTAACCTTGTATTCAGCCAGTGCTTTTTGTATAGTCAGAGAAAACACAGGATTTCTAACCTTTCCTCTTTAACCTTTTCCCAGAGGGGAAACATGTCTGTATGCACTGACAAATTGCTGAAGTCTTTAAAAAACAGACAGGTATCCACCTGAGGCCCATACCTTTGAATTCAAAACCTTATTTTCCATATATAAAAGTAGTGAACACTCCAAGAACCCTCTCCTCACTGTGCTCAGATAAAAATTTTGGATGCTGACAAACAAATTCCAGAATTCAATATTATGAATAAACAAATGTCCAAAGGCAATAGAAAATTAAAACATTCTGGAAAATGGCCCCAGTCCAAGGTCCTTAGCGTGCCCTGGACAATGGCAGGGAAGAAAGCTGAAATAAAGGGGTTAAGGGAATCAGGTTAGACATAGAAAATGCAATGAAAGAGCCTGTGCACAGGAATGCAGAGCATCTTTACATTTCAGTGAAGTGTAGCAAAGAAGCTGCAAACTGGGAGTTATTAGAACATTGGGAGTTATTAGAACATGGGAGTTATTAGAACAATGAGACACCAATGTAAGTCAGAAAAGAGTGAAGATTATTCAAAATTATTGATTTACTACCATCACATGACCATAAATTTTTTCCTTGTATAATCAGGGTTAGTTGTTTGGACTATTCTTGTCCTTGGGACAAATACTTTTAATTAAAAGTTAGTGTTCAGGTTTGAGTGAGCGATCTTTTCCCCCTTTTTCAAAAACAAAGCTATTGTGCTTTTTCTTAATTATTTTCCTATTACAAACAATTACCTTCATCTATGACGACCACTTCTTTGCAAGATATGTTTCCAAGAAAATAAAATCACAGTTGTATAAGACAAATCATGGGAAAACTAGACTGCAGTTTGAATTATGACAGACCGTGTCATGTTTAAATAGACAATTAATGTGAAAAAGGTTTATTTAAAATAAAAAAAAAAACCAAAAAAACCAAAAAAAACCCCAAAACAAACAATAATGCAAGTATTTAAGTGGCTTGAAACAATTTCTTCCAACATTTTTGGCAAACACACAAGGAAGGAACAGATGTGAGAAAATGCTATTGCAAGGCACTGGCATGGACTCATGGACCATAACACTGCATAAACTGAGGATTTCTCATATTTAGACTTGCAGCAGAGAGTGTTGTGTGAAAGGCACCACCTTTCAACCAGTTTGGTTTTCACAGGGAGTCGGGTTTTCACATCTTTTTTTCTCAACAGTTATTTCACCTAGGAAGAATGTCTTTCCCCTGTTAGTATATTCATTATTAGGCATCTGAAATACATGCTGGCAGGCAAGATGCTGCTCTCAGTTTACTGATGTTGATATTAAGACTCACATAAAGACTGTTAAATCCTTAGAAAGTTCATAAAATTTTAAAAAGTAGCATTGCAGAATGCATGGCTAACAGACAATGTTATAGGTACAGACCAGCATTGGGGCAACAAACCACAATTAAAGAACAATTAAACAGCACTGAATAATACTATTTCAAAATGTCTTTTAAATTTTACATACACAAAGCAATCTATATTTTTAGAAACTAAATATTATACTACAGTTACTAATTTGTCAAAACAACTGTAATTTTTACACCATTGTCTAAATAATGCAAAAATTTTGAAAAATGCATTGATAGTCCTATAACTCATCTCCGTTTCCAACTGCTATAGATGAATAGCAGTTACTTGAACTATACTCCTATGAAATGACCATGGAATTGATAATAGAAACATAGATCAAGATCAAATTTTTTGCTAGGGCTACACTAGGCATATAAATTTATCAAGTAGGGAAGATGATGGAGCAGATCATAATAAGTGCTAGCATCCAGCATGTGCGGGACAACAAGGGGATCAGCTTAAGTTTAGGAAAGAGAGGTCCTGCGTAACCAACCTGGTCTTCTTCTAAGATCAGGCTGGATATTAAGATAAAGCACAGAAAAATAGGAATTATGGGGAAAGCTGAAGGGGTGGAACATGGCAATACATGTACTTTAACCATTTTTCCTGTTGATGTGGGATTTATCTCACCTATTGTAGACATCTATCGTAGCAATAGTAGAAAATTCTGTAGTTGCAGGCCCTTTTAAATGCAAATCATTTCATCCTCAACTGGACATGAAAAATTGTCCCTCTTTAATAGTCAGTTTATCTTGATGGACAAAAAAAAAAAAGCCAATGCACTAGGCTACTACATGTGAAATTCCATTTTAATTGTTCCTCATATTTCCTTTAAGATGTCTTGGCAAATCTAGGCATTGAGTTCACACATGCAAGCACCTCTCATTAGCACTAGTCTCTTACGTACCACTAAATGTCATAAACTTACAATTGACTATGGATTTATTACGCCTGTACAGACATTGGAAAAAGTAATGTTAACAATGGCAATAGTTCATGTCGTAAAAATCTCATAGTTGTTTTGATTTCTAGATAAAAAGGTTAATTTATACTGTTCCTTCCCATGGAGAATTTGCTTCCAATGAGATGATACTTCATTACTAAAAACTTATCATTTTTAATACTTCTGGGTTGCTGTAATTGAGAAATCTCTTACTTCAAGCAACTCAGATGCATATCAAAAAAGAATTTATGACACACAAGATCTCCTGAATGTAGGTTTCAGGCAAAAGTGAGTATTAATCACAGGAATGATGGAATTGTTTATTTTTCTTGTAATTTAATTATTTCTTTTGGGCAGGGAAGTCTAAGACATTGTTCCCGAGATGAGTTGTTCCAGACTAAGTTTCAAAGGCAGTTTTGGAAATAATAGTGAAAAATTAAGTTGAGTTAGTATTTAACAGACAAAGTAGACAGACAGTCTAACTGTTTGCATGTGTGCTCTAGGTACTCATTGGTAAGAGATGTTACTTTATCACTGTAATCTTATTTTCTTTAGAATTTATTATAACCAAATCATGACAAGAATTAGGCCTGAGTCATGAATTAAAGTAAATGTATTCACTGAAAGACATTCAGCCTGCTTTCATATTTCACTATGTTGCTCATGTGTGTAACAGCACTCATGTTTTTATTCTGCTTTATAAATAAACAAATCCCACATTAATATTAAGGTGATGAGGTAATTTAATAGCCTAATCTGTTTATATTTAGGGAAGCGAGCCATAGCTCTGTCACTGTCTTTTTCAAGATGTGAGAAGTAAAATCCTTGCATTGAGGTCAGTGAGAGTTGGGCCAGGATTTTATCCTCTTGCTTAAGTAACTTATTAATGAATTTCCTACCCTATGAGCAGGCTGATTAATACAGATAGTTTAAATATTAGTTAAAGGGCAGGACAAGTGACGACGGCATGGAAAGCCCAAGGTATCAATGACAAGAAAATAAGTTAGTAACTGTTGCATAGTTCTCTTCCATCTGCTCAGCAGTTCTCTGGCCTGATGTCTGCAATCTCAATTTCCCACTATTTTTAGTCCATAAACCAGGTCAAGAGGTATGCAAAGTAGGACAGAGTCCTATAAAGACCATGATGTTTTTTGAAAATCACTCTTTCTTTTTACTGCACTAATCTTTCTGCCAGCTCTTGTACAAAAAGGTAAGGGCAAGCCAGACTATGAAAGCGCAAAGGAGCCAAGTGCTTTTGCATTTGAGATTGTAGACAGACCTTAAAATGTTATGCATTTCATTAACTAGAAAAATAAGAATTAAAATTATATAGAATTAATACCGTAATAATCTAGGCTAGGTATATTTTTTTGTCCCAGAATATCTTCAGGAGTCTGACCTTTTTCAGGAGTCTCATGAATTTACTGCATGGGACTTTGGGTCATCTCCCATTGCCATGCCTGGGTTCACGTTGTGAGGTGGCACCAAGACACAAGCTGAATTGAAAAAAAAAAAAGAGAATTGAAAAGAAAAGACTGTTCCCAATGTCCAGCAGACACAGGGCTTGGACTAGATATTTTCAAATGTTCCTTCTAATACAAACTGTTCTATGACTGATTCTAAGTTCTAATCACCATGATCTAAGAGCCCAAAAAACAAATTCCAAATTAAATGTCTCTGAAGTGAGCATAGAGCCAGCAGCAGGCCTTCAGTATCCCTGATTTCCTTCTACAAATCCATTCATATTCATTGTTCATTTAGTGTGGTTTGCTACATATGGTAGGACTAAACCCAGGTGCAGCACAGAAGCACATTCATAAAAGTCTTTGGGGGAACAATGAGATGAACATCCATGCCAGGTATAGCTGTTCATTGGCAGATTGCACAGGACCTTTTTGCACATTATTTCAGTTCTCTGAGTTATTATTTTTCCGTACACAAGGATCACTACATGTGAACCAGGAATATTTTAGTTGGGGTTTTTATTAATGGAGGTAGAGCAAACTTTTTTTTTTAAATTGAATTAAATATAGCTTTCTTCTGTTGCTAACTATGGTCATGAGATGCCATTTCATCATTCTTCAGAGTTTGTCAGTATTCTGTCACGTTTTCATAATATTATCTGACTTGATCCCAGCTTCCTGTATGACTTCCTGTATGACTGAATGAGAAACAGATCCTGAAAATTTCACACTCACAAGACTCAGTTCTGCTAAGTGAAAGCCAAGATCAGCACTTTTGAAAACTCTCCTAAGAAGGAAACGAACCAAACTAAAAATCCAAAGTAGAAATGAAAGTGTACTTATGTAAATTCATAAATAAACAAGAGGAAATCAGGGTGCAGAAGTGAGTGATCCTTCTTTCCTTGGCATGTTGGTGGTTTTTGCCTACTTCTCCCTACTTCTGTGTTTCTTTCTGGCATAACACTGCCCTTGCCCAAAATGCTCAAGTCACTTGGGTATGAAACGTCAGACTGAAATGCAGAGAGAGAATGAAGACTTAAACCTCACTTAGTAATTTGTGAGACATCTTTGTGGAAATACATACATGCTATCCTGCAACCAGTTAATATTCGTGTCCTTTATCTCTAGCTTCTGTTACTTCTGTTGAAAAACTGAATTCTGAGAGGCAAAGCTCAAGTTTTGGACCATCAGCAAAGTGCTTGGGACAGTTTTCCACTATCTTGTTTTCTGATTTGCTTTGGTAGAGGCCCTTTAATTTTTTTGATGGAAAGAGTAAGATCATTGGTAACCAATCTGACAAATGACTAGCTGCTCAGCCTCTTCAAAAATCACATTGTATTTATGGATATTCCATTATTTCAGTGAAATCAGGCATCGTATGTTCTTCTTTCCAAATATTGACCAGGCTCTGAGTGTACTGCAGCCAGCTGGCTGCATATTAAATCACGTGGTTGGACCGGCAGTTTGAAGCAATCCACAAGAAAATGTGGGGAGCTAAATGCTGGATAGGAAATTAAACAGCACTGCTGTAATCTGGCCTATGCCCTGGAGCAATTTGGCTCACACAGAGGAGACAGTGTGTGAGAGGAACCTGATACCACCAGCAGTCACAGATATAGGGCTGACTTCAACTAGTCATGCATTTTCCTGAAGTCCAGATGAGCATCAGTGCACCACATGTCATCTCGCAAGTCACACTTGTCCCAGACAAGAGCTGTTTACCAAGAATGAGTAAAAAGTTGACAGCGGAGGAGCATGTACTTGAATTCTTCAGGGCACGGAGCATTATTGGTAACCTCCTCATGGAAAATCTGGCTTAGAAATGTTATGAAAGCAAAACAAATATTAGCAGCAATTAGGGGACTTAGAGAGAGAATTATTCACACCAACAAAACTATCTCTCAGGGCTCATATAAGACAGTCATAAACCCTGCTCACTGTAGCCAAATCAACAGAATGACAACTGAAAACAGGGAGCACAACAGGGGAGGCTTCAAGTTGGAAAAAACAGGCACAGCAGGAGGCAGAGCTGGAGAACACAGCCCAGAAGATTCCATGTGGCATCATAGACTGAGGCATGACATCTTTGTCATTCAGCAGTAGGTCTCATGCTTTTGTAACAGTTAGTCCCATGAAGCCACCCTTGCAAACCCCACAGTGGCTGTTAGCAAGTTGTGGTGGTGACTTCAGCTGCTTTCTGGCAGGGAAGGGACTGGATCTCACTCCATTGCTTTGTTTACTGCGTTAAATCTTGGGTGACACATTGGGTAGCTTTGCTTACTAGTTATCACAGTCTGAAAGTGGCATGACTCGTCACAAATGGGTACAATAGCAACAAAATCAATGAGGCTTTGGGAAATTTTGAAAGGAAAGAATTAGCAGAAGAAATGTAAGTTGTATAAAAGATTAGGGAAAAATTATATAAGTTGTACAATAGCTTTTGATCTATGGTATAGAGTAACTTTTAATTATTATTATATACTGTTTAGGATATAACATTTTTGGTGGCATTTCTATCCTGATCTACCCTACATCTTCATCTTCAAGAATATGTTAGATGTCAGAAACAAGTTCAGACCATCAAGCAACTGGAGGCTTCTCAGATCTGTGTAGAATTGCAGTGGAAGATTCAAAGCTGTAGGATAGTTCAGCTTTCTTGTATCATATCTTGAGGGATGTGAAATTTGCCTATTTCTACTGAAAGCCATTTAGAAATTTTTCTTTAGTTGTGTAATGAAGGGATGCAAACATTTTCTCTTTCAGTCTGTAAACCACAGTAAGTTTGGAAATAGAGACTATTCAGTGTGTATACCCTGCTAACACACCGTTCTGGATCAAACTCAGAAGTTGTTATTTTAGGATTGATGGCAGTCCTTCCTAAAGCCCCCTCCAGGGCTGCATCTTGTACTAACTTGGGAAGGAGACAATTCCTGCTGTGAAGGATTTACCAAATGAATACAAACAAATGAGGTTAAAAGTCCAACCAGCCTTCTAAGTTACATGTGTCACAAGTTTTGTTTCTTTTCTTTGTTTTGCCTTGATTGTTTGTTAGACAGAAGAAATGGATTAATCATTGAAGAAACACATGCAGCAATAAAGAAGAAAAGAAGGAAGAAGAAAAGCCTCCTCTACTGGTGTAGTCAAGACAGTCAAGACTAGGCTTTGCTGATGTAATGCCAGAACCGTACCTGAAAAGTCTTACCTGAGAGAAGGCAAAATTTAAACTACACAGCTTTTTCCATACTACCAAGACATTCAAAGTATCTCATGTCAAACCATGGATTTCAAAACCCTGACATATGTCAGCTGTGTAATATGAAAGACAACAAATTTGGAATTTGTTTTTCAGTGATGAGACATTAAAAATACTCCTGCTGGGCTGGTGCTTGAGGTGCCATAAATACCCTACCGACTCAGAAGTGGCATACCATTTTCTACAACAACATTTACATTTTAGGGTTTATTAATTGCCTATTTATATAATCCTGTAGTTTCAGGGGTTTTATCTGTCTCTCTAGACCATTATCTTGGGAAATCAACAGTTAAACTAATAAAGTAATTTAGTAAATTAGTAAAAAATAATTTGCTTAATTACTTCTGCTGTTCAGTCTTTTTAATTTTACTCTTGTTTTGTTACTGAATTTCTAAATTGCCTTACACTAAGACTGTTAAAGAGTTTTTAAAATTAAAAGTAGCCAGCTAGACAGTCTTCTAAGGAAGCACAGATTCTTTCTCTTCTTAGATGTCTTCTTCTAAACAAAGAATAATTTGTGTTATTGTTACTCTCCTTGGTATCAGCTTGCCAATAACATTTTGTACCAGTGGGACCTCTGACACAGAAAGGTCTTTACCCTACCCTTAATATATCCTATTTTTTCGCTTGCAGGACATGGAGTAAAAGCTGGTATCCTATTTTAATGCAGACTGTCAGGGTCATGAGACAAATCTCTAACAGAAGAAGAATTTTGGAAAAGGCCCGTCAATTCTTACAGGTTAAGGAGTTGTATTTTAAGTGCCACAATATATGTCCATTTTTTCCAATGATGGGGTCCTCTGTCTAAAGGGAAAATCATCAGATATCCATCATGATGATATTTACTGGCGAATATATTCTGTTTCCACCAGATTTTAACTGAATACAAACATGCTGTAACTTGTATTGCAAGCAGTGCTAGTGATTCCCCCATCAGCTGCTACTGAATGTGATGTTTAATATCCATAATGATAGGAAAAAAACCCCAAAAACATTAAAGAAACACATATCCAATAAGCAAGCAAACAATAGACTTACCTGAGCTCTGGTCTGACAACATAGATCAATATTTGGGTAAAGTTATGGAGAAAAACTGAAGTACAGTTTTCTCTTGTAGGTTTGAAACTCTCTCACTGCTGAAGGATCTCAGATTTCTTACTGTGTAGCCCTACAGTTATCAGTCAGCATAAAGTGATAAAATCTTTCAGTCTTGCCTCATTATTACAGAAAGATCAAGGAAAGACCTTTCTTAACTCTTTTTCCTTTACCATAGAAGAACAAAGAGCAGAACACAGGTACCACTGAAAAAAATTCTTCGTGTTCCCAAAGCCATGGAGAACAAAAAAAACAAAATAGCAATGTGCAGGTAATATTTGGATGGACCCTGGGAATCTTGCCTATGAATAGAGCAAGAGAAAGACCAATAAAACCCCAGACAGGCATGTTGAACTTATTTGTGTTTATTGTTTCATCTATGTCACCCTTCCATCACTGAGGGCATTATTTTGCAGTAACTGCGTAGTGCTGGTGGTTCTGTAAGTGTTAAGCGGGACCAGCAATCTCATTTGGGAAATACCCCCAGAACGTAAACAGAATCTAGAATAGTAATGAACTTTCAAGCAAATAACTCTCTAGAAATGTCATATAAAACAGATGTGCCATCTGTGTGACAGAACATACTCTTCATTAGAAAGTAGACATTACTAAATATATCATCTTTAAAGACATCAGTAACAGCCCTGTTCATCATGCCCAATGAGATGTGCCTTTTACAGCATCCAGGCATAGTTCTCTGTCTCAAAAGAAGCCCACGCTAGTGAAGTCAGTCCAGTCATTTATCCCTGTTTCTTTTGAGAGAATATTGGAAAAAGAAGGCTAAGAGAAGTAACAAACATTTAAAAAAATTAAGATCAATTTGTTGTCATGGAGTAAACTAGGCTAGAATGTATCTGAAAGCATCATTTAGTTATTTTAACTTCAAAAGTGGTTTGATTGATTTCATAAAGCCTTTTATGTCCCTCAGCTATTATGTAAACAGTAAGTGCATTACTGGACTGGAACCCCATTTGGTTTCAACTGCTCAGTATGCAGAAGTTGGAGAAAATCCAGAGATACTGTGTTTCAAGAACGTTTAGCACCAAAAGTGTTTGGATTTTCTTGTATCATCCCTGTAAACTTTAAATATCACCTCATTGAGTTTAAGGGATTGTGTGATTAAGACATTACATTTTAAGTACACTGGCAGCAGTTTCCAACTAAGGAGAGGGATTATCAAAGTGAATAAAGAGCAAAATATGCAGCTTGATGACACTTCTATTGATTCTTTTCTGCCGCTAGGAAAAATCAAAGCACTTAAACATGCTTGTCCAATTAAAGCCAGTGGCAGCAGCCTAGCAGGGCCTCAAATCATACTCTATTTAGTCTGTGACTGTAGCTTCTTGGGTTTTTAAGTCTAGAGGCACGGGTTTGCTCTGGTTTTGTTTTTTCCAGCTTTCATGATGGGACTTCCAATGCAGCCTGAGGCAGTTAGGCACTCAAGTGACAATGAATGTCCATGAGATTGAAAACCCCTTTCAAAATCCTACTGCAACTTTCTTTTCCATCTTCCCATTTGTTTTTAATACTCTGTAATTTTTGTTGCAATTAGCCAGGTCACAGACACATCCAATCCCTCTCAAATATTACAAAACAATTGAAAAAGCAATGCAAAACTAATGGCTTTGATGCCTGTTAGAAACTTTCCCATCTGTGTATCATTTTAAAGTGCAGTATCTGTGGATTTATCACGCCAAGAAGGGTGGTTCAGCAAGTTTTTCCATATAGCACCTAAATAACTGGAAAGTCACAGCAGGATCTGAAATATTATCCAAGAGAAAAAATCATCTTTGAAGGCTTGATCTGGTTCTAGCTTTATGTTTATAAGACTTTTCATACATGCTCTCACAGAAGATACTGCCAAAACAGCACATGAGGCACCTTTACTGGTTTTGTAATATTTTTATCTTCAAACAAGTTACCCTCAATAAAACAATTCTGGGGTACAAGGAATAATGCTGCAGTCCAAAAGCTGATAATGCCAGTGTCTCTAATGGTCTATTGCATAGCTGACATTTCTGTAAAGGCACCACATCACCAAGTATTCAGGCTTCTTCAGTTCCTGCAACACACACAGTCTTTTTCCAAACATTTTACGCACAAACTTATTTTAGTGCGTTATACCCATAAACTAAATAAATTAAAAAATAAAACACAACAATATTTTTCTAATCTCCTCTTATAAGGCAAGACAGGCCAATACAGGAAAGCTATTGGAGCCATGGAAGCATTACATTGGAACTCTTAGAGATTCTTGTTATCAGATTGCTTAGAGGTACTCTTGTATAAACTGGATTTTGTTCCACAATCTTAAATCCTGCATCTAAAACTTAAGCATAGAACCAGTATGAGAATACTCCTGTGATCGCTTGCACGTCTTTTATTAGGATCATATTTTTCACTACCACCAGAAGACTAAGACACAGAGCCAAGTTCTATTCTCAGTTGCTGGTGTAAATCCAAAGTATCCTCATCAAAACCAGTGAACTTATTCCAGATTTACACTCCTGGGCCTAGAGCAGAGTTCAAGTTGTCTTGTTTTAATATTCTTCAGTTCAGAAGAATGTCTGGCTTTCCAGAACTCAGAAACTGTGAACCTCTCTACTGCCAGCTTAACAATAAAAAATCAGATTCTTTTGTGTTCTTTTCCTGAATACAGATAGAGTGAAATTACATTGACTTCAGCTCCCACACTCCTGCTGCCAGAAAATAGGAACATGTTAACAACTGTCTTTCTGTCCAAATGCATCCATTACTATTATGTTATCAACTCCCCAAACAATATAAGAGGTTCTTTTTGTACTTCAAGCTTGACTCTTGGAGAAGTTTCATACTGGTTCCTCTAATTCTTTCTCCTGAATTCTACCAAAATACTGAGTTTGGTGTGTCTTAAATCCTGTAGAATAATGACCCTGCTTCCTGATTTCATGTGTGCATCCATAGGTAGCCCTGAAAGTCTGTGGCTTTTGCCAGGATGCATTTCTTTTCCTTGTCTGGATCAGAATATCCAGAGAAATGTCTTAGGAAAAGACCTTAGACATAATCCTTAGAGAGAATGTTCATTAAGTACTTCCTGCAAGACAAGAGAATCAGGGAATGGAGAGAAGCTAGAATTTCTCTTTGCTCTATTTTCTTGTACCACAATACATGTATAGAAATGAGAACTGGAAAAGCTTGCAGAGATTTAGAAAATCATCTCAGGCATTCAGCCACAAGAAAAATCTCTGTGTGGGACGTGACAGTACAGGCTAGCCTAGAACAAAACTACCTCATTGCTAATGCAGGTCAAAAAGTTACTGGAATATAATAGTGAATCACAAATCTGTAATATTCAGTAAAATGATTAGACCAGACAGCAAAGATGCTCTGGTCTGCTGGCTATAAATCATGTGGGATCAGCACAGAAGCTGGATTGATCACAGAGAGGATTGCTTATGATCATAAGGGAAATAGCAAGGCAACACTAATCTGTGCAAACCAATGGAAACACAGGACAGAAAATCAGAGTTTGCTTTTACCTAGCAGATTGTATTTTATTACTATGAAAAGAAGCCCTGGGCATTTTAAATGGGATTTTCTACTACTGTGGGGAAAAAAAAAAAAAACAAACTGTGGAGTAATAACACCACAAACCACTTACTAGCAAATACTAAGTCACCACAGTCCTTGAATGCTCTTCCTCTATCCATAGTACATATCTATGAGCTAAGACTGAGGGCTGTAGCCAGAGGTTTGTGTTGTTTTTCAAAAAACAGCTTTTTATATTGCCTGAATGACTGGAAAAAATCCTCCATTCTAGAGGGAGGCTGTAGAATATGGTGCCCCGTCAAGGTCACTGAAGAATATTAAGAGCAAATGGATAACTACTGTGCCATTGCCAACACTAAACCCTAGCAAGGCTAGGGGTAGTGGCATAAGAGTGCTATTTGCAGCCTATCTCCTGAGGAAGTATAAAGGCATTCTTCAAAGAGGAAGAAAACACACGTGGTTAAGCTGGAAAATGCTACCATTTTCTAGAAGGCAGCCCCAGCTTTAAGCAAGGTCTTTGTGGTGGAAAAAGAAGTCAGTGGGGCAGAGGCTGTTATTTCAGGCCAGGTAGCAGGAACAGCCAACCACACATGTCAAGAACTGCTGTGGAAGTGAATGAGGCGAGGAGAAGGGGGAACCAGAGCTGCATGCCTTTCTGATGGCACGCACATCATTCTCTGGAAAATTCAAATAAGGGAGCAACACCAATCCAAGTAACCAGCAATTGCATCTCATATTCCAAAATAGCTCAGTAAATTAAGGGCAATTTTTTGTTATTCTAGAAGGAAAATAATATTCTCTAGCTTAGGTTTAAGGCAGGATTGCACTGCAGCCAGCTTGCAGGCTGAGTCTGGCCCATAAGGCAGTCTCTGCTGCCCACCAGGGATGAGGCAGTGTACACCTTCTGACTGTGAACTTCCCAGACCATGCCAGTCAGACTATTTACATCTCCTGACTGCTGGCTGGCCTAGGAGAAACTGCTGCCATATACTGGCCCTGCCAGAGGACTCCTATCTCCTGGCTGGCCACTTTCCTCTGCTTCTTCTCTCTTCTTATCCCTCCTGGGCAGCACATCACGCACTGTCTCACAGCCTGAGCTAACCTGAGACAGGGGAGAGAGAAGGCACTGGAGTGAATGAAGCCGGGAGGGCAGCAGGAGTTGTTTGGATGTGTGTTAGGAAGTAGGAGTCATTAGCAGTCTCTGAGTTCATTTAACCTGTGGGTTTCTGCAGTAAAAAATTCATTTGAGAGGAAAAGGTGCAAAACACTTCCTGTTTCGTAAGGGTTCTTTCACCTCTGTACCACGACCAGGTTGCTGTGAGGGAGAGATGGGTGTTGCAGGGTAGTCAGACAACACCACCAGCACATGTCTTTCAGAGCTGCACATGGGCTGCAGGGGCACTGGGTGCCACCAAACAAGGGAAAGAAAAAGAAAATGTTTTAACCAGTTCTGTTTCAGACTTATTAAAAGCTTGAATAATTCCAAAAGACAGAGGTTAAATATCTAAAGGTATCAATACTGCTTGGTCCTAGGCAAGACAAAGGTAAACTGGATAATGCAAGAACCTGAAACATGGATCAATTTGCTTTTCCTTTTTGGAAGAGGAAACTGAGATTTACATTTCCACATCAGCAGCAGGGGAAGCTGAGCCAGACCTTGCAGCAGCAGCAAATGTGCTCAGTGAGAAGTTCAGATTATATCTAAAGGGACTTACAAACAATTCAGAAGACAGATACAGCTGCCTGGTTGACAAAGCACCCTAGGGTTTTTCTGTTTGTTGGCAGGTGGGCTTTAGCTTCATTTTATTTTTTGCATATGTACAGAGATACATTTTTTTAACAAATAAGGGAGGGATAGCATGACAATACCAGCTGAGGATAAAAGACAGGTCCCCTCTAGTGCAGAGATTCCCAAAAGAAAAAACCAATCCTCATGCCAGAATTTGAGTTAGTGGTCAGAGGCTGGCACTGACTCACCTGATGGATCCTGGAGGCTTCAGTGTGTGTCCCAGGCTTCAACTCATTTTATGATTTTACATTAAGCCCAAGAACCTTCAGCAAGGTTTCCTCCAAGGGCATTGCCAGGTCTGGGCAATAGTTCAGCACAGTTTTCCGAGCACCTAGGAAAACAAAAGGACCAGGCTTCATATACAGCCTCATGGGGTCTGGAGCAAAGAAGGAGGGGAATAGGTAAGCCTTTAGGTATTGTAGAGTTGTAGGCTTCTGTTATGGTCTTCCCAGTTATCACATAGCCCTCCAGAAAGAAAACTTGGGAACCCCTAATTTAATACATTTTGTTCTTTAGAGGAAAATGTTCACCAGCTCAGGAAGCTTCAGGGGGGGGTTCCTGCCAGAGGAGATTGAAGAGGAGCCAGTGGTGTGTGGGGAGCTGCCTCTGCACCTCTGCCTGAAATAAGGACACATTTCCAAGCTTGTGCTCACACCCTGTGCCAGGGACTCTGCTGGCTGGTGCTGAAGCACCTAGAAGGAGAGGTCACACAGTACAGCCTGCCAGCTAGCCAAATGCATTTCACATGTTTAAGGCCAGTCATTTTTAATATCTGCTGCCAGGAGCCACCTTGTCTGTGCTGACATCATCTGGTCAGGTTTTTTGCACTTTCTAACAGAAACTATGACACACTCCAGCAAGAATAGACACCTAAAGCCAAGAAACAGACAGTATAACTCAGGTCCCCAGATGGGTTTGAATAATTTATTACTTATTCAGCTTTAATTTTACAACTTTTGGAATGTTTTTGACCAAAACTTCCATGCACAGATTTCCTTTTCACAGAGCACTGAAAATTTTGAAGACATATTCGATAATTGCAAGCTGAAAAATCAAATATTTCAGAATTTGCTTCCCTGATAATATAACCTATGCATTCACTGGATCGTGACAGACTTTCCTGTGGTAAGTATCCTATCTAAATATGACCTTCCATCATATTTTTATGGCAATGCCTTTGATATACAGTGAGAACTGTATCAAAAGGGTTCTTAATAGCTGAAAGAAGTAAAGGGTTCTTAAAAGCTGATAAAGAAGTAAAAGAAAATTAACTTTGTTCCAGTAATTTATTGTGAAAATGTTGACTACTAAATCAAGACAAACAATTCAAAAACAGAAGTCAATTGGGAATGTAGCTTATTTTGCCTAAAGCTGTTTGTAATCTTACCAATAACTCAGAGCCATCCAAAACCTGACAAAATAAAAGTAACAAAATTATGGCTGAGCTGATGGTTTTCATCTTCTGAAGAGGACAGAAAACATCCATTTTTACTTAATACCACTCCACCTACTTTCTCAGAATAAAGGCAGAGATGCATGTCAGTTAGACACTGCAAAACACCAGTTACATAATAGATCTGAATTTCATGGAATTCTTCCATTGAAGGATTCATCATCAGAGGCAATAGACATGGGACCTCAAAAAAAAAGAAGAAAGGAAAAGGCATATTTTCATCTATAGCAGAAGGGCCAAAGGATAGAAGACTAGCTCTACTTGCAAGAACCTCTTCCAAAGCCGAAGATTTTCATGGAAAGATTTATGTGGCACATGCTGGATTCAGGATCCATATCTCAATAAGTTTACTGGGGTGACAATTCTTTGTGTTCTCAGTAAAAGACAGATGGGTATTAAGGGTGAAGGAGAAAAACCAGGAAAAATATGGGAAATAGTCAAGAAGACAGGCTTTGGACAGCCTTCAAGACCACAACCTTCAACCTTCAAGTGCCACAGCAGCATCGATGGTGTCTTTCCCCATAATTTTTCATTTTCCTTACATCAGGAATGGCTTCTCAATTCATTTTTTGAGTCAGCAGCAGAACCCCTCTCTTGAATATCACCAAACAATAATGTAAAGGAGTGAAGGGCTAAGCAGCAGTACTGCTCTCCCACAGAAGGGTAAAGCTCCTCTTAAATTGTGAATTTGTTTAAAGAACAAGAAGTTATTGTTGCCAAAAGACCATACTGACTTCAGTGTAACTGAACACATTACTTGGTACAGTAAGAGCATTTTTAATATAAGCTTAAAGTGTATTAATTTCCTATTTTAACTCCATGGATCTCTATTATAATGGCAGAAATCATTAAAAATGTAAACAAATCAAATAAAAATTCTTAGTCATATTAGTCTTTCTCTAAACAAGAAAACATTATTTAATATAGTAAAAATAAAAACTCCAGGAGAGAATGGACAGTTCATAACACCTTAAAAATCACTAACCTCAACAAAGTCGAATTTCTTTCATGATATTTAAAACTGGCCCTAGATCTCTATTAACTCAAAACCAGATTTTATTTTTAAAACCCAGATCTCTTTTTTTTCCTTAAATCATTTATTATAATAATTTTATACATAGGGGTTCCCCCTTGTACTGGACAAACACTAGAAAAAGTATCTAGGATTTTCAGTTAACTATTTATTTTATAATGAAGTATTATAATTATAATTATAATTTATTTTATAATTTTAATATTATTTCAGAAAATAGGTAATAGAAGTACCGTTTCATTCTTCATATGTGTTTGGCTGTATGAGAAAAATATTTTTTCCTATGTTGTGATGTTTTGTAATATTAATAAAAATTTTCAAAATGGTCATAGGATCATTTTTGTTATAAACACAAACAATTACTTTGCTAGCAGCCAAGATGGTTTGATTAGAAACATTATTGTAAATAAGTCTCACCAGATTAGAAAAAAGAGAACTAAGGCTACAAATATACCAGAAATCGATTTCTGAATTTTAATGGTAAGTGTTCGTGTGTTTATCATGTTGCTCAAAGATGCAGCAACATGGATTTTATTCCTGAGGTCAGTGTCTATATATATATATATATGTCTTAATTTATGCTACACTTCCACAAGCAGCCTGTTCTAGTACAAGGTAACAGCACTTCTGCTAAAATGGTCTTTCTGCCTGTCCCCCAGTGAACATCCACAGTGGACACTCGATTTTGTAGATGCTAATGCTTACAGTTGTATAGGAAGCCAATCAAACATGCCTAACATGAACATTCCTTTGAAACGTGACATTTTGAGCCTCCACTGGTCAGTGCTAAAAAACACTGGGGAGAAAATGGAAATGGATAGAGCACAATAGATTGAACTGGACACACCAGCCAAAATTCATCTCATGAATTGTCCAATTCCAAGTCTTTCGTATAAAGCCTTCTTTCTGCATTGTAATCACACTGTGCTGATACTGGTGTGTGTTTTCACATTCACTTCACAGTGGAGATGAAAACTAAGGAAAGGTATAGTGGGATTGCAAAGTACAGCCTGTAAGAGTGGTGATAATCTGTGGAATTCATTGCCTACAGTTCTTAAAGTTTCTAAATCTGTTTCTCATTTCAAGTTTTATTTGAAGTTTAGTGTTTTGGATATGTCTTTTTAAATATATATGTGTTTGCACTTGCTTCCAGGGTTACCTGTATTTTATTTTTTAAATTAGCATTAAATGCTTACAGACCGATCTAAAAGTCACCGAAATTAATGGAAAACCTCCCAATGACTTCATTGGTCTTCAGCTCTCATCTTTAGGGAGCTCTTTTCTTACAAGATGAGATTATGAAACCCTTATAGAGAATAAATCAGTATTGACATCTGTGCAGTCAGAGGGATTTATAATAGCTGGGTAGCCGATTCCACCTCCTGTGTGAGCCCAGTTTTCCAAAACGTGAATCACTGTAATTGCCTTGTATTTTAGCCATACATTATTTTGCAATGGACCACAAGAGGGCTTTGAGAAACAACTATAAAAGACCTGGCAAAATCTATTTGAAGTAGCTTTGTGAATACCCTGCTGGGCTGTTCTGTCTGACCACTGCAGCTTAACAGGGCTATATTTTCACTTCTGGAGTTGCATGGAGAATAAACTAAGCACTTTGCCAGTATAGAAACAATTTCTGTTGCTGTGTAGCTTTCATCTATCCAGAAACTGTTCTTCAGAAAGACTCTCACTGTACAAGTCCAATAGAAAGAAAAAAAGTAAATGCAGAGAAAAAGCAAAGGATTTTTATCCTTTATCTATTTCAGCATTTTAAAAATCTACATCAAAATTTAATCTCTTTTAAAATTAGGTGCTATTACTGAGACTGTTTGAAGAGAGGAAGTTGGGATTTCACAGTAAAGCTTAATTGTTCATACAACTGAAAAAACGTGACGGAAAGAGAGAAGACAGGCACTGTTTAATTTCAGAAATAAAGGCATTTCAGATGAACTTACATTAATTTAGCTCTTTCTGCCATTTATGTATGGCAATCCCAAAAGAACCACTTAAAATAAGAATAAACAAGCTGAGTTTGTATATTAATAATGTTTTTCATTTCTGTGTTTATAAAATACAGCAGTAATTTTGAATAATAATTTTACAGTGCACCACAAACTATTTTCTTGCCAGAAGAGTTTTGAGTGCGTGTTTTGTTTACCTTAATTTAAAACAGTAAAAACAAGATCACTGAGACAGGGAAATAATTCTATGTCTTTTACGTGATGTTCTTTAAAATAGTTGTACTTTTGCTTAGCACCAAAAAAGCCCAAAACTCCTTTGAACACTGTTTAAGCTTTGAGATATGTTGAACTGTGGTAACAATGGGGGACTCCTATAATGGCAAAGACATTTTATTTCTGCTTTAGGCCAATCAATTTGGAAAATGTCTCAATTTTATAGTCCATCCATTAAACCTTTGACAGTTACAAAAGCAATTTTCCTTAAAAAAAAATAGAAAGAAAAAATTTGGACTATGCAAAAGGGCAAACCTTCATTTCTTCAGAAGATTTGATTCACAGCACCATAACAGTTGACAGTTTATCATAACAGTGGTTACTTTACATGAGAACTGTCAAAATCAATCATGCTTAGAAATTGCAACATTCTTCAAGTTAACAATCCAGTTTTTTGGTGTAAAGACCTGCTCTAAAATCAATTACGGCCAAAAGAAGGACTTCCCTTCAATCAGTATCAGAAGCAGCTGCAGTTTTGGTGTCGTATTTTGCAGATATCATCGACTTATCTCTGGATGAAAGTAGACTGACAAAACAGAAAGATTATGGTCTTTGGGTTTTACATTTAAAGTATGTTATTTCCACGGTCAGCAGCCCAGCAGCAACAGCAGTGTCTTGCCCCAAATGTTCCCTTTTTTTTTCTTTTATCCCTTAGGTCTACAGCAGGGAGCTCAATCATCATGAAGATGAATTTGACAGGAGGGATGTACCGATTTGGAGGGGGGACTAGTTCCAACAACTCTCTCAGCTTTTAGCTTGCTACACACAACCCCTGCACTACAGGCTGGGGCATAGTGTCTGGAAAGTGGCACAGTGGAAAAGGGATCTGGGGGTGACAGTTGACAGAGGCTGAACATGAGCCAGTGAGTGCCCAGGTGGCCAAGAAAGCCAATGGCACCCTAGCCTGTATCAGCAATGGTGTGACCAGCAGGACCATGGCAGGGATTGTCTGAAATTGCCACTGGTGAGGCCACACAAGTCTAGGCTCCTCAGTTCAGGAAGGACATTGAGGTGCTGAAGAGAGTCCAGAGAAGGGCAAAGAATCTGATGAAGGATCTGGAGCACAAGAGGAGCAGCTGTGGGAACTGGGTTTGCTCTATCTGGAGAAAAGAAGGCTCAGGAGGGACCTTATCACTCGTCCTGAAAGGAGGCTGTAACCAGGTGAGAGTTGCTCTCTTCTCCCAGGCAACCAGCAACAGGACAGGAAGACACATTCTTAAACTATTCTTGGGGAGGTTTAGGCTGAACATTAAACAGAAATTCTACACAGAAAGAGTGATTGGGCATTGAAATGAGTTGTCCAGGGAGGTGGTGGAGTCACTGTCCTGGAGGTGTTTAAGGAAAGACTAGACAAGGAATTTAGTGCCATGGTCTATTTGACAAGGTGGTGTTTGGACTCCATGACCTCAGAGACCTTTTCCAACCTAATGGATTCTGTGATTCTGTAATGCTTGATGGTTCAAGCAAGTTATCAGGTTGAACACCATGAATGGCTCACAGCTCATCAAGCATTCACTTTGACAGCAGGGAATTCTACCAACATTGATAAGAAACCTTGAGCCAGTGATTGTAAAAAGGTGAACTATGGAAAAATTGAGGGCCTTTACAACAGATAAGATTCATTCACCTGAATGGATACTGAAGGAGCAATGAAGGTGGATGGAATTCTCTGGGATATTCATGCTGAGTCCAGGGAGCAATAGGCATTGGTGTACCAGGCATTTGGGACCAGGTCAGGAGAACTACTCAGAATTCAGCACAGCACCAGGACCCACCCTGCTGGCATCATACAGAGGTGAACTGCCTACTGTGTATCTGTCAGAATAACCAAGAAAAATGTATTTTATCCACACAGTGAAAAGTTTTGCTATCGCTGTCCTGTGTTGTAGATTATAGTGTTTCAAGAGAAATTGCCCAGAATGGCCCTTCTTCCAGAAGCTTCACTTCTTACAATTGACTGTAGGTACAAAGCTCAAACAAGGCTTAAAAATGAATTTAAGGTATCAGCCCAAATATTAATAGACTCCCCAAATATATCTTTTTTGCACAAGGTAAAATGAAAGTAGAATAATTCCCTTTTTCAAATTACACTGGCTGCTAGGTTTCTTAGGCAAATGTTTCAGGGTGCTGTGCAGCCCAGTTCAGCAAAATGCCACAGCACATTCTATAAATTATCCTATTGGATTAAAAGGTCTAGCCTTTCATTTCTTTCTAGTGTCTCAAATATTAATTTAATAGAACACCTTTTTATTCAGTATTTTATTTACCTTCACCTTGTGAGATTTTTTAAAAAGTCAGCAGTTTCCATTTTCCTAGACTATCAGCACATTAATGTAACAAATGTAACTTTTTAAGAATATACATTATCCATACCTGGACTTTCTTTGAAAGAAAGATTTAAATTTAATTTAAATATGTTACCACATGTCGTTAAATTAAGAGAGAAGTTGGAATTGCTGGACAGACATAAAAAGCTGAGCTTAAGAGAAAAAAAGAAGAGAGAGTCTACCAAAACAAAACCCTTAGTTTTTGTAGGAAGATCAGCAAATTTAGTCTTCAGGGAAAGGTGTGAATGCACATGTATACTTGTATGTACCTATGCTCTTGTCTCACCTGAGTCCAATTATTTACAGGGAAGAGAAATGCATAAACAGAAAAAAATAAAGTTTGAAAAAGCTGTACTTCTTTAAATTGCTGACAGTTATATATGTCATCTTAAAATTAGTGTGCACTGGGAGATGTGGGTAAACTAAAAGCAAGGCCAGTGTTATTTTCCATAAGACTGTACGAAGTTAAAGATGTCCATTCAACTTTAGGATTTCCTCATTAATATTTCATATTTGTGTTCACAAATAGGAAAATGTGAGAAGTTACTTATATAATTTCAAAGTTACCGTGGTTATCAATGTCCAAGAAATAATTTAGAAAGTTAAACAAATCTGTAACTACTAGAAGTTAGTGTGAAACTTTTCTGGTATAATCTTCCACACCAATATTCTATATTCAGTTTTCCATATATTCTTTTGAAACAACTGATGTGACTCATCATCAGAAACAGGATGTTAGTCAGACAGACTATGAGCTGTTTCTCACTTATACAATGTCAACTACTTTATTTGATTGGATTTGCAGAGATTAAGGTAACATTTCCTATTTGGTCATCATATGAGACTATGGCAATGTAATCTACCCATGTTCTTCTGTTTGTCCTCTTTAGATGGCTCCCACCTCCCTTGCTGGAAAATTAAAATCTGTAAGTGATGGTGTGGTATTAAGACAATTGTGTTCATACATATCTTGACTTAAATAAGATAGGTAAAATACCCATTAAAATAAAAGGTATGAGCAAAAAGAAAGATAAACGTTGACCCACCTCTTCTGAATGATTCACACCAAGTGACTTTTAAGTGATATCCTTGCCATGAAGCAGCCATACAAATGCTAGCACAAATTAGCCATGAGATAGATGCATACTGAATTAATGAGCCCTCCATTCTGGGATTCGTCTTCTCAAGGAAAAAGTTTTATGTTGCCTGCTCTAGCTAACTCATAGAAAAGAGGCAGGGTTGGAGAGTGCAGCTGCAACAGGTCTCTGCAGCCAAACACCTTCCATACTCCATGGGTTCACAAAGACACACAATTCTTTCTCCCAGTCTTAGCAGGAAATTATACACGAGCAAAGGAAACCTCTCAGCAGCAGCAAAGCATCAAAAGACTGATTCAATATTCAGTGCATGAGCACTGGCTCATGTTTCCACTCTTGCCTTAAAAGTGGAGATCCTACACAGCTGAAGTACATTTATCTACCTGCAAAAACAGTTTTGTTTCAATTGGACCAGTAAGCTGTGAACTATAATTGAACTTCCAGTATGTGGAGCTGGTGTTCTTCCTCCTTCAATGTAAAACCCAAGAAGTGGTTTTGGAAAATAACCAAATCAAGCAACTCCTCTTGTAAACAAGAAGGAAACCTGTCAGAACTCACCTAAGCAGTGAGTTCAGTCTAACAACCACTCTTTCATTTGTTCACTACTTAAATTTGTTAGTCTTGGGATACAACAAGTATTATATTATAGGTGTCCTTACACAGAAATTTCAAATACACTTCTTACCAAAATAAGTATTGAAACATCACGTACTTATAAACAGGAGGGTTTAAATGTAATATCCTGGGGGGGTTTTCAGTACATTCCAGAAGTCTACAGGCTGTGCCCGGTGAAACAAACTAGATATACTGTCTCTCCTGAGCTGCAATGGATCTATGGGACTTTTTAGTCTGTAACTGCATTCCTGCAAATATGAAAGTGTCTCTTCCATCTTCCATGCCAGTGATCATATCTATTTACCTTCCTAATACCTGGCCTTCTGGAGAAATTAAGCCATAGAACACTGTGACCTGAAAAAAATTACCATCAGCAAAAAGTCACAGAAGAGCAGCCAACAGTGTGGAAACAATGTAATGGAAGCAACAACAGCACACTCCAAGAAAAACATTTGTCCAACACTTATGTCTATGATAAATAACTAACTGAAGCATTCATGAATGGGCAGCCAGCTCTGAAGTCTTCAAGACATGCAGGCATTTGAATGATGATGGAAAGTACAGAGGTGAAGGTGAAAAAATCATTTTTCCTAAAATTAATCTATTTATTCTTGTCTAATTATATGACAACAAAGTAAATTTTTTTTTTCCCCTAGTAGTGTTGTATACATATTATATGTATATTTGTGTGTTGGCAGCATCCTTGAACTGATTAGACCTAGAGTTTTGGTATTACTTCACTGGTACATGAATTTGATGTTTAAAATATTTATCTGGAAGTTAAAAATATATCTGTTATAAATAATCGTATTTTGACTTGAAGATACAAACATCTGGAAGGGTTGTCATTTTTCCTCATCATTGCCTTTGTAAGGATCACATTTCACACATTCCTCTCACCCTTGTATAATTTTCTTCCCCACAGAAGTCCTGGATGTCCAACAGCTCTTTTACCTTCTACTTCCCTCACTTCTCGTTTCTATGTCTGTTCACATATAACCCCTTTAGCTACATTGCTGTCTCCAGTAGATTTTTGCCTCTCATGTTTCCATTTCTGTCAGACATTTTCTATCCATCTGGAACACCAGATATCTTGGGTCCCCTATTTCCCAGCTTTGCTGTGGATGATGATCTCATCTGTTCAATTCCATTCTTCTTCCCAGATCATTCTTACCAACAGTCTCCTCCCAGCCTAAAATTCTCTTTTGCCAACCATGGTGACATTGCAACCGTGCCAACTCATCCCAAAGATGAGATATTCCCTGGCAGTATTCTCATTGTCTCTCATATACCTGAAAGAGTCTCTGCACAGGCAAAGGCGTCTAATCAATGCACAGCTCTCAAACTGTTCTTGTCTGGAGAACTCCTGGGGAATCACCACCAAGCTTGATGTAATCAGACGTTCCCTCCCAAGAAATAGAGGCAGAAGCCACAGGCACTGGTGTTTGCCTAGACCATGACTGCTAGGCACATATTCATCTTGAGATTTCCTGCCTCTATTTGCTGCATATATTGAACATGTAGACCACCAGAACACCCTCATAGAGCAAGAGAGGCAAAGAAACACACATTATACAAAATTTAGGGGTGCGTGGTACACTTGATGCAAATTGTCACTCTTTTGGAAGTCTGGGATGGCTTCTGTTGCATAGCGGGAATGTATCTTGGTCATCCAGTGGGTATCACCAAAGGAAACTTGAAGGGCCATCTGATGGTCATGGTTAAAGGAGGCTCAGAAGGGCTGACCACAGCTGCAAAATAAAAGCACCATGGGCATCGCTGCCATTGTGCAATTGTTACATCTGCTGGCAAATAAAAACAGGAATGTGCCCGAGATCTCAGTCTTGAGAAAGGGTATGGCAAAAGAACACTTAAAACTATTTCCTTCTTGCATGGCAAAACCAAGACAAAATGTGATTAAGTCAGAAAGGGGAGAAGTTATGACCTCAGGAACTGGGCCAACATCCTGTAGAGAGTAGCCTGGATAATTTCACTGTTCTGACCTATCACCCACTGAAAAGGTCTGGATTCCAAGAAGGCCAGATGAGTCCTGATTCCCATTCGACACATGGCTTGTACGTACAGTTGGAACAAGGTTGGGATGAGGACACAGCAGTTTGCCACAGTCCAGGTCTTCTTCCCCAGATTTGCACTGAAAGCCAGCTGGGCCTTGCATGACAATGCTGTTTCGCCATCTAATCTTTATCAGGATTATTAGGATATAGATGGTATTGTAAATCCCATTTTTGCTTCCAGTTTTCTTCCAGGCTCCATCTTTTTGCTCCATTGTCTGGGTATGGAGACATAAACGGTTTACTTTGTGGCACTGAACAGCCTTCATCCTCGCTTCTAAGAAGTGTCCTTTTTTACCTCCTTTCCCAAACTATGTTCTCCTCATGCCCTTAGCTCCTCAATTGCTCCTAAGCTTTTCTCTGAGTGTCTCAGCAAGCTTTCAGTATTAGCTACTGTTACCCTAGCACCAGCATCTCTGGAAGTCTTTTGGGCTTTACATTGTCCAGTAATATAAAAAAAAAAAAGTCATTTGGGATACTAAATTTGTCCCTGTCTATTTTTTCTGGTTTCCAGAGGCAGTTAGTGGGAAGGTTGTCATCTAGTCATTAGGTTACATATTGAGAGTTTTCAGGAGGAAAGAGGCATTCCTACTGACATCTAAAAATCTCAGGATAAGGGAACTATTAGGTAAGAGACGAGCAGACTGCTTTTCTGAACAAAGCAGGCAAGAAGTCTTATTCAGGCCTGGACTCTTTGTTAGAACTGGCTCCTATTTTAAACCTTTATCATTATATGGGAAGCTATTATATGCCATCTGTTTCAGAAAGATTAGCAAATTAACTGTTTTAAAATAATCCTGAAACTGAAATTTTCTTTTTAAATCCTGTATTGAATTGACAGGAAAAACATCATTTCTCTGTAATGGAATTAATTTGTTTTATATACTAGAAAAGAATGGAGATGAGAAAATAGACATTTTCAGATTCTTCCTACTTAAATTTCACCATAAACTTGGATAGACATATTTTAATATCCTGACACTATAAAGCTATCTTGCACTTATGTTGGCCTTTTTTTGTCATTGTCATGAAAATAAGTCATAGAAACATATCCGTAGTCTTGAATTCATATTAAGATTGTAATAAATCTTAGACACCTCTATACTGGAGATGGAAAAAAATGATGAGGTCATCTCATTGAAGTCCCTGCCAATGAAGGAATATTTTCTGCAGTGTAGTGTCCACTGATTTACAGCCAGATTGGACAAATGGCTTAAGTGATGGTTTCCCTTCTGAGAGCTACTAAGAGACCAGTAATATGAAATATATTATGGAAACTAACCAGGGTACATTTTCCAGAAGCACTTTCATATCAGAAATATCTAGTCAATCATATTTTTAATATATTGAGCAAATATATTGCTCAATGTATTGAAAGTAAAACAAAAGGACACTTACAAGGTTGAGTAAAAAATTACCACAACTTTGACTGAAACTGACGTCACTCTTTTCCACTCAGGAGAAAAAAACTGTAAATCAGTTCTATCTCACAATCATCTGGAGTCAATATAATAACCTCTAGTAGTTTTGAAATGCAAGAGGGGAGATGGAAATTACAGCACTTATACAAAACATTCCTGATCTGAAGATGACGTTGTGTCTGCTTTACCAGCAATCAATTCCCTTCATTTCAAAGTCCCCTGTACACCCTCTCCTATGCTCTGTGGTACTCTGGGGGATGGTTTCACAGCTGGTTTAAGAACATCTACAATCAGGCTGTCACTGGAAGGCACAGTGCACCCTCTGCCTTCATCACCCTAAAGAGCATTCCTGAATGTCACCTTTTGGCAGCCACTCCACGGACTCAACGTGAACAGAGAAACTGCAAAGAGTATAGGAGATGCCCTGGTGTTTATCTGAGTTTCCCATGGACTCCTTGTTGCTCAGTTTGAAGGTTAACATGACTGTGCAGAGACAACTGAATAACTCCACTAGATATTTTATACTTGAGTTTTCTGCTTGAAACAGTTTGCAAAGATGAATTCTGGAAAAGCATCTACTCTGTCATAAAAGTTCAGACAAGTCAAAGTCACTCAGGGCTAACAGACATCTTTTAGACGTCTGTTGTGATTTTTAAAAGATACATTTTTCTGTGACCCATACATACAAAATATATTTGTAAAACACTCCAGCCAAGAAAAGGTAGAACACATAAGTATGTAAAATCCACTGTCTCTCAATTCTAAGTAGCAACTGGATTTTGATTTTGCTGTTCTGTAAATACAGCTGAGTAAAGAAAATGTTAGTATGTTATAATTATAATGTTAACAAATAACATCATGTTGGTGATTTTTCCTGCATGTTGTACAAATTTCTCAAATATGCCTTTTTATTCTTATCTATGATCCAGTTTCCCTTTATGATGGCTTAGGATAGGGCAGTGAATGTATTTTTTTTTTTTAGTTCTTCAATCCTAATTTTGCCAACCACTTCAAGTATGGAATATATGAAAAATTAAATTCTATTGGCTTTGCTGAAGACACTAACAGAGTTCTGAAATTCTTTGATCATTTTGGGCAGTTTGCGGAAACAGTCTGAAGGTACACACTTATAGTGTATGTAGAAGAAACCAACAAGATTTTTACTTTTCCCCAGGTATTTCTTTCACATTTATCAAAGCAACAGACAAGTTATTATTTTTCCTTAATATGGTATTTTTAATCTGTTTTCTTTGTTAAACATTATCAATTTCCCATCCAACATCTGATATATAGCATGTGGATTTCTGCTTACTCAGAGCAAAAATCATAAAAAAATAAAAATAATTACTCTCTAAAACATAGTAAATTTGCCAAATGAGTTCTGCCTAACGCAGTCTCACAGTGGAACCCATCCACTTCAAGGATTTTCTTCAGATCTATTATTCATAGTCTTTTTGGCATAAGTTTATATACTTCTGCTTACAGTGCTTTGGAAAACTTCTATTACAGTTAAATCTAGTGCATTAAAATTAAAACCAATAGATGCTATCATCATCTGTTTTTAAAGAAGAGAAGAGGGGCCAAATACATGGCAAACTGTGTGAGTCCAGTTCAGGACCATTAGCTTCCTATGCAGCTAACAGACCAGCATTCTGTGGTGTGGTTTTTGTATGGAGCTGTAAACAGAAGGAGGAAAATTGCAGAATAAATGTTTAAACTTAGTCATAAAAAAATCTTTAGGAATAATTAGCTGGAGTACACAGTCAGGTCCATGAACTGAACTTGGAATATCAGCTGTACATAAAGGAAGATGATTGAAGCTAAAACCTATCACTATTTTTGCCAAGAGCATGGGCTAAATAATCAAACTACTGTGAAGAGTATTGTTCTCTTCCTCCAGACCAAAATCAATCTCCCACAAATCAGGGCCTTCTGGACACTTTTTTTAAACTATAACTAATAAAGTCCATGCTCAACATGATAGTACTTTTTCCTAATTGTTCAAAAGTTGGGGATAACATGCTCTATTTATTTTTTAGTAGGACTCTGATGAGCTGCTGTTTATCTTATTTCTCCCAGACCACAAATTTCAAAACAGGCCCAGCTGCTCAGTCTCAGCTGTGACCTTCCTCTGGTCATGATCATGTTCTCGAGCCCAAAAGCTTAGGGGTCTTGGAAAGTCAGCTTTTTCAGTCTTAGCAGACATCAGATGCATGCATTATGCCTTCATGTCTTACCCACCCACTGGAGGCAAGTGAAAAAACCTGTGAAGTCTGGCTGAATTCATCCTATTTTCATGTCTCCAAACAATTTCAAGATCCATCACCTCTATGAAAAACACAAAGTCTTACGAGAGGAACCAGTGGAAAAACACTGCCAGGATCTTTAAGGTCAATTTCAACCGAGGCTATTCTGCGGTTCATGCTGCTGGAAAAGCTTTCAGGCAGTCCCCATTCTGCATGAGCACAGCCATTCAATCAGATCAAACTCTATGTTATTGCCACTCTTATTAGTACTATCATTTTTTATTTATAATTGTGTTTTCAGCATTCAGAATAGGAAACACAAAGACATGCAGATGTAATTTGCCAAAATTCTAGAATATTTGAGTAAAAGCTCGAATTTATTTCATTATAAGAGCATTTTTTGCTCAGTATTTTGAATCCTGAATCTCCTTTTAAACAAGTGTTGTGATGACACTTGATGATGAATGAACACTCAGAACCTACATCATTTCTCTGCTGAAAAATATAATATACATAAGGCTTGCAAGAGTAAAAACAAGTACAACTTGGTTGGCTCTTTTATTTCATCGTGTAAAGGAGACATTACCCTTGTAGCCTGCATGGCCATTGATGGGGAATGTGCCATGGCAGAATTTTCGCTTCTTTCAAGCTGTAGAAATCTTACTGTTGCTTGCAATTAATATAGCTGTACAAAACATGAGTTTATGTAGTAAATTTTAAGTGGGCTGTGAGACAAGAAGGTAGAAGGCATCTGGAGGAGACTGAAGACTGACTCTGTTTGTTCTAGAGGCACAGTAAATTATACAGATGGGCTGGAGGCAGACAGACTGGAAGAAAAGGATATTCAGGTTGAGAACAAAAATATTTTGTGGTTTATGACAAAAATCGCAGCAGCTGATAACAAGGTAGTAGCTCAGGGATATTCCCAGTTGTTGATCAGTCTTATTGAGGACAACACAACTGAAAGAAATGTTCTCAGAAATGTGTTCACTAGAGTTCAAATTATTGAAAACCAATGTCTTCTCCCAGGGTTGCCCCTGGTACATCATGAGAGCAGCATACTTTTACAAGTATATCCATTTCTGTGATTTAAGTTTGAGTAAAAACTGGAAAACCTCTGATCTATGTGGACTACATACCATCCCTACTTACAGATTTGAGAGTTCAGCTACAAAAATCTCAGTTTCAGAGGTATATCAGAGTTTCATGCCTCAGAGACAGTGGAGCATTAAGGATACTAATAGAATTAGCAATATTTTTTAACAATGGCTGCCTTTCAAAGGCTCATTGACCTTAAAGCAATTGTCCTTCATCCTTTCTGTCTCTCCATAGATTAATTCCAAGTCCATTATAAAACAAGGCATATTGAGACAGGTTTGGCCTGCTAATCCCCATCATATCCTTCTGAGACCTAAACTTTCACATGGGTAGAAATGCTTGTTTGAGGAATATTGAGATTAACAAAAAGACAGAGACAATCACTAGACATTTCCTCAAAAGCTGTACACATACATGCTTTGTAGAAGTTAGAACACATCTTTTGATTCAAGCCAACCCAAAATGATATAATACTTGGTCTGTCACTCTTCCCTAGCTGACAAGCTATTTATAGAGTAGTGAATACTTTACTTTTGGATGTACCAAAAATATAAGAATAAGTTTTGCAGAATTAGCAAACCACAGAAAAATGTCTAATCAGTTCATCTTGTTTCCCTAGAGTCCTTTTAGTCATAGAGCTTTTAAGATCTTTTCCCTAATATATTGTTTTGGACGAATTTTTGAAGAAAATGGAATTTTAAAGTGTCTGAAGAGCCAGATCAGGTTGTGATGTTTGTTTGGAAAAGGAAATGATCCCCAGCTGTGTCTGCAATTTCAAATGCTTTGAGGGAAGCTATCTCCAACACACAGCACAGGTTTGCTCTGGCTGTTCTCCGAGCTGTTTGCACTGCTAATTGAGGGTGATCATGAAACACATCTCCTCAGAGTAGTTCACAGTTCACTCAGAGAGAGGCTTCAGTTCCTCTGTCCCAAATGTGCCTTGGAGTCTGTGCCATGGGAGGTTTAAACTGGATACTGGGGAAAACTTTTACACTTCATTTCAACAGTAGAACAAGCCTAGGGCAGTGGTTGCTCTGTTGAACCACTAGCCCTGGAGATATTTAAAAGTCATGCAGATGTGATGCTTTGGAGCATAGTTTAGCAGTGGGCCCAGCAGTGCTAGGCTTAAAATTGGACTTTATGGTCTTAAATATCTTTTTCAGCCTAAATGATTCTATTATTTAGTCCATGAGTAAGAAAAACCCAATGTACAAATTGTACTATGAAGTGCTTATTCCTCAAAGCACCCTTCTCAGAATTATAATGTTTATGTATCTCAACCCCAAATAGTGCCATGAGACAGAGGCAAATGCCTTGAGTTTAGGTAAAATGTAATTTCTGTCATCTGAGTTTGCATGCAAAATAAACTGAATCAACAGTGTGAGTGCACAGTGATTCTAATGTTCATGTTCTATTTTTAAAAAGTCAAATTGGCCTGCCATGGGCTCTTACATCGGCCATTCTTTAAATTAACTAAATAAACATATTAAATAAACATATTAAGTGCACAAAAATACATATTTTTCTCCAAACAAGTAATACCAGACCAAATCATAATAGTAGATAGCAATAAAAGATAGACTATGTTAAAAACACAGTTCTTGTGAAAAATGTCAACAGAGGAGGATAGGATGGCATTCAGCTAACTAGGTTGCCCATAACAATTCAGATCCACAGTAAGAAAATCTCATCTTTCTTTTTCTTCATGTGTTTTGATTCATGATCAATCCTTGATGCGTACATGCCCCTGTCCGCTGGCTCCAATACTGTCTCAGCACTTCAAACAGCCACCAAATTAATCCAAAAGGTTCCACATAAAATGATTTGACATTGTGAAGTAATTGCTCTATTTTATAGCATGTTTTTCTCTTGCAGGTCATGATCCCTGGTCAACTCCAATTTGCTCCGTGTTTATCATTACAGCAGAATAAGAGTTCAGTGAGTGAAAAGTCAAACAGTACAGGCACTACCAGGCTCAAACTACATTATTTGACAAACATTCTCCAGCCTAACAGAGGCATCTATGTCCTTAATTAATCCAAGAACAAGCTGTATTAACAGCAGTATGAAATTCTGTTTGAACCTTGAAAATGCCAACTCTGAGCATTCATTCTGAAATGCCTGGCCATTTCAGACAAGGATGACTTCCTGGTGGGAGGAAGGCAGATACTTTTTCCAGATGAGAGGATGAAAATTGGGTGCTACTCCTTGCTGTAACTGTATTTAAGAGTGCAGACCTCCCTTCCTGACTTGTACAGACCAACTTCTCTCCCAGGTGATAGCAGACTGGAAAAGTCACTGTGTGTGGATAGGGACTTGCAAAAGAGCAGAGCCTGAAGAATTCAGTCCTGCATCACTTGCTGCATCAAATTTACCAGAAGGTTTGTATCATCCAGACCTGTGCTTACAGAGGACAAGAAGATAATGGCACCGAGAGGTAGAGGGCTGCATTACAAAAGCGTGGAGTCATCCTGGAACTGGGAATTAACTAATTTGACAGTGACAGAAAAAAATATGTAAAAATCAAATAGAAGTTGCGATTGAAAGGTTTATTTTGAGAAAATAAAAAGTGTAAGAAAGAAATTGTGAGCTTACAAGATCATCAGTTTTGAGTAGTGCTGTTTCTTATGTATATATATCAAGTTTTCAGTGGCTTTCCACAATGGAACATTCCCTATACACTGGTCATACACCAATCAGTCTGGCTTTCTTCACAGCTTTCTCAATGCAAACATGATAAAGCCTTCATCAGCTTAGTCACACTATAAACAACACTGAGCAAATAAATTATGAAACGCAATAAAGTGACTTGGGATGAATTTCATTTGCTGAGTAAACAACCATCAGAGCAGTAATAGCAGTCATTTATCTATTATAAGGGCAAAAAATAAAAATAGGCTAAAGATTTGTTATTACCATAATCCTTGGCCCCAGCAGAAGCCCTAATGAAGTAATTACTCTTGTGATTTTTGGCTGATGATGTTTTTAAGAATTACAGTAAGCATACTGACTGAAGGGTTCACAAAAAAAAGAAAACAAGACATTCAATATAAGGCTGTAGCAGAGGCTACATTTATAGGCATGATCATGCTCTAGGTTCCAGATATTCCAAGCCTTCAGGCAGGGCAAGCAGTCACAGTCTTCTGCTTTTCAGTCTACACAGGCAAGCTCCCTTTCTGTGGGAACAGGAGTTTATGGAGGGTACACTGATGTGAGTTTGGCTGTGCCTGCAGCTATACCAGGCGCTCACAGGTAGAACAGCTTAGCCTTATGTCTCACCTTTGGTTTGAGCTGTCCAAGGCTGGCAATGCTGGAGGACACTGTGAAGCTGCCTTGTGGTTTGTGGTTAGATATTCTGGGAGCCCCTCCAGGACTGCCCTTCTCTGACCTGCTACCTGCAGCAGCAGGTGCTCAACCTCAGAGGAAATGGGAGAATTCCCTTCCTCTCCTGAGTCTCAGTTTTCATCTGACAGCAAAAATGTGCTCTGTCAAAGGTGTTCAGCAAGTCAGGGCTTAGCAGTGGAGTGTCCACCCTGACATAAGGGAAGGTAGAGGGACTCATGGAATTGCTGAGATCAGGGCTCTCTGATCCAGTAGAGGTGGTCTCCAGTCAAAAAAAAAAACACAACAGCAGATGCAAGATGGAGGACTGGGATGGCCTGGAATTCTGAAAAAACTTTATTCACAAAACTTGAGGGGAAGCTTATTTGCCCAAGAACTATCTAGAAATGGGTAGGAAATCTCAAAAGAGTGGCTAGGGAATATAGATCTTATCATTTTCATTTTCTCTGGACTCTGCGAAGTTTATTGATTTCTGAAGAAATAAGTTAGTTACACCACTTAAATTATAATCAGTTATAATTTCTATGGACTAACTAGGAAATTGTAATTCAGTGGTCATTTGATCAGCCAATAATTTGCGAATACTTTCCTATTATGTTTTCTGGAAAACATAATTTAAAATATTTATTCCACAGCTAAGGCTTAGTCTAGTGAAAAATTTAACAAAAACTCTGTTCCTAGGACTTTCATCTGTGTTTAGGCATACTTGGGTTTCCCCTTTTATCTGTTTGGCCATTTCTCACAATTAAACCATTCCTTTATCATATTGCCAGATTGCCTTCAGCTTGTTTGTTTTAATCTTGACATCATACATTTAATTTTATGATTACTGAACTACATCTTTCAGATGTAAACTGATTTTTATTGTCTGGAAGAGGGAATGTAATATGAAACAGTGACAAAGAGAATCTTGTTAAATCTTATTTCAGGGAAACCCTTGCTAAAAACACCAAAAAAGTGCTTTTTTCCCACTTCCCACTTTGCTAGCTAAATATAACTATTCCTAAATACATTTTCTTCTAGGCACAATGAAGTGCATCTTAGGACATTTCATTCAAGCAAGTGAAAGAATCCTGAGAAAATGTGCAAAAGTGTACCAAAACAAAAACAAACAAACAAAAAAAAAAATTAAGGAAACACAACTTAAGAACTTGGGGATATTTAGTTTATGGAGGAAGCCATCTGTTCTCTACAGAGCAAGTCTAGGAGACATTGCATAAGCAGAGTACAGCTGAAGTGACCTCTCTACAGTCAAAACATTAGAGAAACTTATTTTCTGGTTGCTCAGCAATAGAAATAACCACCCTTTTACAAAAGAGATTTCTCCAAAGGTTGACATGAAGTAAAATACTTCTTTCCTTAAGACTTGGGAACATTATTTCACTAGTAATTTTGTACCTCACTATGAGGCATTTTGGTACTTAAATATGTTGTTGGTTTGGGTCGGGGTTATTTTAATTTTGATAGGATGTGACCCTTTTTCGTATCACCAGTTAACCACAATTAGGATGTATATGTGCACAGCCATAAAAAAGAGTATCTAGACCTCTGCCTAACAACTGGAGGTTTATTTTCTTTGTGGTACAAAAGCACATGTGGTTTTTCCTTCTTTGTTTTTCATAACCATGAAAGAAAATTCATGAGTCTTGTTCTAATTATTATTTTTCCCATGGTTAGAAATCTTACTTATGAAAAATCTGATTTATTTTTTAATTAATACAATATTTTCATTCACAAGAAAAAGATAGTATCTCTGGACTCTACATTTATATATGCCAAAAATTAAGTTCCTGGATTTGAACCTCCTCTGAATTTACATGTATATAACAAGATGAAATTAAATCCTTCAGTTTCAGGCAAATTTTTAAGTCTAATATTGTTGCCCAAATTACTTTCTAATTATTTTGTAAAATAAAAAATCTATAGGAAAGTTGCCTATGTTATGGCTTTTCTAACCCATTCATGATTTTTAGACTCCTGATGAAATGGACTAAAAATCTTGAAAATTAGAAAATGCAGATCTGCTTCTTTGTGTACACTTTATCATACCGAAATATACAGTGAGAAACAACAAATAGCTACCCAGAGTAACTACAGTGTAATCAATGTGATGGTTACATCACATAATTTAGAATTCTAAATTGCAGTGCATGCATTGCATCAGTCTACACTGAATTTTTTTTTTTTTTTTTTTTTACCCATGATGAATAAATTCTTTAGCAATACAGACAGGACTGGTTTTAAAATGCCTTTTGATGTACCATGGGTCTATAAGCCCCACAAAAAGCAATTCATGGGCAAGGCAAGTGAGCTGCCTCCAATTCCCACATGTAGGGGCGAGCTGGGCATTGCAGGCTGTATCTTGCAGGAGCCAGGAATTTTTTTATAACCAGAGAAACTCTGGCAGGCTTACCCCCACTAAGGCGGGGGTTCATGTGTCCCACTAACTTTTAAACAACCTGTCAGAGCCCTCTTTCGTTTCCAAAGCAGCCATCAGCCACCCTGATGCCTCACAGGAGGAGAGCTCCTCCTGCTCCAGCTCTCAGCAGCACTGACAAGGCTTCCCTGTCTTCAGCTCGCTCCTCTGCCATTCATGATTTTACCTCAACTCAACCTGGAGCTCCCTGCTGTGATCCTCTCCAAAAAGTACTTCTGATAAACCCCCAAAAGAGCTTAATTCAGTTTGTCAAATGAACAAGTTGGGTGGTGAAGTACCTCGTTTTATATGACCCTGCACTTTCCTGCCCTTTCCTAGAGAGACAATTCAGTTTGGCCATTGCTGAGTCTGTGAGGGATCAGAATTACAGGCAAACCTTTAGGATCTGTGGTGGAGGGGAGATCTGGTCTATCTTTACTTGGCATCAACTCAGTGATTCATAATAAAATCATACATAGCCTTTCTTTATAGTTGTAGCAGGCTGGGGTAAAAGCTGAAAATTAGAAGGTGCTGCTTGCAGTGCCCCTGGAAGCTGTTAACTTTATGAGTTGACCAAAACTGCTAAAATGGTGCCAATTTGCATGGTTACAACCAATAATTCTTCAATGCCTCCCCTTTAGAAATAGGATATTGTTTACAAGAGACCGAGTAATCTAACACATTGCATAGTCCAGCCTCTACCAGTTATCATCTATTAATAACTTGTGAAATGTTTTTAGCTGTTACACATAATGAACCCATTGAGATCTGGTGTGTCACCTTTCCCAGCCAGCGTGCTACACAGCAGGGGATGGAGGGAAGTGCTGCTGGTCTTGATGGAGGCCTCTCTGAACCTAAATGTTGTGCTGAAACAGAGCTAAATGACAGGGCTGATGGCATGTCCACAGAGCAAAATAAAACACCATGGCTAATGCAGAGGAAGCAGCAATAGCACTTTTGTTCTGCTGAGGAAAGGAAAACAGACATACTTTGGCACAGCATGTCATGTGAACCTAACGGAGCCCACAAGGAAAAATGCAATATTGTAATCACCACTTTCCCATGTGGTTTTCTACACAGTTTGTGTCCTAGCACTACAGTGTTTTAGAGTTCAATGCTGCTTTTTAAATTAAACTTTTATGTACTTTCATTAGATTATAACTGTGGAATGGAAACAGTGTCCAAGCTAACCCACACATGCTTTATTGTACCCTGGCTGTCATGTGAACTCACACACGTACACACAGCAGCCTGATGCAAACAGGTTTTAAAGTACAATAATGAAGCTTAGTGCACTTTAATGGTGCCGAAATTACCATTAAATCCACAGAGAACTATCTAAATCCCTCAATTTTTCAAACACAACTTTAACAACCTCTTAAGGCTTATATAATAATGATTGTATAAAACAGTTTTAAATAGTTTTATTCCAGGAGCCTTACAGAATTCTGTGGCAATGCAACATGAATTAAAATTTGGTTTTAGTGTTCCTTAGTGACAGGACACCAGTTTTTTTATGATTCAGTCTTTCTGGATAATTATTGACTGCTGATTCCCCCATAAATGCCACCTTAGTGCAAATATTTTCTAGATCACGATAATGAATTCATTCTTTAATTATATCTTGCCATGTATACACGAATTTATCAAAGAAATTAAAGGAGAGAAAGGCTGATAAACACTACAATTATTTTATGTTTTACAGAGAAATCTATATTCCCTCCTATTAGGAGTCTTGACAGTCTTTACATTCTTCACAGAGGTGTAATGTTCAGGTCTCCCTTGAGTATTCTTTAACACCAACCTTCATTTAGAATTTATAAACTCTAGTACTGATCAAGTTTTCCCTTTAACTGTTAATAACTTGCTAAGGTAATGCCAGGCATGAGTGACTGATCAATCTCTGAAATAACTTTGACCTACCTTCTGATAAAAAATTTACCTTTTATACTGACCTTTATTTGTTAATAACAGAGGTTGGTAAAGTGCTAAACACTTTACTGGTAGAGTGGAAACACCAGTATTACCATAATGTTTAGTGATTAACTGTCTAAGAGAAAGTACTGAACATTGCCAGAAAATGTGATACTTATTTCATAATAACAGTATTAGTTCCAACTATACCCAAAATATATTATTCCAGAATATCAGGTCAGAAAATTTAGGAAATGTCACGCTTTTATTAAATAAGTTCTACCCACAAGAACAGATTAGAATACATCATGTCTCAGTGGGCAGACTGTGCCTGTGACAGAGATAAAATTCTTTAAGGGTTCTACCAGTAATTGTGTTATTCAGAATGCTCCTAACTGCATTCCATGTGGAAACAACAGGTTTCAATTGAAATGAAATTGATACAAAGGAGATTAAAGTGGTTTTCCACTTCCATTAAAACTCAAAGGAACACTTACATTCCTACCAGAAATAAACATGAAATACATGGAATTTCTAAATCCATGCAAGACTAATTAATAAATCTAATCCAGAATGAACAAAAAAAAAATGTGTTAGTTAAATTCTAAGTTCTCAGAAGTTGGTGCACTTAAGCAGCTTGGTGGGGATCAGCAGGCAATACCCACAGGGACTGATATAATGGAGCAGTAATCGCTGGATCTCCACACTGTCCAAAACACTGCAGAAAAGGCCTTGAAAGAGCAGCTTTATTACATCAAAACTTTTGGTCCAAGCACTTAGCCAACACTGTCTCTGCCAACTCCATTACCAAGTTAGTCATTCATATCACTCCCCAAAAAAGAAAGTCTGCATAACACTGTCTCAAACTCTTCAGCACAGGTTTTGGCAAATGAAAAGATTATTTTCTATGTGCTCTGCCATGTGTTGATGCATATTTTCATAAATAACTTGGAGATAAAAAAATAATACACAAAATGTAAATAAATGCAACTACCATGAAAAACCGAGACAGTACAAAACTATGAGTGAACTAAAAAATGCTTAGATCCATTTTCTAGCACTGAACATTCTGTATACATTTATTAAACCTCCTTCCCCTCCATAATGTGTTGACCACTTTTAAGGTGCCTTTTATTCAACCTGTGCAATCTCTGATCTATATCAACCCCACCCACGTTCAAACATCACTTAAGGAATTGTTAGCTGGCTTGAACCAAAATCACAGCCATGACTGTTCTAGCAGTTCATAAATCACACAAATGATGGAGGTTCTTGATCCCAAGATCATTCCCTGGCATGCTTAATCATCACATATAACTGTGCCTAGAGACTACTTATCAGAGATTAATTGCAAAACTAGAAATCTTGAGGAATTCCACAGGAATTGCTTCTTGATTTACAATTGTTGCCCTTGTGATCTCAGGGATGAAGAGCACAGCAACATCAGCCGGGCAAGGGAGGGAATTATCCTGATTTGCTCTGCACTGGGGCAAATTCCTGTGTGCAGTTTTGGGCACTGCAATGTAAGAAAGACATGAAACTATTGGAGAGTGTCCAAAGGAGGGCAATGAATATGGTGAAGGGCCTTGAGGGGAAGCTGTGTGAGGAGAGACTGAGGGCACTGGGTCTGTTCAGCCTGGAGGAGACTGAGGGGAGACCTCACTGCAGTTACAACTTCCTTGTGCGGGGAAGAGGAGGGGCAGGCACTGATTTCTTCTCTGTGGTGACAGTGACAGGACCCGAGGGAATGACCTGAGTTTGTGTCAGGGGAGGTTTATGTTGGCTAATAGAAAAAGATTCTTCTCCCAGAGGATGGTTTAGCACTGGAACAGGCTCTCCAGGGAAGTGAACACAGCACCAGCCTGACAGAGTTCTAGGAGCCTTTTGGACAATGCTCTCAGGCACATGGTGTGACTCTTGGGGATGGTCCTGCAGGATCAGGAGTTGGACTTGGTAATCCCTGTGGGTCCCTTCCAGCTCAGCTTGTTCTGTGAACATTCTGTGAAACATTCAATGTACCTCAGTAAGAGCACTGCTCTACACTTGAGCCAGCATAATGAGCAGCACAGAAGTGCGTCTAGGCAGCAGTTCTACAGAAAAGAAAATTAAGACTAAAATGATCCACTAATTATGCAAATTCATATTCAGAGGCATCCATACAGTAGTTGTAAAAGACTCAGTCAGTCTCACAGAAATACCTCTGAGTCTGCATCACTGCAGCCAAGTCACTGTGTCCTGATGGTCCTTTGTGAGGAACCTTGGGGCAAAATGACAACACAGGGATATTCTGCCAGGTTAGCTATAGTATTGAGGTCAGATCTCTTACTGTGATCCCTTTAATTCCTTTCAGTCATCTGTACCTTTTGAGCCAGTTTCTCATTCCCTTTTCCCAGGCCATCCTCAGTGTCCAGAGCTTACTGATTCCATGAGACCCAGCTGGCTCTAAGACTCCAGGGCATATGAACAAAAGAGCTGGAAGCTGAACAATCAGTAACTACATACTGTAACTGATCTTCCACACCAACAGCTGCTGACAGAGGCACCATTATTTCCTGGCTAGCCACTAAATTACACGTTATAGTGACTACACATATATTCCAAACCATCATTGGCAGATATTAAGTAGCAGCTCAAAGAATGCAGTTTAATTTATTGATTTGAGTGGAGAATTGTACTGCCTTGGTTCCAGTTCTAATACATTCAACATTCCTCAAAGCTTTACAGTCCTTGGGCCCCAGTCATCCATTGCTCCCTAACATGACAGCAATTCCATTGAAAAACAAGGTGACTCTCTTCAAGCAGATCTAGCCCTAAATGAGGTTGGACCAAAAGTGATGGTCTTACTTATTGCTTACTTACAAGCAGCCTACTTGCTGCTGGGAGCTGTGAAGTACTCTGAGCAACACAGTTGCCCCAGTCATCTCCATTTTTGTACACAAGGAATATGCCTGGCTCACTAAGCAAGTCAGGAATGAAATCCACACAGTTTTGTTCTCAAACTACTAAAGAGCTCTGTAAGTCAGGTGCAACTGTCCCTGGGTGCAAGTCAAATTTGCACAATGCGCTTAATATAATTAGCAGCAAGCCTGCCAGAGTTCAAGAAGTGCCTGGACAATGCTCTCAGACACATGGTGAGATTTTGGAGTTGTTCTGTGCAGGGTCAGGAGTTGAACTTCAATGATCCTTGTGGGTCCATTCCAGCTCAGGATATTCTCTGATTCTGAGAAGAGCAAAGTGAAACATGCTCAGAAACAGTGAATTATTTTCATTAAGCTTCAATCAATGATTTTGTGTGGTGTAAGAGCTTCCAGAAGAAGACAATGATAAGCCAGAAGCTTCCATAAAACAACATTTTACTAATTTGTTCCTATTTTAACATCCCAAACTTGACCCAAACCATTTAAAAGTTTTTTGCAGTGGAAATTTACAGAACGTACCTGCTGTTAACCACTCAAGTGTTGGAAAGTCCAGCCTAAGAAGTATCACTCAAATATCTTTCAAGCAGCTCTACTCTACCTGGAGGCATTGTTTAAATTATATTGAGACATCACATAGACACAGATTAGAATGCAGAAAAAAGAAGTCTGCTTGTAGCACTTGGCCTAGAAACTACTTAAGGTCTACAAATAACCTTATATTCTGAGGTTACTAAAGTTGTTGGCTTCACTACATCATTTGCAGCATAAGCTACATTTGAAATGGAGAAATTTGAGAATAAAATTAGTAACTATTGCAAGAGCCATCATTTAAATTTTAACGGCACCCACTCTACCAGAAATGGCTAATACTCAATATCCAGAAATGTTAGTTGAAAAATATCACCTACATTCAGTTAAAATCAAATCCTGATACAAAATCCCTCTTCTTGCAAAGAGTAGTTTTTTATGAGAAAAAAAATTAAAACAGGTGGAGAAAGGAGTGGAAAATATCTTCAGTGTCAGGCATGGGCTGTGGCAATACACTTTAAATCTATTCTGAATTACTATTTCTTCTGATATATGGAATTCAGTGTTTTCTGCCTCTCTGTGAGATGACCTTATTTTACATAAAATTGGAAACATATGCTCTTCCTTGTTTTTTAAAAATAAGGGGTTTGTATGACTAATAATGCATATAATTAATACAATTTCCAGTAAACATACAACTTTAGAATTTTTCCTGTGGTCATTCAGAAATAAACAGAATATTTTACACATATCAGACTGCTGACTACAGAGAACATTTTCCTTTCTTGAAAAATAGATAGAGAGAAAAATACTGATTGAGACAAAATAGTAATAAGCATTCCTTCAAATTTTAAACACAGATGTCTTGTTCAATGTATGAGACTCTTTTATAGTGCTTGAGAAATCTGCTGGAGAGGAATTCACTGATTCAACAGATAATTATTTCTTTCTATTGATGGAGCACACAGGACCAGGACTCTGACCCAACAGCAAAACTGTAATTTTTTTCTGAAAGCTTAGGAACATTTATATTTGGATTTCTGCTTTTGCTTTTTGTTCCTGGAGTGAGGGTTAAAATGGCCACTGCCCTTCAGTTGCAGTGACAAAACATTCTATTCTGCATGAGCAGAGGGGATTCTTTGGGAACTGGGATCAGAAAATCCTGCCAAATATGTCAGCAACATCAATCAATGCACTGCAGACCAGGGGGAATAAAAATTGAAATGTCCCAAGTTCATGTGAACATCACTGACATCTTCATGGTAGGTGATGACTCAGCCAGCAACCAGAGGCTGTGTTTGGCTTACAAGCTGCCTTGAGAGCACCCTGGGTGTCTCTAAGAAAAAAATTCCTCTGGAACAGGCAAAAGAGTGTCAGCACTTCTTCAATGCTTTAGTGATTTTCTCAGCTTGGTTCCTGTAGCCTGCTTCCCTAACATGCCCATACAGCTGACCAGGTTTAAGAAACTCCCAGGATGTTACAGTGTGAAAATAATGTTTGGCTTTAATTGACTTTCCTTGTTGGTGTTTTCACTGCTCACATCCAATAACAAAACTTTGAAATACTATTTACTTAAGACGTCACAGCAATAGAAATGCAATGTTCAGTTCACATGGGGTCTGCTGCATCTTGTTCAAATTGCTGTCCACCAAGAAAAAACCTTGAAAAAAACCACGCCAAGACAAATGGCACATCAACATACACAGAATTTAAGGAAAATTGATACTGATATTACATCTACAAAATCTAAGCTTGTGATTAGTCCGACCATGAGGCCAAAGGAAAAAAACATTTAACTCACAGCTTTAAAGCATATTGGACACATAGGACATTACCAATGAAAAGACATTAATATTTGAGTCTGGTTTTAAAGTTCCCCACTTCTCACCAAGTTCCATTAAATATAAAACTATCAGTTGTATGACTTGCAGGTATTTTCTTTTAAATACCATTTGTTTAAGGCATATTTTCGGGCATGACAAAGGTAGCTTCCTTTATTACACACTCTTAAAACACAGAATATAAAGGGCACATGTAAATATTTATGCTTTACAATAATATTTTCATCCAAGTAATCAATATATTAAAGATCATACCAACTTGAGGGAACTGATGCTACAAAAAGATACATATGATGAAAAATAAAATGTGACAAGGTTATTTGGCCTTGTACACAAGTCAGATTTTCCTAGATCATTTCATCAGTCTAAAACCCCTGTTCAACTGTTTTAGATGAACAGCAAGGTGTCAGAACAATCCCAGGATCAGAGACTCATGGAATCATAGAATCATCAAGAGACCTTTGAGATCATCCAGTCCAATCATCCACATGGCACTGCCACTGCAAGCCCTGAACCACTAAATCACATCACCCAGTGCCAGATCCAGACACCTCTTAAACATCTCCAGGGCTTCAGCAACAGCAGTTTCAGAAGACTCGGCACTCTGGTGCATCCATGGGAAGCCAGCATGAAAAGAAGGCTTGGAAACACCAGGGCAGACTGATGCAGCTATTTTTATTATTGTTTCAAGATATGGATTGGGTTCTTAGTTTCCTGATACAGCTGAGGTACTGTAGAAATCTCTGAAGATTTGTTCACGTGCCTCAGGATGGTTTCTATTGCATGACATGCTCTCTGCTGTATCTCAGGTAGATCCCAAGTGGGGTCAGCTCAAAAACAGCCAGAAAAGAAACTTAGGAATGATTCCCAAAAAAGGGGGGACTCTACTACATAACACTCGTTTAGGCTACTTGTGTGGTCAAAATAGAACTGGTTTATGTACTCTCTGGAGTCTCTAGCAACAATGAAGAGAGTCTGAGCAACTAATATTCAGTGGATACTTTCAGATGATTGGAAACAGTGAGATGTATCCCACCACCTGGACTGATCATTTCTGGCACAGAACTCACAATGACTTCAGCTTTGCTTATTGAGTCTGAGCAGGAGAAACCTAGGAGAGAACTTAGGAGTGTACAAAGGGACCCTGCTAAATTCAGGATTCAGCTTAGAGATAGGAGTGAAAATGGAAGAACATTTAAGAAGCACATTCCCTTCTGCAAATTATTAGTCCCAAAGCTGAAATACAACTCAAGAGCATCACCAAGTGACTACAGATTAAAAGTGTATTTTAAACATAACTGTGATATATATTCAGATATTTCCCTTTGGGTATTTTTACACATCCCTACCCATTCCCACTCTCTTTTTCATGGTTGATATTTACACCATTAGCAACCTTTCTGTAATCTGATCCCACACTGACTTCATTCCTCTAGCAATATTTACAATTTACAGATTAGACACAAAAAAGTAGAACACCAGAAGAGTTTTTCAGCATGTCACAAAAACCTTTTTCCTAAATCTACAAGACATTTTAACACTGCACATAGCACTGAGGAAGTTACAAGTTGGTCTTGTGGTTCCTGGAAAAACGGGAAAAAAAAGTTAAACTTCCCAAATCTGAAAGAGTGCTATTCTCTCACCTCTAACTAATTCTTCTTTTCTGTATATTATTTTGGCTTCTTTCAACAAGGAAAGAAAACTTCAGCAAACTGACAGAATGCTCAATGGAAAATGAGTGGAAAGCTGTCTTAGGCATGTGGGCAGTACAGTTTCTTCTCTGTTAATGCTACCTGAGGGAATCAGTTAGCTGCTTACTATGTTATGACCACATTGGAATCTCCTGCAGTTGTGCTGTGAGAGACTAAAACTTTAACAGTGCTGTTCTTAATGAAAATTACTTATACTGTATGTTTGATTAATAGCTACATGCAAAAATTAATGAGAACATAGAGCTATAAAATAGCTTCAAAAATCTATACCAGCCAAAAAAACACATTTTAGTTTTGCCAAAGTGTGCATCTCACTGTCTCAGATAAAATTCTAATATATTCTTCTTTTTTTTTTATGCAGGAAGATTCCCTATATAATGTAGGAACCTGGAAAAAAAAAAAAAGCAAAAGACAAAGACAAAGTGGATCATATTTAATTTTGTAGAGCTCAAATCCTTCTGTCCTTGTACTAAGCCCATAGACCTACTTTTCTTGGTTCTGCTCAGAGTGTTTGTGAACACATCATCCTTGCATCCATCCTCCAGTTTCTGGAGAGGTTATGTCTGTACTACAAAACCCTTTATCACAGTTATTTACCAGCTACTCTCAGTCCTCACAGAATCATATCTGAAGCCTGAATAAGCAAGGTTATACACAGATGTGAGAGAGGAAAGCAGCCACAACAAATAGAAGTGGAAGAGAGGATACTAAGAGGTGAGATCTGGGCTATTCAGCTCCCTGGGCAAATAAAGGTCAAGGCATGCTGATGGCAAAACTTGACCCAATATTTAGTCTTGAACAGTAGAACCCCTATTTCATCACCATTGCTCAGCCATCACAAGTATAACACTGATATAAAATCCCCATTTTTTAAAGTAGTAACACTCCCAGAAAAGTAAGTACAGAAGACAGCTCTCAGTTTGGATGCTGCAGATCTCTTGGCCTGCAATAAAAGAGGGTGTAGCTATAAAAGCATAACTTAAATTTGACCCATGTTTAAATCATATCCACAGAATTACTCAGTGAACGAGTAACAACTTGTCAAACTCCACCAATCTGGGTGGTTGTTTGAATCCTAAGGTTGCTCTGCTGTTACTTATGTAGTCAGGCACAGAGTTTGTGAAGAACAGCCACACCTCTCCTGAAAAAGATGGCACAGTCAGAAGGGCATTACTTACCATGCACACTAAAACTGGGGGAAAATACAACAACATTATAATTTTTCTTCCATGTTCCAAACAGCTTACTGAGAAAATCCCCTGCATAAAAAAACACAACTGACATGGTCTATGAAACCACTTTGTATCCTTCTCACTTCTGATTTAATTAACTCAGCTGGACTTTGCCATCCAAACATGAAAAATGCTGGCTTTCATATTTTGGAAAGTGAGAAATGAATAAGCAACGATGTGAACTCAGCAAAGTGCAAGCAGACCTGGTCCAAACCTCTCTGCACTGTCCCAGCAACCCTGACTTGCTGCAATGTGCCCTGAGGCTGCCAATAATGATGAATTTTGGCATTCCTCTCTTATTTTCATATGGGCAAAACAATTCCATTCATTTCTTTTTGTGAGCTTCTTAGAGCTTGTGTCACAATCTCCCATTCTGAAAAATCTCAGAAGGAACACTTGATTCCTGGAGTATTGTTTGTCAAAAATAACCTTGCTAAACATTGTCCCAGCAGCAAAAAACTCATCCCTTAACTATTTTTTTTTTGCTCCAGATCACTCTTATTAATTGAGGATATATTCCTATTACATATAATTAATATGGATAATCACTAACACGTACACTAACCGTCTTATTTCAGGCTGTATCTCAGACCTAACACTAACTTAAATTCATGCCTTGAAGAATAATCATTTTTTGTCTGCCAAGCATTGCTTAGGGCAAGAACAATGCTTGAAAAAAACCTCTCAGCTTTGTCCTATGCCTTTTAGGCATCTTTGATGTTCAGACATGAAAGTTTTCCCTCTCAGCCTGACTTCAGCTGAAGGTTGCTGCTAGTCAGCCCCTTTCATGTTCCTTTCCAGCTGTCTAAAGGCAGATTGTCCTGGCAGAGCAACTTGTTTTACTCTTAAACATCTATCCAGATATTTCTACATCCTTTTCTCAGTAAATTGATTCAGAGTTTTTTGTAGTTGGTAGCTTAGCAGCATATTACTGCTTTTGCATAAAATATTCCACTCTGCTCTCCCACTTCTCCTTTCTGTTTCCGCAGTCTGGAGTATCACAGTGTCTGCTTGCAGGTACCTGGGATTTCCCCAACCTCAGGCAGCACCACTTTGTTGTATTAGTCTGTCCAACACCTCTGGAAAGTGCTCTGCCATTGTAGCCCCCCATCCTCTCTATCTTTTGTATGAACTCTGTTCCCATGAAGGAGCAAAGCAGTGCAAGCCTGACACTTAGGATCTCCTTGAGCTGAGTCTTTCACTACATCCCTTTCAGCAGCTGCTCCAGCTCTCCAGCAGTGTCAACCCTGTGTTTCTGCCCAACTCTCATCCTTTTTCTGTGTCCTATGTTTTAAGCAATCTTCTTAGGGACTTTCTTTATCTGAGGAACTTCTGCTCCTCATGGCTGCTTTCCTCTCTCTCACTTTTATGCATTACTTTGCTTATTCAGACTCTAGATTTCACCAGCTGGGGACAGGCATCATTTGCTGCAGGAGCATAAAAATGTCCAACCAGACCTTAAAGGTCTGGCCATTTTGTTTACTAGGTGATCCATTGTGACATTTCAGAGATGGGGTCTTGGCACCCTTGGCACCACGGGTTCCTCTAGGGCCCAAATAAGTCTGCCAGTTCCACAGGAATACCCACTGCATAAAAGCAAAGATTATGTCTCCCCATTCAGTATGGGACTCAATCACCTTTGTGTGCTTTAGGGAGGACTCTGACTCAGAATTTCCTGGCCTCGAAAAAGAGACCAGCAGCTTTTCACTTGGGAGTCCTCTTGACTCACCCAGGTTATCACACCAAGTCAAGATGAAGCATTTCAGGGCATTGGAGCTGCTCCCTACCTTCTGCTGTGGAGCAGATATCATTTTTAGGGCTTTGTAAAACAGATTTTAGCTGCTGATCTAGTCAGCTCATTCACATTATCTGACAGTGTGTAACATGTCCTAATTGACATTTTCAAGAATGGTTCTAAGAATGGAGCAAATCAATCTGCTGCTAAGTGACTTCCAATGTAGAAATACATTTCTCTTTCAGAAGACATAGTTAACATTTTTCTTTACGGATGCCTCCCTAGATTGACTGAAACTTATTATCATCTTGCAACCAGCCACCTTTCTTCAGTGCAAGGGCAGCACTCTACCTTGGTTTTCACTTTGGAGGTCCATTCCTATTCATTTGCAACAGTTTGCTTATTTGAGGCTCCTTTGTCTTTCTTCTGCTTCCTAGTGTCAGAATTCTTACATGACAGAATAATTTATAAATAAATTCCTACCTGTGGAGAACATACATCCCCAAGCTGAAACACGTCTTGGGTTTCTATACAAGAACATGATGATGGCTCGTCTTTCTATTCACAATTTGAAGGATGACTGGGTCCATCAAAGAAGGATCTTTATCTGATCTTCATTCTTTCAACTGTCTAAGCTGTGGCCTTGGCATGAGCAAAAACCCACAAGTTTCTAAGACTGTGGGAGCATATAAGCCTTCACACTATCTCAGTGACACTTTTCACTGTAAGGGTTATTAGAATAAACCCTGAAAATAGGATTTATTATATAGAAGGATTACTAGAAATACATTTCCTAGAAGATTCTTTCCACATGAATGATCAAGCCAAAACAAAATTTAAAAACAAGAGCCTTGGATTTTTTTCTCCTGTTGTAACAGTTTGTTGAACCAATTTTGATGCCAAAAGCATCAAAGATGCCAAAGCTAGAGAGATCTGGACTACTATTAGAAGAATTAAAGCTTTCTGGAGACCCTCTAAGCTAGGGCTTGTACAACGGTGAAATTACAAAGAAATAGAGCAAGTTGTCTCCATTGTTGTTTCAACTGCTTGATTAGGGAGGCCAAAGCTCAGTTTGAACTTAATTTGGCAGCTTTTGCAAACACTAATAAAAATGTTTTTACAAATACATTAATGGCAAAAGGAAGGGTAAGGCCAGCCTTTGTTCTCTCCTGTATGAGGGAGGGAACTTAGTAACTGCAGATGAGGAAAAGGCGGAAGTGCTTAACGCCTTCTTTGCCTCAGTCTTTAGAGGGAAGACAGCTTGTCCTCAGGACTGCTGTCCTCCTGGGCTGGTGGATGGTGCCAGGGAGCAGAGGGGTCCCCCTCTTATCCAGGAGGAGGCAGTCAGAGAACTGCTGAGCTACTTGGATGTTCATAAATCTATGGGACCAGATGGGATCCAGCCCAGGGTGCTGCAGAAGCTGGCAGATGAGTTTGTGAAGATGCTCTCCATCATTTACCAGCATTCCTGGCTCACTAGTGAGGTTCCAGGTGACAGGAAGCTGGTCAATGTGACACCTTTCCACAAAAAGGGTAGGAAGGAGGAGCCTGGCAATTACAGGCCAGTCAGCTTGACCTCAGTACCCGGTAAGGTAATGGAGCAGTTTGCCTGAGTGTCATTAGGCAGCACTTACAGGGTGGCCAGAGCATCAGACCCAGCCAGCATGGATTTAGGATGGTTGGTCATGTTTGTCCAACCTGGTCTCCTTCTATGACCAGGTGACCCTCCTGGTGGATGCGGGGAAGGCTGGGGATGATGTCTATTTGGACTTCAGCAAGGTCTTTGGCACTGTCTCCCACAGCAGCCTCCTGGAAAAGCTGGCAGCCCACAACTTGGACAGGAGCACTCTTTGCTGGGTCAGGAACTGGCTGGATGGCCGGGCCCAGAGAGTGGTGGTGAACGGTGCTGTGTCCAGTTGGCAACCAGTCACCAGTGGTGTCCCTCTGTGCTGTGGCTGGTTCTGTTCAATACTTTCATCGATGACATGGATGAGGGCACTGAGCCTTTCATCAGTAAATTTGCAGATGACACTAAGCTGGGAGGTTGAAGGTAGAAGGGCTCTGCAGAGAGACCTGGAAGGGTTGGTTGGATGGGCAAAGTCCAAGAGGATGAAATTTAATAAGTTCAAGTGCTGCGTTCTGCATTTTGACCACAATAACCCCCTGCAGCGTTACAGGCTGGGGTCGTGCGGCTGGACAGTGCCCAGGCAGAAAGCGACCTGGGGGTATTGGTCAACAGCTGACTGACCATGACACAGCAGTGTGCTCTGGTGGCCAAAGGCATCCTGGCCTGTATCAGGAATGGTGTGGCCAGCAGGACCAAGGAGGTCATTCTCCCCCTGTACAGGGCAGTGGTGAGGTCACACCTTGAGTGCTGTGTCCAGTTCCGGGCCCCTCAGTTCAGGAAGGATGCTGAGATGCTTGAGCGCATCCAGAGAAGGGCAATGAAGCTGGTGAATGTCTTGGAACACAAGCCCTGTGAGAAATGACTGAGGGAGTTGGGGTTGTTTAGCCAGCAGAAAAGGAGATTTAATGGTGACCTTATCACTCTCTAGAACTTCCTGAAGGGGGTTGTAGTCAGGTGGGGGTTGGTCTCTTTTTCCAGGCAGCAACTGACAGAACGAGAGGACACAGTCTCAAGCTGCACCAGGGGAATTATAGGTTGGATATTAGGAACAAGTTTTTTATGGAAAGAGGGGTTAAACAGTGGAATTGTCTGCCCAGGGAGGTGGTGGAGTCACCATCCCTGGATGTGTTTAAAAGAGGATTGGACGTGGTACTTGGTGCCATGGTTTAGTGGATGTGTTGGATTCGATGATCTTGATCTAGTGATTCTGTGATTCTGTACAGTGTGTCCCCAAAGACCTGGAAGAAACAATTGTCACCGGCAGACAATCTAATCAACCTGGACCTGATGAAAAACTAAAACCCACCTGAGATGTCACAGCTCACATAAACGGTTTCAGTTACAAGGAAAATCCCAAATGATGATTTGGAGGTGTTAGGCCAGAACAAATTAAACAACAGTTTTACAGTGAACCTCTTTAAATGGGAGCACATTCCAACTTATGAATAACTACAGAGGACCAAAAGTGTTGTATCATATCTTCCAGTACACATCATGTGTTAAGTCTCAACAGGGAAATTTATCCAATTCCATTTGATCTCTGCTGTCTGGAACATGCTACACCTGTGAGACAGACCCCATGTGCAAAGCAGGACTTGTAAATGAAAGCCAAATGTGGCTGGAAACAGTGCTGGCCAGTCAGAACATGCATAGAGGTGGTGCTTTCCCCAGAACTGTTGCTGCTGATACCTTCAGGCTCTTTTTGAGAGAGTTGTATGTTTATGGGTCTCACTAATGACAATTTCTTTGACACAAAGGTCCAGTAAACACCAAGCATCTTAACTCATTAACTACATTTTTATACTTCTCTTATGCCAGCCACAAGTTTAATTTGTACAGCTCAGTCACAGCAGTTTCTTGGGGGGGAAGATGAGGTTACAGCATTTCTAATTAAATGTGTTCCTCTCATTACCATCACAGGACTGGTGGCCAGCCAAAACTGTCCCTTGGTCTCTCCCACAAGCATTACTCTGGAGCATGGCTTGATGCCCACCACTAAGCAGAGCAGGAGGGTATTTAACACGAGGAGATATTTCTCAATTTTCACTCCTGCATTCTCTATTCTGTAAGGAAAAGTGAGGCTTTGAAGTTTTATCACTAAGAGGGCTTTTCTTTTCAATTTTGTCTGGTCTTGAAAACACAGATCTGACACAAACTTTTTTTCTCTTTTCCTAATTGATTATCTGTCTCTCAATTATCTGGTGATAAAAAGTATAGGATCTATGTAAAACCATGAAATTCAGCAGCAAGTGCTGGGTGCAAAATAATTATACAAAAAAAATCTTCAGGAAAAAAAATTTACTTTTCTTAAGACACTGATTTTCCTCTGAGAATGAAGGAATCACAACTGATCACCAAAAAAGGCTTAAACCCAGATGCCCTAACAGATTCTGTACTTAAAATTTTGCTCAGGTGTCTGTATGTGCTATTCAGAAAAGCTGGCTTGTCATATACAAAACACTCCAAATCTGAATTTCCTTTGTTTTTATATTTTCATGGGTATGTGAAAGGGAGTTTTGATCTTTTGAACATTCAAATTCTAATTCAGCAGCAGAAATACGTGGGCAGTCCTCCTAAAATTAAAAATAGTGCCATTCTGATCTAAGGCCTAAACAATTTCTCCTATTGCATTCCCTACCAGAGGTAAATGCTGTACATTTTTCTTGAAACAGAATAAATACTGAAGAAGGTGATGAATACACAAGCAGCAGAATATACTGAAGCAGCCCAACATGCAAGCCCCAACTTTTAGAAAATGTTGGCCACATTTTCTTGTGATACGATTGTCACAAATTCCACTGAAGTCAGTTCAGGGGTGAAAGTGAATGAGAGCGATTTACAACATCATAGCAGTTGTCACAAGTGGTGGGAAGAATAAACTTTTCTGCAGTCATTATCTCAAAGGGCTTTTTTGGCTTTGCTTGGAATCTGAATCCCAAAATGAACAATTGTTGAGAGCAGGAAAATCTTGGATTTTTACTTTTTTAACATCTGTGTTTCATAGAATCCACTCACTTTTTCTTCACATGTTCGTATCAGGGTGAGAGGTATTTGCTTCAGCTATTTAAAACATTGAGAATGGATTTTTTATTTTATTCTTTTTTTGCAGTGTGCCCACATCTCAGCTAAATAAAGTGATTGCTTCTCTGTCTCTAGAAAATCTGCAATACCATAAGCTGAAGGGGGAGGTATGAGTGATAGAGAAGTCAGGGGGATAACACTCCTTTTATATGCTGTTCAAATGCTGCTTATAAGTTTCTTAAGATCTGGGGACTCAAAGGTCAGGTGGGGGTTAGATGTGGTAGTGGAAAAATATCTGGCTGGCATAATCCATGGAATGTGTTGCAACGGCCTTGAAAAACTCTGGAAACACAAAGCTTAGGAATTTTATAGAAATTAAGGAGTTATTGGCAACATTTTTGACAAAAGACAGCTCAGTGGAAATATCCTCATCCCAAAAAACTCCTGATGACATTTCTGGCTCATTTGTTTTTATTGCATGGCAATAGACTGACATCTAGTGGGTATTGTCCTCTTAGGAATGCTGGGCCTGACCAGGACTGGGAAGAAACTGTCTGATCTAATCTTTTTTTATTATTTATTTATTTTATAATGGAACAGTGTATTTTTGACTAGACAAAAACTTTCCTGGAAATTTTTCTCTTACTTTTTCATAAGAAACCACAATTCTTCCATCATTTGCCATTTTTGGCTGGAAGCTAAACTGACGTTTTCTTTTTTTTTTTTAATTAAAGTTTAATGTTTTCAGTTTCACATAGAAATTTTCCAAGCAGCTACCTCTCCAGTCTTTGTCCCTGTGAGACATCCATGTAAATACTCCTCCTTTCTCTTACAGTTCAGGGAAACAAAATGAAGGTCTCTGCACACAGAGAAGTCACAGTGGTACAACTGATTGTTTGCCTTTTCTCACACACAAAAGCCATCTAGGTTAACATTCTTTCAATTTGGACTGAAATGCCTGTGCAGAGGGTGAGGATTTATCCCCCAGGGAGATGTTCATGGGCAGAACAGAACTACAAAGCTCACGTCTCAGCAGCTGGTGTGTGGCAAGGTGATGCTGGGGTTTGGCATTCCCTGTGATCTCTGCTTTGTGGACCAAGAAAAACACATGAAAATTAAAGCCTCTCCAAGCAACATGGCCTTTCCCCAAGTGCTGGGTTTCTCTGAGTGATGACTTTATGAATCCTTGTAATCAAAGCCACCTTTTCCCTTTGTTCTGCACTTCCAATCTGCCATTCCCACCCCAGGTGTGATTAATCCCCTTGCTTACTAAAAGGTTTTCCCCCTCAAAGCCCTTTTGTGAGGCAAGATGGGGGGGCTTGGCTGCTGTGGCAAGGCTGGACCACCCCCACAGCCACCACTGGATAGGAGACCAACACATGGCAAAGCTCAACTTCCCTGACATCTGCAAACAGGAATGGTTTGGGGCTTCTTGTTTTCCAGCAAGCACTTTGCTGTGTCAAACCATGACAGAAACTAAGCAAGGGAAAGGGAGAGGAGTCAGCAGGGCTGCAAGGTAAGGAGCAGGGAGGTCTTTGATTGGCCATGGGAGAGTATTTGGTGTGGCACAGCAGGAAAATCATCCACATCCCCACCCCCAGCTCTAAAATGGGGGCTATAACTGGCTGCCTTGTGTCTATTGCCTTTATCTACTGGGCTGGTGAGATATCCTTCTGCCTGGCAGAGGAACTGACTAGTAATGATGTCCTGGCCGGGACCAGAAGGGGGTATGACTAGCACCCAAAGGTTATTCTATACATCCTCACAATATTTCCGGGGGCAGGGGGAAGGGAGGTTTCTTCCAGAAGGAAGGGCTCTCTTGCAGTCAGGGCTGCAGTCAGGTCGTGAGCAGTGAGCATTTGGGCATGTGAATCACTCTCTTCTTTGTACAATTTTATTATTAATATTGTCATGGTTCATTTTTATTATCTCATTGTTTTTTTTCCAGTAAGCTGCTCTTATCTGTACTCATGATCTTTGCCTCTTGTACCTCCCAATTCCCCTCTGGATCCCACTACAGTGGGGAGGGGGGAGAGAAAAGCAGGAGAGAGGAGTGTGGTTTGGAGAGTCTTGGTGGGAGCACCAAATTGGGGAGTACCACTCCTAAACCACAACACATGGTCACCCCTGAATAACCAAAAAGGCAGCAAATTTCTCCCTGTACCAGGGAAAGGACACCCTCAGTGATACCCAGCTGGGGTGGTGGCTCAGCAGCTCAGTTTTTGACAGTGCAGGCCTGAAGCAGAAGGTCTGGATGCCTGGTATAAAACAGGGGAAGGCTGGTAGGGCTGAGAGCTGTGTGCCAGTCCCTGTGCCAGAGCCACAGGCAGCAAGCTCCGGGCACAGCTGCAGGGAGGGCTGCACTGCTTGCTGGGACACAAACCCACTGAGGGCTCTTACCAGCTGCTTTGCTCTTTTCCCACTGCAAATGCCAGCAAACCAGATTCCTTGGCCTTTATTTCACTGGTATCTCTGTTTGAAAGAAATTATATATTTAATGTTGGGGTTATAAAATAAATGGACTCAGCTGTTCTAAAGTCCGAGCAAAAGAGCTTTATTCAGACAGGACACTGTGAAATACTGGTGAGAAGTTTCACTGAGTCTCTTTTGCACACCTCAGATTTATTCAAATAATAATTTATTTGGCAGGCCAACTATAAGCCTGTGTTGTTTAAGAATGGCTGAGACAATAAATCACATCATGTATAAGAATTACTCTCTTTTGCTATGGAGAGTACAAATAAGACCTGTCTTAGAGAGAAGAACACAAGCATCAGAGCAAACAATGTTGCAGAAAAATTAGTCTGGAAGAAATAATAATAATTGCCCATTAAATTTGATTCAATTTGGGTACATATGCACAGAAACTGCTGTGGTCCATGAATCTTCTTATCTCCTGGTTTCTGCACTAGAGCAAATATTTTTCCAGGCTTGTTTTGATGCATTTTTTATAGCATTATTTCATTCCTGGAACTGGAGGAAAAATGGATGAGGAGCAAATTTCCAGCACTGCTGTAGCTTGGAATGTCACCTTGATGGTGAAAAGTGATTGGCTCCAATTTGGATAGAGACCAGCAGGAGATCTAACAGGTGCCCAGCCTGTTAGTATTTGTAAACCTTCTTATCTTCAGCCTGAAAATATCCTGAATCTGTGCTGAATGCCATAAAAAATGTGATAATACTGGAACACTGCCATTTTTCCCTTAGACATTGATCCTGATAATTCTAGGTAAGCCATTATATTAATTAGAATTTGATGTGATTTTTGCCTTTAGCCACAGTAACAGTTTGGGTGTCTTTACTTAAACCAAAGGTCTTGGTTTCAAACCTTGTTAAAATGACCCAGCATTTTCTTGGACAGAGGCAGACAGTGGTGGCCGAGCAGGTCGGTGCAGGCTGGCCCCGGGGCCAGATGTCTCTCAAGCACTCAAATTGCCCTCCTGGCACTCCCCTCCAGCCTTCAGAGCAGAAACTTGTGTTTGATTGCACTCAAAGGCAGATTGTCTCTGCTGCCTGGCTACGGTCCCTGCAGCAGCAGAATGTGCTGATGAGTTTTGCAGCCACAGAGCTGTTTTGCCATCGCGGCAGGTTCTGATGTCAGGATGTCTGAGGGGCTGCACGCAGGTTAAATGAGGCTACTGTGCATGCCACCAGCCTTTCTCATCCAGGAGCAGCAGAGAGTGTTTGTGGTCTCACCCTCCCCGAAAGCTCAGTGGCCTTTTTACTGGTGGCAAATTCCTCAATGCCAGTCTCATCAGGATCAAACAGAAACAGAGCTTTCTGAGCTCTGAAAAAAAAATCAAGACCAAACCCTGCCAAATGCTGCGTCTGGAGCAGTTCCTCCCTAAATCTCCATGGGAATAGGATGGGAAAACAAGGGAACATAATGCCAGTTTCTGAACTGTTTCTCTGTCCTTCATAACTTTAAAATGCTGCAGACAGAATCCCCATTTAGAGAGAGATGAAAGAAGCAAAAAGCAGGAAAAGCAAATTTACTTCGTTAAAGTGAAAGTCTATAAACTGGATAAATGTCTCACTTTTTTTTGCCTCCAATGCATTTAACTACTGATAATAAACAGCATCCCCACCTGAGCTGGGCTTACATCAGACACCTATTTCTGGCAATCCATTCTGACATTTCCTTCTACCTGTAGACACAACTCTTCACAGAGAATGATGCCTCCCTCATTACAGAGCCAGGCCAAGCAGGTGAGTCTTTTCTGCTGCACTGCTCTTGCCTGGGCCAGGCTTCCCACAGGATGCAGTTCCAGAGGGCAGAGCCCTGGCCAAAAGCAAGGACAGCCAGCTCCAGCCCTTCCTGTCTTGCCAGCAGCAGCAGCCAAAGGGTCCCCCCAGACCCAGCCTCAGGGCTTGTCAGAGCTCTCCTGTCATCCTGAGCTGCACCATGTGCAGCAAAGGAAGCCAAGGAGAACCCAGAGCTCCTGCATTCCAGGCTGGGCTTGCTCTTGCACGGACTGAAACCAGCCTAGCATTGTTTTGTCATCAATGGCATGGATTGTGGCTGTCAGGCACTCCAGTCAGCAGATATGTTCTGAATCAAGTCCAGAGAGGGTCTTGAGTGTTCTGAGTCTTAAAAGACAAAAGGTTTAAGAGTCTGACTTCAGTTCACCAAGAAGTGCAGGAGGTAAACTAGCAGGAGCTTCAAAAAAAAACCAGCACTGAGTGGGAAACCAACAGACGTCATCAGGGCTTCCAGGTCAGGACATTCTGCTTCTTCCCATGTTTGTTCTGGTACTGTGCCTTGAGACTTTAGGATTTCCCCCTGTTCCTTCAGGACTCATAACCCAGGCCCCCAGAGATAGGAGCAAGGTTCACTCACTTGCTGCCTTTCCTTCTACTTGTCTCTGCCCCTCTGTAGGCAAAAATGGCAAAAAGAAAACCTAGTTGTCTCCTCTACTCCTCTCCCACCTCACTATCCTCCTGCTGAGGATAGGATGCTCATAATAGAGGGAATGAAAAGTTGCCTTGCCAGCATTATTCTCTGATTTGTGTAGTATCCACAGCTAGGAAGGTAGACCACACAAATGAAAATCATGGGATGTGGTGAGGATGATAACTGGTGACAGTCTGATGTAAAAGCACTGACTCCTCTGCCTGGAGCTGCCAGCTGCATTACATAGCATTTTGAGACATGAGGGGTTTGGCTCTGGGGAGGTGCTGAGCAGTCGGAAGAGCCTCGCTTTCTCCTCGTTTCCTGACAGGTGTGTGCCTGTCTTCTGCTGCTCGGATTTGCAGCAGGGTGTCTGGTCAGCATCCCAGCTGCCAGGAGGAGATTAGCAACCTCTATGGCAACGTTTGAATTTTCCATTTACCAGATGGCTGAAGGATTGTGCTCTTGTATTTATTTTTTTTTTTGTTTGGATATGAACTTTGGAACACAGGAACAGCCTGTGTCATCTGGAGATGAGATGGTGATGCTGTGCTCTGCACAGGGCAGTAGTTTGGTTCTGCTCAGAGGCTGCAGCTAATTTCCTTTCATGGAGACACCAAATGTGGGCTCTCCACAGCCTTGCACTGGCTATGGGTTGTCTTCCAGACCTGGTTTAGAAAACCAGTCTTGGGAAGCCAGATATTTCCCAAAAGATATCCTCTTTTCCCCATAGCAGCTGGTCAGACCTGCCTTAGTAATGTGCTGTTGCTGAGACCCACTGCTGCAGGGAATTCTCTATTAAAGCTCAATATCTTGGAAAATATCCCCCTCCCCCACAAAATTCACATGCAGCTTTTAGTCTCTGAGTGGGAATTGTATTCCTTGCCTGCAAGGAGGTAGGTGAGAAATGGAGGGACATAAAACTGCAGATGGCAGAGGGGTGAATTCATTTCCTTCCTTCTGATCTTGCTGTTTTGGGGCTACATTCAAGGACATGGAAAATGATCACTTTAATACACTTAGAGTCTGGCAAAGGTGCCAGAGCACTGGGAGCATTTTTTCTTATGAGCACCTATATAAATAAAAAGCCTTACATGGAAAGAAAGGAGAAGCAGGTTCTCAAACTAACCTTGCTGCTACTGCGATTGGCAAAAAGAATCTGCTTCTGAATGCATAGGTGAGAAATTGTACCTCTAATTTGTGTCAGTGGACTTTATGCAATGGAACTCTGGGGTGATTTTTTTTACCCAGGAAGAGTAAAACATATCCATAGTTCCAAACATCATCCCAACACCAATTTCGTTAGAGGCACAGAATGGAAATTTTTGGGAGCAAGAAATCCGGCTGTTAGGCAACAGCAGTGGTTGAGGGGTGTTTATTGAAGTGCAACACTGGTTTAGCTGAGAGACCAAAGCAGCACAATGGCAGACACAAAACTTTTAACAACAAGTTGGACACTATTGTAGCAGTGGTTCAAGCCCAGAGAGTTATGTACCCCCTGAGGAATTTTTGGGGGCCTAGAAAGTGAGGCCCCTCTGAAGGTAGAGTTAGGTTTGGTCTTGGAAAGGGAGTCGAACTCCCCCCTCCTGCCTCTCAGTTAACAATGGTATCTTGTATCTCACTCTCTGCTCCCTTACTCCTTCCCGACTAGGCTCTGACCCTCTGACCCTTCCGTGTTCCTCCCCTGTACCATTATGAGATAAGTTGTAACCCTCAGAATAAAAGTCTGAAAGCTGGGCCCTCCGGGGTCTTCTTGCCCCTGAACCCAAGCAGACCAGACCATGCTGTCTTGTGTCTGATTTTGGGTTCCGGGCAAGGGAACACTCTCTCTCTCAGCAGCTCTCCGGCTTTTGGGACAGTGGCCACATGCCAGGGAAGCCCGGCTCGCAGCAAGGGGAAAAGAAGTCCTCAACTGAAGTTGACTTAACAAAAAGGAAACTTTCAGAACAAGCCGCCGAGCCGCTGGCCGTCCCTGTGGTCAGCTGTCCAGCCCTCCTCACCGGCCACAAAATATCTGTCAGGCATGTCAAGTGGTCATGAAAGCAGTGGAAATAATGATCAGCCAAAGTTCCTAGCAGCCCTGATTTCTATAATTTCTGGGACATTCTGTGAATCTTTGGTCACAGCTACAGAAAAATCCTTAATTATGACTATGGCAAATCTAGATATAACCAATAAAACAGTTAGGATTGTAACATTAGAGCTGTTTGTGCAGCAGTTGGCTAGAGCTGGGCTGGGAAGATACATGGGTAAGGGAAATATGTGATATACTGGGTGGTCTTTGCTCATCCTCCAAAAATGCCTTATGTTCCTAATTTTTTTCCTATCTCTATTAATTATCATATTTATTTGAAACAATTTTAAAAGGATGGAGCATTATTCAATGGAAAAAGTTACTAGAAGTCTCTTGGAATCTTTCCATTAATGCCTCATCTGTAAAAATTACATCAGATCAAGGAAAAGGAAAGTGAACCAAGCAGAAAGGCATTCACAACAGGTGCAGGGAAAACTGGACAGCACACTACTGATCCCCTCTGCCAGCTTGGGACACACTGGCAGCAGTGTGCCGCAAAGGTCTGTCCTTCCTGATCTTGGACCGCAGAGGGGAATGGCACTGTCAAAGGTTCCTGATGGACAGTGCCTTTCCTTTTTACTTCCCTAGGGGTCCCAACCACCCGCCCGTGCTGCTTACATTCCAATTTTTTTTTATTGCAGAGCAATCAAAGAGGCAGTGGTATTTCATGGGGGATCACTGAATAATTCCAAGCTACCCAGACTATTCTGGAGCTCCTTTGTTCTGCCACTGTTATCTCTAAACAGCAGTTTGATGGAGCGTCCATGTTACAAGCATGTCTCTGTCTCTGAGCCACTTTTGCTTCTGTGCTCCCAAGGGCAGCTGTCCCACAGAAAGTGTGTTGTACTTCATTCATCCTATAACAGCACTGAGCTGATGAGATGGGATAAAGTTGCACACTAAAAGGATACTCACCTCTGGATGGAAATGAAAAGAAGTGACCATGACAAACAACATCATTTAATTGTTTAGAAAAAAAACAAGTGTTGAAGTACTATTAAAAAAAAGAAGCCAGTAATCACCTCTTCATGCTTTCTGCAGCTCAGCCCATATGCAGAAATGATAAATTATGTAGGCTAGGTGTTAGAAGAAAGGTTCTAATGAGCAAAACTATGGGGATCCAAATGAGATTCCCAGCATGAGAACTAAATGGAGGAGAGGGTGGCAAAAAAAGTGGGCTCCCAGTCTGTTCTTGGAGGAGTCCAGTCAGCTGCAAGAAGGGATTATCTACTGCATCTAGCCTTGGGTCAATGGTCTGGAAAGCCGCCTACAGGATGTGTCCCCAGCATTCTCTTGGCCTCTGCGAGGTCATGCTTCATGCTAGTGCAAGTCTCCACATGGCTGTCCCCAAGCAGATATGGACCAGGCCACCTCCTCCCACCTCCACCAAAGGCAGCAGAAGATACAGGAGGCCAACTCTGCTGGAAACCTGGCCTTGAAGTCACCTCTGAGACTGTTCTGGAAGCCAGCAGGTGCAATGGCTTTCACTCCTTTGTCCTTCAGAAATTAATCATTCTGATTACGTCTTCCTTGAACATGCACTAATACACATCCTCATGGGTTCTTCAGGCTGATCAGTGTTTAAAAAGAAAAAAACCAAAAAGCACTGCATGCCTGAGAAGTATTAGAATAAATGGTGTGAACAGTAGAACAGCATGTGCTGGGAAAGAGAAGCATCCAGAAACCTTTTCAAGTAGGCAATTTTGCAGCTTAGCAGAGGAGGCTGGTGACACCCCAGTAATCTTCTGGCCCTCTTCACCAAAAAAAAAAAAAAAAAAGGTGAAACAAAGCCCACACTATTTCAGCAGGATGAGAGAAAAGGAACAGAGATTTATACTTTTATATTTCTGATACTTTCCAAACCCTTTAATTCTGAAGAGAATAGACTGAGCTCAATTTCTGCAGATGAAAGACGGAAAGTTGAGAATTATTACAGATGTCTACTGAAAAATCCTAAGGCTTGCATTGTTTTCACCACAGATGGCAAAAAATGAGGAAGACAAAACCATATCAGACAGAATCTTGAGAAATTAAACACAAAGGTCATTAAAACACTGCTTAGTCATTGCTATTTGTTCACAGTACTTTGTATTCCCAGAGCAGGAAAATGAGCTAGAGAGAAAAAACCAGAGTATGGTGAAAGAAATAAACAAAGATATGCTTTCCACTTATGCTCTAAAGAGAGTTAGAAAATCCACACAATGGAACTGAAGGGAAAGAGAAAGAGGAGAGAATATGAACTACTGAAAGTCTGCCAAAATATTAGTCATCTCTCGAGTTTACCCTGAAAGGTTAGTGTTGTTTTTAAGAACACATTCCTTTAAGGAAAAGAATAATTTCCTAGCAGAGGTAATTTCTGGATGGTCATAAACTCTCTCAAGAGAAGCAGAAACCCCAACAGTGAAGTCAACAAAATCGAGGCAGCAGGAGAGAAGGAGGAAATCTGCACAGGAGCTCTCAGGGCAACCGCAAGAGGGACCTACTACTGGAAGGGAAGAGATATGGAAACACCTGGCAAAGAGCAACACTTGTTGAGCAGGTAAAGATCTGGGTGGAAAAATGTCAACAAGGAAAGGGAGTAGAAAACAGCTAAGTGTTTACTAGAGATCACCCCTCTAGGATAGATGACATTAGGGAAGGCTGACTCACTCTTGTCTAGCTAAGGTTTGATTAATCTGAGCTATATGAGATTTTCATGGACATGAAGAAGATCGGCCAAAATGCTGTCACCTACCCTGTGGCCCACAATACAGAATTTGTGAATTTTCAGTTCTGAAAAATTTTCAGGGACTCTTGCAACACTTAATGACCTAAGGGCTAGTATAGAGAAAAGAGTCCCTCTTGCTGGTTCTAAATCAAACTCTCAGGCCAGCGGTGTCTCCAGGTTACCTCAAGTTGCACTGGAACCTGACCAGGGCAGTGAAGAAAGCATCACTAATTTTTTAAGTTAAAAATACCCTTTTTTAAAAAAAAATTAATTTACTAAGAGGCTGTACATTTCATTTTTCTGGAATTGTAAGTGGCAGGATGTCACCCAGGAGGGAAGCACAGCAGGTCTCACACCTCCCTAAAAGGAAGACTGTGAACAGAGCTTATCAGTCTGAACAGTCTCTATGCCAAGACCTCATCTAGAAGACTCACAAATTTCTGAGCACTCCTAAGCCCCTCTGGCATGCCTGGGAAATAAGGATGCCCAGAATCTCTGGATGAATCTCTGTGTATCATGACAATTTGATCCACTGTCATCTGGAGAACACACCACTCTTCCCACTGAGTGGCCAAGGCTGATATTTGGCTCACTGGGACCATTTAATGTGTTAAACTACTTTTATTGCTAGGCATTCTTTGACATTGGAAAAAATTAATAGACCCGTACTTCAATATGCTATGAGGTAAATATGCTGTTTTTCAAGGTAAGTGATGCTACCTCATATGAGTTCAGGAAGAAAGAAATCCTGTAACATTAGTCTACAAATTCACTTTATCAATTCTAAGAAATGGGTCATGGCTACAATCAATGGCCATAAAGACCCCTGAAAAAACTTAGTTATCTTTCATCACAACACTTGCAGCTGATTTTTTCTAATGTGGTAAAGTTTCTTTTGCTATCTGCCTTCTCAATAGTTAAACTTTTGTCAGTCTGTTTTTCAGTCTACAGACAGCTGAAGGACTATTTTACCAGACAGTGTGCATGGTGCCAAACCCATTTTCAGCACACTTTAAGTATATTCATATTGTGGGAATCAGTGAGAAAATCTGTGTGCAAGAAAATCCGGTTTGAAGTTCTTTTGCTTTAGCAAATCCATAACATTAGTCTTGAAATGTGATCCATGTGATTTCTAGCACGGATGGAAACATTTTGTTGTGCAGGGACTAAATGGAGTTAGAAATCTTAATTTAACACTACCTCATTCATGCTCTTGAGAAGTCAGATCATGGTGTTATGTGATGTTGATACAAAAAGAGAATTTAAACCAGTTTCTAACATACTGTTCATCAACAGTTTGACTGGAGCTGCCTTTTGATAGCAACATAGTCATCTGTTAATATTAAAGGTGTTCTTCGTTGTTTTATGAGTTTGGAGACACAAAACTGGATTTTTAAGGATTGATAAACACATACTAAGCCAAAACCAGCCGTTTCTCCTTGGGAGGTTTTGGGCTTAAGGTTTTGGTTCTCAGTAGCTCTATCTTCTGAAGCAACTAACTCAATATTGCCTCTCACCAGAATCCAAAGCTTGGGTTTTGTGCCAAAAATGCCACTTTTTACAGTCTTTTATGACTTTGGCGCAAATCTTGATCTATTTGAGGTTTTCAGCAGCGCCAAAAATTTTGGTTTACCATAAAATATGACTTCTGACAACAAAATTTCTCTACCCAGAGTTAAGATACCTTAAAAAAATATTTTTTGGAAAAAGTTTCTTTAATCCTGAATTCAAATTTCTGTACCATAGAAAATCAGTACATTAGAGGATAACAATAGCTGCATATTTCTGTATTTATTGGAAGATCCAGATTTCATGTGGTGTAGGTCTTAAAACCCAGTCTTTTACCTAACAGGTGTGTTTAGGTCTCCATCATACCAGATATTGTCTAATTCATAACAAGAGAAATATGCACTATCAAACTGGACTCTTTGAGGTGACATTTTGAGAAAAGTAGTATCTTTTTCAATATCAAAAGGGTTCAGGGAAGCGGAAGTACACACACTGCCCCTACACCACTCCCACACCTCTGCCCTCCACCAAAGTTCTGAAATATCAAAGACTAAATCAGTCTTGAGTTTTGTTTTTCTTAAAATATTTTTATTCAATGAGGTCAGGAAGATCATTTAAGGAAAACCTCACAGCTCAGTGAATCTGGAATATTTGAATCAAATCTGAAAATCAGCTCACTGAAATTTCCAAGCTTCTGCTAAGTGAGTTAGACTTTGCAATTTTTCTACAATTCCAGCAAAGTTTTATGTTCTTTTCCCTAGCTTTCTGAATTACAACTTTTACAGAGTGAAATCATTGCCATAAAGTGCTGAATTATCACATTGCAAAGATATGTGATGCACTCATCATAAACGCTCTCAAAATAGAAATCTCTCAAGAATATCTTAGTTTGAAGATTCACATTCAGCATCAAAACTGAAAGGACGTGAAAAACAAAACTGAGAAATTCTGAGAAATTTCTGCAGTTATCCCCTAGAATTATATCAACATGGTCAATATTTGTTCTTTCCCCCCAGTGTGCTGACAATAATAAACCTCAGGCCCAAACAGCTCTCTGAGCCATCTTGAATTCTCAAAACTGGGAGCTCAGGAGGCCCTTGTGCTTGTGGCTTCACTTGGCAGGTAAAATATCTCTTCTAATCCGCATTCACTTTTTCCTTATTTTCCTGTTGTTTCAAAATTCAACCCTTCCAAACAAATGCTCGGCTTTTGCAACATTTTTAACAGACCTCCCAGCCGTGACAAAGTACAAAATTATCAAAGCATGACCTATCAAAAATAGCATCTGCTAATCCCAGAGGTTTGTCCATACCACGTACTGCACACAGAGTGGTACATAATGCATTCTGGAGTACAGAAGATAAGCTCCAATTTTTTAGCTACACACTTTTGTATGCAACCCTTAACTCAGACCCAAACATTTCCCAGCACAGTTGGCTGATAAAGATTTTCCCAGTCCTAAAATACTTCCTAAGGCCTTGCAATGAGGTCAGTCTCTTGGAGGCACAAAGCTGTTGGCTTTATTCCAGCGTTCAGCAACATCAGGTGCAGGAGCTCTCTGGAGCTAACTCCGAATTGAGTTGCTTTATCACCCCTCCTTCAAGCTGTAAAACATCAAATACGAAACCACTGGAGAAATTGCACTGTTCTGATACTTCCAAATTTCAGAAAAGAAGCTCGGTAACTTTAATGAAGTTCAGGTTTGATTCAAATTTTCCAATGTTATTAAATTTGGAATTGCTCCTGTCTAGTTACCACCCCCATCATTCTTCTGGACCTCCTCCATTTCTGAATCACCTTCTGCATGGCAAGGCAGTTCCAGAATATTGTGGTCATCCTTTCTATTTATGAAGAGAGTATTAGCTGGAGAGGAGATAGAGCCAGCAATTTTAGGGTGCTTTTAATTTCTTTCATTTCTCAGGCTCTGCACAGAAGAGATGGAACAGCAACTATCCAAAAGGGAGAAAAACTAATCGATGGAGTGACACATTCATTTAATTAATGTTTTCCTTTCAAAAGCACAACAATTACATCTGCCGGGCTTTGACATTCGACTACATTAAAACCCTACTATTTTCCATGGAGAAAATAGAATGTAATGATGAAACTTCTTTTATTAATAATATTTCTTTTTAATCCACTTTAATGATATTTCCAGAATGACTATTTAGTTATATAGGGGAGAAATAAAAACAATGAAAGACTCTTAAAAAACATTTAAACAAGGAGGCAATCTCTCATCCCTAAATTTGCTTTAACTTCAAAATTTTATAACTCAAATCCCATCACAGTCCTTCCACTGACCCTTAAAATCCATAACCCCCCTATAGGTCAGAATCAAAGTAGTCCTAATGGTCTTTACAGATCTTTAAAGCACCTGTCATGCAAAGCATAATAAGTTCCAATTAGTTACACAGTAAAAATTAGTTCATAGTTGGGGATATTTTGTATCTTTAATGAGATTCAACGAGAAGATGTAAGGATTTGGTTCAGAATTTTGTCTTCACCAGGGCTCTATCAGACACATGCTATGAATCAGACTGATCTACCTGCTGCTTCTTATCTGTCTCACTGTTTCCTCATGTCCCTTCATCTGTCCACATCCTTCTGTGTCCTCCCTGTTCCATGTGTTGGCAGGGAGTTTTCTGGAGTAGGGACTGTATTTTTGCTCCATGACACCTGGCACAGGTGGGTCAGGGCCACTGAGCAGGATTTCTAAGGTGTCCCAGCTAACACTCACAATAAAGTCAGTGGTATCTGCATGTGCACCAGGTCCTGACCTATCTGAGCATGCTAAAGTGACAATTGCTCCTCCACCACACTGTTTGAAATTGGATATTTTGTGTGCATGGCTGAAGTTTCACATTAGTTTAGCACTGAAAGGCTTTCCAGAAGGTTGATCTGAAGTAGAATCTGTTTTCAGAAAATCTGTTTAGAAAATTAGCACACCAGTTACAATCACACATATAGGAGATTTTTCAAAAGGGGAATTTGTTCCTCCCTGGCAGGAGGGCATCTGGGGACAAAATTTTTTCCTGAGCTTTTGAAGATATTCTCTTTGTTTGTAACATCTTATAATGATTATAACTGATATCCTTTGTCTGATATCCTTTCATAAAACCAGCTATAAATCCTATCTAAAATTGAATTTAAAATAAAAACCTGTTTAAAAAAAATCTTTGGGTATTGAACTGCATGTTCTTTATTTAATTAAGGGATATAATTTTGTATTTGGATTCCATACAAGACTTACTGAAATACTTGCAGATCATCTGGAAGATTGAAAGGAAGCTTGCCTGTGGCTATGGAATCTTGTAATAGGACGGGATAGGCATAGGATCCAGTGGACAGACAGTGGCTAAACGTATACTTTCTCCAAATGCTAGCATTTTCCAAATAAGACTAAAAAATGGGATTTTAAATCACAAATTAAACGTAAACCTCTTCTGTATGAGCATCAACTTCCTTCATAAAAGATGGTGGTACACAAGCTTTTTTTGTTATAAAGAAAACACAAAAGAAAAGACAATCTAACAGTGTAGTAATTTAATATTTCTACCTCCTTAATTTTCTCTGCTTAGCTCATATATGGAAAGACTTGCACGAAAACTGACTACTCTAATAAAACCAGATAAAATCTAATACAGTATGCTGAGGGCTGAGGAGAACAACTAGAATTACACCGAGTTCTTTGTCGGCATCAGGAGAAAAAGGATTAAAAATATCTTTTGTCACCTGGTTTTCAGACCCTGCCAGGCTCAACCACTAGGCATTACACAACTTATGTAAATAATGTGTGTGCAGATTTTTTTTAAATTTCTTGCCTATCAGCAATTTTTTTCCAATTTTAGCTTACCAGTAAGCTCTTATAATCACAGTTAGGTCACTGAAGAGCAGGGAGCTCATTTTCAAAGGAGCAGATCACTTACAGCTCCCTGGGACTCGGGGATTTTCAGAAACCAAGAACTGAAAGTCATCTGTATTTCTGATTCTGAAATGTTCAACGTAAGTACTTGAAGGCAGCTGAAAAAATCAAAATATGTGCAGCTGGTGGATGAGGATTACATCAGGACTTTGAAAAGGTGCCTCAGCTGGGACTCCTTGGTGGCCTCCAAAGAAAATTCTGTTCTACGTGCTGCAAGGCATGCACCCGTTTGAGCTAATGATTACTGCCTGCACCAAGAACTAATAATTTTTTTAAAAATTATTAGCACAGAAGTTGACTTTTAAAATGGATGCAAACAACTGTTTTCCCAGACAGTACAGCTAAAATGACTCAAGGGGAGCAATTCTGGTATTTGCTGTGATCCTGCATCATGGCTTCTTTCATAGGATCAGCACCCCAGAATGGAAATACAGAAAGTATCAAATGAGTCAACACTCATTGATATTGAGTTGAACTACCAGGATATCAGACGTACATCATTGGGCATTTCACATCTTTGGGAGGATTTCAAGAGTAAGGTGTTTTTAGATGCAGCTGCAAGCTGTAGAACAGAAAATAACGAAATTCTGTGCTTCTATTCATATATGGATATGCAAAATTAGAGGTGAAAAATCTCTCCCTATAGTTACAGCTGCCTCCACATAACCCTGTAGGTTAGGTTTGAAAAGACATAGAGTAGTTCTGAAGAACTTTTTCAAGAGCCAAAAGTTTAACAATGTCAGAGCATCTCTCTGTCCTTGATTGTTCTCTTTCCGAGTTGCCCTTCTGGAGGTAGTGAGAATTGTTACCAAGGAGAAAGACATTCCTTATTTGTTTTATAACCCATAACATCAACCCCTGTATTGCCTCCCAAGCTTGTTTGTGTTCTGAATCATCAGGTTTGTCAAGGTGTCAGCTGTCCCTGCCTAAAGCCACATCCAGCAGCAAATGTCCCCTACTCAGGCTGACGTCCTAGAGCATCTGTCCCATGGGTGACCCCTTCAAGGTTCAATCCTCAGCACAGTCTTTGCTGCAGCAGCAGTTGGTAGGTAAATACAGAACAACCACCCTTTGCACTGTGCTTCCCAGCACCCCAATAAATGCCACATATGTGGCAGATGTTTGGTTAAATAAGAAGGCTTTGCTTTCCACAGCACCTTGGTGCCAGGGAATAGCAAGGGCTGAGCTAATCACCAAGAAATTTCATGAGGACTCCTACGGCTGAGACACCCTAGAAGGGCCCTGACCCTTGGGTTCTTGAACAGTCCTGGACTCCCAAGGCACAGCCAGTCACTGCACTTAAAATGCAGCAAAACTCTAAGTACAGCAAGAAATATAATTATAGGAAGAACTAGGACCACGCCAGTTTCACCTATAGATGTATTTAAAGACACAAAGTATAGACCTGCCTTCAGCACACACTTCATTTGGTAGATTTTTTCCAGTTTTGTTACCTGATTTCATCTTTGGGAAGGGAAATGGTGAAGAAGCAAGAAATTTCAGAAGAAATATGATACGGAGGACAAATTTTGGCACAAAATCATAGCCACTAATGAAAACACTCCCCAGGTAACTTGCTTATAGACTGCACATTAAATCTGCAAGCTGAAGCCACAGTCACAAACACAACTTTTAAATCTATTTGAAATGATGAGGAGCTGGGTATTGAAACCTACAAAACCTAAGATGTCATATGGCCTGACCTTAGGAACAGCACCTGTTGTTGCAGCTCCAATCTGTAGTCAGGTTGTCTGGTCACAATTATTTGTTTCTAGACAACCCCTGAAAGGCTCAAAAATTCAGATCACTGTGTTTGTAGGATACCTGTTCCTCTACTTTCTAATTAAGCCATTTCAAGAATGATATTCGTCCTGCACATATTGTGAACCCTATTATAAATCAAATGTCCGGGCAGTCCTACTTTGCTTTTAAGAATTAGCAGTGACTTTTGGGGGGAATTATGGCCTAGATTTTCATGATCACCACATAACTCCACTGTAACTCCAGTAAATTCAAAGCAGTTTTTCAGCACTTCCCTTAGCATCAGCAAAAAGTTACACCTCATTTGAGTAGGTATCTTGTAAAAACTCTCCAATGTTGTGTGATAGCAGTAGAGCTTGCAGACTTCAGCTCGTAAGAAAACAGCTCTGGGAAGGACATGAAGAAATAAGTTATTCCATCTCCGCTACATGGACAGTCTCACAGAGACCCAGGTCATTATCAGAAGGTATTTGGCTAACTAGCTCTTCTTTCTGAAGAAAGAAGAAGCAGGTTGTCTCCCACAGCAGCCTGCCCAACAGTTTTATTTCTCATTTTAGAAAGGTTCTCCCTGCTGTTTAAACTGAAACTTTCTTTCTGCAATTTAATCACCTGGTTTGAATCTTACCTTTTATGGTCACAGTGAAATAATTCCTCTGAATTTTCAAGGGTTTTTGAAATAGCTAGACATAGCTGAGAGAGAAATATCTTATCCATACCCCTACCTCGTGGAGCTTCAAGGAACCCTAATTCATTCAATCTTCCCATGGTGGCTTAGCTCCCTAGACAGTTCTTGTTCTCTGGCCACCAGAGCCCCACAGCCAGAGCACTGAATGTCACAGACTTCAGCAATGCAGTAGCTTAGAAAGGCACCATACGTCACCCAAGTGTACTCTTTTTTATACATCAGGCTCTGTTGTTTGCCTTTTTGCACTGCAGCCTGTCCTGGTTGACTCTCACTGGTTGTTTACAAGCAGTGTGTTTTGTTCCTGAACATCCCTCTCAGAGCCATCCACGTTGCATAGGACATGGAGCCAGAGGTTCATGTTCAAGGCTGATAAAATACAGCCTGAATACACATAGGAATGTTTTGTGACCTGCGAAACAAGACGTGTAATATCAGCTTGGAGAGCCAGTTTTGCTGCCCCTAGCAACAGAATACTGGTCTATGCATAGACCTAGCACCAACAGTCCTATTTATTAACCTCAATAAAGTTTTGCTGCTTCTCCCCCTCTTGCTTTCCTTCTTCCACACAGCCAGCTTTCTGATGTCTCTCAGACAGGCTCACATCCCAATGCCAAAGGTATGTTTTGGCCAGCGCCCAGGCACAGAGGCTGGCTGCCTCCCCAGGTGGGAGACGGCCGCTCTCGTGCCTGGGCACTGGGGTGGAACTGTGCAAACAAGTGCTCTCTGCCAGGCGGTTCCTGCTCCAGGCAGCCGCCTTTGTTCTGCCCCTCTCCTTGTCACCTCATGCCTGCTGCTGCCCAGTTCTGCCTGCAGTTCACGTAACTTGTTTTCAATCACCTCCAAGGAAAATGGCTGTGCTCAAACCTCCTGCAAGCCAGATGTGCCCCACTGTTTGCCAGGTGAAATGTGCTAACCTAGAGGGACCTGGAGTTTAGGATTGCGTTAGAGACTGTTCCTGCAGTCCTTTTGCAGCATTATCCCAGCTCTACTCCTTGCTAAAGCAGAAGAATAAAGTCATTATGAATGAGTGGAAAAAGAATGAAACCAGAGAAGCAGCTGAGGCAGAGCTGTGCTGGTCACACCAGGCTTTGTTTTCTGGGTAATGTGGAGTCTCATACTCCTTTGGTGAGAGGTATCACTTCAAGACCACACGCTGCACTTCCTCACAAAGAATTCACACTTTTTTTTAGCTTTTCCTGTATCCTGTAATAAAAGTCTGTTAGACTGTGGTTGTTCTTTGTGCATTGAAAAAATGGTGGATGGAATTGAGAAAGGAACCATGAAAGCTGTAGCATTCTTAAGTGGAGCAAGCAGAATATGTAGCAATGGCAAAATCACTCCTTACAACTGTCTCAATAAAACTTCATTTGTTAAGCAGTAAAAGCTATCGTGTTTTTATTATTCTAATGAAGATCCAATTAAAATCAGGAACAGAAAAACAACAGACCTAAGCTGGATGTCAACAACTGACCAAGGACAATGATCATCCACACAAACAAGACACATTTATCATATTGACTGTCATCTAACATCCAGCCACCCTGTTTTTAAATAATCACTATGGGGATGATGCATAGTTCATTCCAGAAATTAAAGTGTGAACTATAAGGGAAAAATCACATGGCACTTTGCTGATATATGCTCTTGTGTTGAACTTAGAATACAATTTACAGAGAGATCCCTGGCTTAATGAGCTGCCCACTGAGCTAGAGTTGGCTGCTATCTTTTTTCTGCATATGAAACCACAGAGCTTTCTTAGTACATTATTTCCACATGTGTTTATATTGCTATCCTTGCCCCTTGATCCAGCATTTTAACTGAGCATTCCTGTCTCAAAAAAAAAAAACAACAAAATGTCTATCCACTTACCTAAAGTATCCATCAAACTCAGTCTTGCCTTTCCATCAGTCTGAGCCAGAAGAATCCCCAGGAAAATCCATTCAGTCTCCCTGGTAGGCAGCTGTCGAGAATCAGACCAAGAGGCACTTTTTCCTGTCATTTTATTCCCCTTTATTAGGCATATGATTCCTCATTCTTTGCTTCAGACACATTAAAACCTCACTTACCTAAGCAGCTGTGCCTGAGATGGTTTCAAGACATGAACACCCAGCCATGGCTGGACAGGTGTGTGCCTGCACAGCACAGAGAGCAGGGTAACCACCACCAAGCACAGCCTCAGCATGGGCTCACAGCTCTCTTAAAGGTGTCCATGAGGCAGGAGAAAGATGAATCACCACTTATGCACTACCTCTGCTGGACATCTCTTCTGTAGGAAAGGATGTGTGTCTGCACCAACATTTACACTTAAGTTCTGCTTGTTTCTATGTCTTACCTAGTAGCTTGCTCCAAAACCGCTTTTCTAGGGGCTGGTCTAGAATATCTCATATTCCAAATTTGCTTTATTTAGGACTATTGTCAATATTGGAACAGAAAAAAATGATGAGAGAAAGCCTTACTGAAGTCTATCTACTGTTCCTCCTCATGCACACAGCAAATCCTCTAACCACAGAAAGCTGTTAGATTGGTTAAAGATTACCTCAGCTTCATAAATCTGTGCTGACAAGTCCTAAGTATTTTTTATTCATTCTGAGTTTGAGTTGATAGCTACCTCTCCATGGGACCAAAAAAGATTTTAGTCTTGACAGGCCATAAAGGCTCTGAAGGAAAGGTAGATCTGAGAGACATGAGCACAGAAATGGAGACTGAACTTCCAAACAAGTTGGTGAGGGGTCAAGGCAAAAGAGGTAAGGGAGACTGAGCGCATCCTGACCTCAAATGGGCCAGGAAGTTCTTTCAAGGGCAGGCAGGAGGAACAGCAAGAAAATTATGAGGAAAATTAGGAAAAGACAGTGTTGTGGAGAAAAAACTTCTAAACCATCAAAAATGGCAGGTAAAATAGCAGGTCACCTGAAAAAAAAAATCTGCACAACAATTCAATTATGTTTGCATAAAATATTTTGGTGTAAAAATTTCTTGGAGCACCTTTTGCTCCCACTTCAGCAATTAGCTCTGTATCTGAACTATCTGCTCCTGTTAATACAGATACCAGTGAACTTTGCAATAAGCTCATACTGAACAAAATATAAGACTTTTAAAGTGAGGTGACCTTAGTCATACAAGTCCCAAACAATGACCTGCAGACTCATTGCTTACAGCCTGACCATGGAAGCCATTGCTGCAATAATTTTTTAAAAATTTATAATATTAAATTCTGAGATGAGGAAACCTCTAAAAAGTGCTAAGGATGGGTATTGGTCAGCAGTGTACAGAAACTGTGATCTACTACAAGTAGCTCTATTGTTAAACAAGCAAACATTAGACATTAGACATATTATTAAAAGTCATCTTTAATAGCATTTAAAAATAGCTATGGCAAACTTTATTTGAAGAAAAATAAACAAATTACAATCTCTCAAATTTCTTTTAAACAGTCTAGTTCCTTAACATTTGCTTTATTACTTGAAAAGACAGAAACTATTTGCATAGCTGGCATGTTAGTTCACCTCTGTTTGCTCAAAACAGCTTATAAAAGCATTCTTTTTCTATCATTTCTGGTTTGATCAAAAGTGGAGATGTGAATGATGATCCTAATTTAGATCAAATTGGATATCTGACTATGTCTGAAGGCAGTCAAGAATTTTAGTACAAATTGTTGAAGGCCTGATATGGAAAAGATGTGCCAGTCAGCAGGACATATCTGCTTACACACTTCCAGTGAGCCAGTGGGCTTTTTTATTTTCTTCTTTGTATTTAGTATCCCACACAACCTAACAAAACTAAAAACCACAACAAAAAAAAACCCAGTTCATAATATATCATTGTAAGATCTAAGCAAGGCTGATGAAATTTTTGGGTAGCTACTAAGAAATACAATGAATTATTTGATAAATCTTAAACTGGAGTACTGGTGACTCAAATGCAGCACATAAGGAATTAATGCTCATACCTACCTGAAAACATGCTATCTATAGGAAAAATTATTATTAGATTAATCTAATAAAGCACATTATTTATCTTTATGGCCTAGAATAGCAATAGTGCAATGGCATTTCCACTTGGCACACAAAAATACAATAAATTGAATAAGAAATAATGTGGAAGTGAAATATTTTGATACGGGGAAACAAATGCTGTAATATTTTATCAATAACTTAAGCATCTAATTTCAAAATCTTCAGGTCACACAGAGCTTGTTCACTGCATAAAAATTTATGGTAGAAGAAATGTTATAACAAAAATATTATTAGTCATTAGAATTAAAATTGAATTCTCTTTCTTAGCGTTTCAGACAGAAAAATGAGGCCATTAGGCACTAGCTGCTTTCTAATATACTCTTTCCTAAAAAAAGAACATTACACGGTGTTGTTGGTTCAGGCACTTTGTGAAGATTTTTGTGTTTATGCACATACATTGCATGCTGCAGCACACTGCAGCCTATAAAGGCTATGTATCTGCATATGCTTTCTGCAAGATTCACCTAAAATAAAATATTGTCAATATTCATATCAACTTGAACAACATATTCAGAGAAATGCTGCTGGATAATATTTTGAAAATGGAATAAAACTGATTTTTGTATCCTAGGTTTGATTGTCAACAGTGACTTTCTAGGCAAAAGAGAGGCCTGTCATATAAGAAGGAGATGGAACTCCAGTCCAGAGGAAGACCATGAAGCTGGTTAGAGGACTGGAGCACCTCCCCTGTGAAGACAGGGGAAGTTGAGACTGTTCACCTGGAGCAGAGAAGGCTGTGTAGAGATCTCATTGCAACCTTCCAGTGTTTTCAGCATCACTCCTTAAAGTTCCTTGTAGACCTTGATGCTAAAGAGTTCCAAAAGACTTTTTGCTATGAATTTTCCTATCAGAGCATGGCCCCGCTAATATCCAAAACGGATGTTATCGAGCAATGGGGATAAAATATCTGTGAGCATTTGTGTAAAGCATTTGTGACAAAAAAAAAGTCACTATGCCAAATAATATTCCATTTCTGCTGTTCCATTCACTGCCAACACAGTACAAATTTTATCCTCTGCAACTCATTCAAAGCACGAGCCACTACTGCGAAGTGACTGAAGGCATGGATGCAGGAATGTTAAAGGCCAGCTGGTGTAAACATTTGTTTAAAGTCATAAAATGTACACTTTTCCTTTAAAATAGCTTGATACAGATGCAGATTTGGATGTCTGCAATAATATGCCTGCTGTATAGAATAAAGAAAGAAAAGGAGAATGTTTATTCACTGACTCCAACAATTTCCCTGACATGGTGCATTATGACTGATGATTCTTAGTATAGTGTGCAAGGCAGCCAAAAGTCATTTAAAAACATGTGTTGTTTGTCTCAAAAACAAATGTAAGGGAATACTAGTAAAAGCTGCACTGTCCAAAACTCAACTAAGCAGTTTAAATCCGTTTTTCTTGGAGGACATTCAGGAAGATTGGACTGCATGCAAAACAGAACTAATTTATTCCTACTATCTACTGCAAAGGAGTAATTAATCTCCAGTACATCTTGTCTAGAAAATAAGCCCCTTTATCCTATCATTAATCAAGTACCAACATCCCTATTAGAAGCCCTGCATATAGTAAAACCTAGAAGTATGTGAGCTTTGGGTTCTTGAAATTATATTAAAGGGAGGCAAATGCCATGTCAACTCTGCTGTTCTCAAAGACAAGAGAAGACCAACTTTCATAGGTCACAAGAAAATCAAACCCACAGCAAAACACATCCCAGTTTAGATAAGAATTTTTTCCAGATCTTATACTTGGCACAGTTCGATCTAGGCTCCCATAAATGAATAAAGGATTTGAGATGCAGAGATGTGTTTAAGTCTGTATGTTCTTTTCTCTTATCTTTGGACCCATGTAACCAAGTGAATGGCTTACAGAGGGTGAGATCCTGCATCCTGCTGACTAAGCAGTGTGTTTGGCTTCAATAAATACATTACTTCATGTGGGTCAGAGCAGAACACCTACTCTGCTCAGGCACTAATTAACTACACAAAAGGCTAAATCCAAAACCCACTAAGGACAAGTGAGAAGAATGGATGAACATGAATAACCAGGCCTAAAGCTCTGCCTGAGATACAGGACAGAACCCCAAGTTTGTGAAAAACATTGCAAATTCCAAAACCAGGTGAAGTAAAACAAATAATCCCATATAAACTAGTTCTGCAGTTAAAAATGGTACATTGGCATTAGAAGGCACCCCCAGTTCAGGAAGTTCAGGCCTGTTCCCATGCTACTATGCAAAATTTCCTCTTTGTGAACAACATTATTGATGAGCATAAATACAAAAATATACATTTTAAGCAATAGCAAAAATTGCGTAAAAATTAGAAATTGCTCAAGGAAAGTGACTGCCATATTATTTCATGTGCACAAAAACACACTCTGTCTCAAAAAGGTAGGAAAGAAAGAGAACCAATAGAAATTATAACTTCCACCACTCTTAGTCAGCATGACAGCTATTAACTTCATTTTAGTAACTATGAGTGTACCAGCTTGGCTGCCTTATCAAAAAGAAGTAAGCATTAGATATTACAGGGAGTGATCAAGAAGGACAGATTGGCTGCCAGCCAGGAAAGGCATTCCCACACTCACTCTGGAGCAACAAGCTCCCAAGGCCACACATTTCCACACTCACAGAGATCTCTAATTCTCCCCATGTGCAAAGAGCATGGGTGTAAAAATGCCTGCTGCTTTCCACCATCCCTCCCCTCCATTCCACTTCAGCAGAGCACTTGAGCACTCATGGATGTGTTTAAAGTTAAGCAAGCATGTGAATTGGTTGGGTGGACTGAATGCAAATGCAGCCCATGGCCCCTAAAAGCCTCTCCCACCACCAGCAAAGGGTGCATAGATAGTATCCAGCAACTCACATGGCACTGAGAGCAGTAAACAACTGTTTGGGGTGATGCCACTTGAACTCTTTACAAGATGACACGGAAAGAGCACGGCACAAATGATGCCCCAGACTGACATTTCTAGGGGACAGCCAAAAACCAGAACAGGTTCAAAGCAAATTTCCTTCATCTGGCCATAAATATATGCCAGGTGACACCAGCATTCTCACATGGAAAGAGAATGGTGTTTGTTTCTGAATATCACTGGAAAAATGGAGACTGAAAAACAGACTTTATCTTTGATGCATTTACAGTAAAAAGCCTTTCAGAGTAAAATGCATGAGAACATCCTGAGGCCTTATTTTCAAGCATGATTAGCTTATGAATTGACAAAAAATCCACCTACCTTCTCTGTAATGATTAAAGAAAAAAGAAGACTGACAACTTTCTGAAGCATTCAGCAGTTTGTAAATGCAGTACTTTTTGGCTCTTGTGTCTGCTCTAAAGTCAGCTTCTTTTTTTTTTTCTTTTTCATATTATTCCCCATGAGAGCACACAGAGAAATTCAGTATTAATGTTAAGTGTCACATCTTCAGAACAGAACAAAGTGATCTCTGATACTAAGCTCCTATTATTGCTTATCAACACCCTAATGGAGAAGCAGATAGTGTTTTGGAAAAGCATGGTAAACTAACATGCATCCCTAAAAAACAAGCACAGTTGGAAGCTGGGGTAAAAACAAAGTGGGAATATGGAGCTAAGTTTACATTTTATCACACTGCTTTCTCAGTAACTCTGTGCTTCTTCAGCAAATAAATTCAGTATGAAACTAACACTTGGAAAGTTTTTCCAGCAGACACTTGAAGAAGTTTTCTGGCACAGCCAGAAATTTACCATATGGGCCAGCCCAGTTCTCCCTGAACACAGCAGGAGTTTGGTCATGGTAATCACTGAAGACGGGCTGGTATCTGAACAGAAAATTTTCTTTGGATAATTTATAGAAACCTTAGATGTGAAACATAATCTGTTTCCTTTTACAGCACCCAACTGCACAGCAAGTTTACATGAAGGACAAAGAGCACACAGAACAAGGAGGCCAATGAAGAGTGCTGAAGCAAGGCTGCAGAACCATCTCGCTGGCAAAGGTTGCAATCACTTTCGCAGAAGTCACAAGAGCTTATACTTTGCATTACTTCTGAATTATAGCTTCTCACTGCTCTTCTCCCTGTTCAGAAAAGTTATTTAACATTAGTTAATGAACTTCTGAAAATTAACCAAGAACCTAGCTTCAAAAAGAAATCATTTTTAAAGGATGCACTAAACACTGATACAGACCTCATCATACATATTTATTAGCCTATCAAATAGCATTTTTATAAAATATTAGGTCCTGAGCTCTTCTAAGAACTGGAAATTCATTTCGGCCAGGGATTCTAAGTTCCATGTGTTCCTCTCAAATGAAAACTTGCTGTAATTTTTTTAGGCCATTGGCCCTTAAAACATGCTCTAATTAAGGGACAGTGTACTTCCAACAACTAATTTCTTATTTTAATTTAAAATTCTGTGAATGGACAAGAATGTCAACCTGTATAAAATAAATGTTATCATCTAGCTAAAGTAGCACACATCATATTTGGTTGTCTTTTGAATTGTGCTAAAAAAGCATGAAAAAACTGCCTATACAACTTTTTATGCCTTATCTCAAACAAACCCAAATTCTTAATAAAGTACCAGGTGGTTCATGTAAAGAAAATCTAGTATCTTCTCCAGCAGCCTGTAATTTTTTTCATGCTTTTGATTTTGCCAAAGAGCTTTGTACATTGTTGCCCATCTCTAAAACACATGCTGCACATACAAAACAAGAACCTAAAAGAACCCAAAGCACACCAAACAAACAAACCTCCAAACCCCCTGCCAAGAAAACCCTTTGAAACTGTTTTTTCCAATGTGTACCTCTTTTAGGCAACAACAGAAGTAAAAGCGTTGGCTGTTTCTCCAGTGAAGGGCTCTTAGTTTAAGTAAGAAACAGACAGTAAAGCTACTTAAGAGGCAATTATTAACTTGGTAAGTGAATCACAGTGAAGTTCCTGGTTCATTTTGATAGTTTGGGGAACATATTGGGTAAGACAATTTGCACCAGCTGAGGAACCAACCCATTTGGACAATAGATATGGGAAGGCACTACTACTTGTTAGCAAATTGGGCATGTAAGTGTCCAAAAAGTCTACAGTTCAATACAGGTTTTTCTTCACTAAAATTTCTTCTATTTCTACAAGAAGAAACTTTCTTTTAAACCTCTGAATAATTAAATACCATTTGAAACGACTGACACTTACTAGGTTCATAGTAATCCACTACAGTCACTGAAGCATCTTGGATATTTGCCACCTTGAAGTCTCTTACAGCGGGAATATCCACACAAAACTGTGTTCCATTTAGCTAGAAAAACAGAAGAGAGAATCCTGAGAACCCTGAGGATGGTGGCTTCATGGGAGAGGTAAGGCCTTTTAGCTCAGCAGTAGTCCATTTCCAAAGGCTTTGGGTTCAGGATGCATATGAAGATTCTTATCTCATTTGCACTCATTTTGTCAAATTACAGACTTCTTGAAATGTCCGCTTTCTTATGTGTGATTTTCAAGTGGCCTAATTTAGAAACCCCTTGCAAATACAACTGAGTTGCACTTATCAAATCAGTCTCACTAAAAAATAGAAGAACTATTAATTCAATGTAAACAGCAGATGTTGATTTCCCCAAAGAATACAATTATAATGTCTTTCCCAATTTAAGCCGAACAATGTCAGAGTCAAGATTAACATCACCACAAATTCATTTCTTTGTTTTTTCCAACTTACAGAGTCTAAGTATAGGTTGACTTTTCCATTGTCTTTTTCTGTCTTCTTAACTGTTCTGTCTGATGGAACAAAATCTGGTGACACAGAGAAACCACTGAGTAAGCCAACCTCCATGAGGACCATTCCACTGCTGGGAGCCGTGCCAGAACCAAAGTACCTTTTCAAAATACAGAGACAAAGAAACTTTCAGTAGAAGTACAGTAGCCCACTCTTCAAGGAAAACATTTGACCTTTAAGTCTCAACTAAGGAAGTAATAATACTTAAGAATACTCAGGAAACAATGATAACAAAATACTGACAAGAAAATGTCTAATGACAGAATTAATAATTAATTTCTCAATCATTTTGCCTGATAATTTTAACTACATATGCAAAAGCTGACTTAGCACTGAGAAAACTGCAATATATAAATCATGTGGGACTACACTGACACCATGAGGAACCTTCAATCAGCATCTATTAGTACAGGTTTGTATTCAATTATGCAGAAAATATTGTAATTAAACACATTTCAAAAGAAGCAATAAAGAAACTGCTGTACAACTTCTTGTAGTGAAATATATGCATTTCCTCTTATGGATGCATTGTTTTGCCTTTATTCATTTTGGAGGCCAAGATACAGGAATATGCACCAAAGAAGTCTCTCAAACCTTTTCATATTTCCTTCATAGAGACTGATGGTTCTATTAACAAAGTCATCACCAAATTATTTCTCAAAGTTTCACACAGCCATGTTATTAATCCAGATTTGGAAAAAAAATTTTAATAAGTTGAGTCCCTTCTTTTTTCCTAAAAAATGCTTATTGTTATATCTTCTTCCAATGCAAAAACCAGATGCTGGAGTAAAAGTTTGCTCTGCTGAGCAAGCCTTGTACACTATGGTGCAAAACAGACGTATCAAAATATATTTATGGTGCTCTGTGCTACAAGTGTCACCTAAATGACCTGCAAAAGATTCTACTGCTTTAAATAAAGCAAGTACAAAAGAGTTTCCCCAGCCTTACCATGGAAGGTAAATGATTATTGTTCCACTGGAACAGAAGTGTCTCCAGCCCTCATTTCGAAAGCCTGGCAGTATTGAAAGTAATTAAACTACTTCTTTGTAGAGCTGGGTAGTTAAAAAAAAAATAAAAGGGAAGAGTTGCTTTCAAAGCAATGCTGTTAAGCCTGGCTGATTCAAGGCAGATACAACTTTGAAAGAAATACAGCACAACCACTGACTTCAGCTGGCTCATAAGATCAGAAACAAATGAAACCATCTGTTCAATGATGTACTGTGCCAAAGTTGCTGCTATTGAAAATAAATAAGTGAATTGGAACTGGATGTAATTATTTCTGCATAATTACCAATAAGAGAAGAGTAAAATACCCAAGCTGTCTAGCCTGGGGTGCTACTAAAACATCAACAGGCAACCAAACTATCTTGGTACTTTCAAGGAGTGAATTAGATATATCCCTAGAAGTTATGAGGATCTGGCTCTCAGAAAAGGAAGAGAGCCAGCCTTGAGGGGTTGCACTACCATCTCTTCAACTTCATAGTCTCTTAAAAAAGGGGGGGAAAAGATATCATGCAAGAATAACCAGTAAGAGAAAGACAGACTTGAAACTTATACCTGAATAAAAATTATAATCTTTTAGTTGAACTTTATGTTTCAGCTTCTCAGCGATATGAGAGCAGGGTGAGACTCTCTCATAGATGATACAAAGAAGAGAAAACAAAACCAAGCTAGTGTAGGCAGAGAGCAAAAAGAGAGAGTTAACAGAACCTTCAGTGGCCAGTTCCCCATGTCTGGAAAAGATCTTCAGGCAATAAGACAGAGAAACCTGGCAGTCCTGGGTATTTGCCTCCCAGAGAGTGGATAGCTCCTCTAACCAAGAACCACTTCAATCTGAATGAGACATCATCTGCTCTAGTGTCATAAATAATACCCAGTTAAGATGACCATAGCCAACCACTATCAAGCTGGCTGTGAGAAGGTGGATATTCACCAGATTAAAGACAAGAAAAAAATCCTAAGTACCTGACCACATATACCCACAGGTATACTACACACACCACTTGTGGAGGTTTCAGCAGTCTTTCTGTATTTGCTGCTTTTGGTTTCTCTACTAGAAAGCCACATCATGTTATAAATATCATAAGTAGGCCAAATTTAAATTAATTTAGGAATATAGATAGGGCATATATTATATATAATTTATAGGGAAAATAAGAGGAAGATGACAAGTCTATCCAGCTAGGCTATCAGAGATGAATCCATAGCCTAAGCAATTTAAACAGACTTACTCAAAATTGTACCAGTCCACTTTGCATGATGAGAGCTGTTGGAACTAACTAAATGTTCCAATTAGTCTCTTGAGGCAGCTTTTTAATGTCACTAATTTCCCCCTATTGTTTGAACACTTTGCAATTAAAGTATTATCACTCTAGAGGCTTCCCAGAGAGTTGGAGCACTTCTTCTCTGTATTTTTAAGCAAAAGGTCTTAGCTAGAAAGTCAGATTGCCCAGAAAATACTTACCCCAAACCCAGTATGTAAGCCCTTTACATGTCAGGAGCCTGTGATAGACTTTAGAACTCTGTTGACACTTCATAGAAAAGTAAAAGAGAACAAGCCCCTTCTGTTTCCAGAGCTCTCATGTATTTTAGTGCCCACCATCTGTGTCACTGAAATGGATACTAGAAACATATAAAAACAGAGCTCTGGCTTTATGCCTGCTGGCTATTTCCCAAATTAAATCAATCCTCCATACTGAAATAATATTCTCTATAGCTGATTATTTGTATGATGGTGTCACCTAGAGGCTCCATCTCCAGGCACAGCTCCTTTGTGGTAGGCACAGTGTAAGAATAGTTCTAGGCATAGGGTGTACAAAGTGTGAACAAATAGCAAAAAGAGGGTGTGGATCTGGTTGTACTTTGCAAATCTTGCATTTACAAGGAATGTAACAGGAAGATGTTACATATACAATATGCATAATGCCACGAGAAGAAAACAGCGTTTCTAAATAAAGTTTTCACAAACAGATGAAATCCTTAATTACGAAAATTGCAGTCATCTCAACAACATCCTTGTTGATAAGAAAAGATAGAAAATAGAAAACAGAGAGACATGAAATGTCCTACAGAATTTCATATGAAATATGCAGTGGTCTTTAACTACAATAAGAAATGCATACTGAAGAAACTGCCAGAAAAAAACACCTTCAAATATTTCTTTTAAACGTGTACGGACACTTTTACAGCAAGCAAAATGGAGGCACAAAGCAGTCAAAGAAATAACTTGGCTGACCTAGGAATTTGCAGTTCAATGTCACCTATTATTCTCACTTCATTCAAATTCTATTTGAATAACACCAGGTGGCTGTTCTGTAGGCCCTGAGTTGATACTTGAGCAGTGTCAGCTCAGTTCTCAGTAGCTGATCACTGGACAACAAACATCACCCCAGATGCCCACATTCTCCTATACCCTTATGCCCTCTCCCCCCTTAATTTAGCAAAAACAACAGAATTAGCCTCAGTGGAAAACTCACCACCTCTTTCACATCTAGAATAATGTATTGCATTCTGTTACCAAGATCTTAACTACTTGTGAATTAAAGACCACAAAGATAATTGCACAATAAGGAAATGTGAATTTATCACTACGTAAATATGGATTTTGACTCCTGCCAAAATCATTCTGAGTGAGTTTATTACAGAGACAAACAAAGAATGATTACTTTACTTCATGGTGCCTTCAGCACTTCAGAACTTCCTTCTCTCTTTACAAAAAAAGTATCTACTTCTGTATCAAAAGCAGAGGATTCTTTTCATGAAAGGTAAGAGTAATAGGCACTTAGGCACACAGTCTGCTACTACAAGTTAGAATGCAAAGATAGTGGTCCAATTTTCAAGTCTGTCCACACTCATCCCTCCAGCTCAAAAGCAATTGCACCAAAGAAACATTAGAATTTTTTTTCTTGTATTTCACACAAACTCTTCCACATACCTCTAATATTTAGAGTACCTCCATCTTTATGCATATCAGTAAAAAAAAATCGCCTGGTCAGAAAAAACTGACTTATGAATTGTTTCTTAGTTTAACTACTACCATTTGTGCAAAGTATTTTTTTATTCTCTTCAGTTATACATTTATATCTCATGTATTAGTAAATTCATATAAACAAATGTATAATTTAGTTTATTTAAAGTAATCTAAAACTGGTACATACAAAGATGGGTATGAGATGCTCCAACTGATTTACCTACCTTGTGCACACATTCAAAGTCAAATGGTTTTTATCATCTTTATCATCCTGTACATCAACATTCAAGTCAAATGCTTCTTGGTTTTGGATAGCTCTGAGCCTCTGGTCCGTGTGTTTTGTGTTGTACATAACATTGAGCTGTGGGTTGCAAGTACAGACATCAGGTGACATGTAAAGCAAACCAGAGTGGTTAAAACACCAAGCTTCTAACAATATAACACCAGAGGAGTGTTCACATGAGAAAAGGCACATGGACTCAAACCTAACAGTTGCACAAGAGTTCCATAGGAATTCCCTGAAAGACATATCCTTTTTGAACACTTCATAATGCAGCAAAACCAATTAATTTGCTGGACACAATTGAGGCAAACATGAGGGAGATCTATGACAATCAACAGTTTTCTCCCTCATAGTCGTCTGCTGGTTTATTATGAGTTACTTCCTGACTGTGTAGAAAAGGATGAATAAACCTGGGTTAAAAGAGACATGCTGCATATATAAAAACAGAGCAAGAGCAAATACACAGTGTATATGCACAGAATGTCTTCAGTCTTCATGTCACTGCATTCATACACTCAAGCCAGACAAGGAATAGCATGTTACTCCAAACTCGGAACACCACAGCTTTCTTGCAGTTGAATAGTTTCACCATTTGGTTCATCTGTACAAAGAGAAAACTACAGACTTGGTCTGTCCAAAGGACAGAGCTCTCACCATTTCTGCTCAGCCGACTGCCAAGCTGTGCTAGGCAAGACAAGTAATGAAGTCTGTCAGGATGTCCAGTACAGGACGATCAAACTAATATAAAATAAGCTTATTTATTAGGCAGAGTTTGAAGAGTTTCCAACTCTTCTAGTGCAGACGTGCATAAGAAGTTTTAAATAGTGGTGGAAGAGCAGAAAACCCAGAAATCCTTAAAAGAGATCTCTATATCCTCTACAAATACCAATGCCAACAGTCAAAGCAGAAAAACTGAACCTGGGATTGAGCAACCAGTGGGTTCTCTCATGTTACCTGCCATGACAGAATATTATGCAGTAAAAAAATCCCAGGCTGTACTGCCTAGGAAATGGAACTTGATGAGGTAAAGAAAAAGTTGAATCATTACCTGCAAAGTTTCTTTAAAACTACTTTAGTTCCAGACTGGAACATGACAAATGTGAACAGTAATTTTTAAAACAGTACTAGGAGTCTAGAAAACAGTGCTTACCGAGTAAGCTCAGTATCTGTACCAGAAAACACAGTCAACATTAAAATAAAAAGTCAAATTAGTGCTCAAATGAGCAAACAGAGAACAGGCTCCTGCTATAAACCTATCAGCAACCTGAATCAAACGAGAAAGCACAGGCAAGGGAGCTCTGACCAGTTTAAACTACCTGGATGTTACACTGGCATGTAGCTGGTTAGGGAGATTATTAGCCAAAGGTATTGAAAGAAAGGAAACTGCAAAAGACAGGAATAGAGGGTGGGAAGGAATGTTCATAGATGAAAGGAAATGATGAAATAAATGAAAATTCAGCCAAAAACAGTTAAGTTGGAAGAAGGACATAGTAAAGTGCACAGAATGACTTGCATGGAAAAGATGAACAAGAAGCACTTTTTCTTACAATGAAAGTTTAAATCATGAAATTATTTCCCACAAGATACTACAGATACTAAACTGTACAAGTAAACAAGAGTAAAATATAAAAACTTCTTGGAACCAGAATTTTCTAAGCCCATAGAAACTATGTCCAGCTGAAGGTTGTAAATAATACATTCACAAGAGGTGGAAGATAGGCAGGTAATATATTGCATGTATTTATCTTCTTATACTCTCTCCTGAGCATCTACCTTTGGCTGTTGTGAAAAAAAGAACACTGGGATAGACTGACCTTTATTCTGACCCAATACAGTTTTTATGCCTTCTCTTCTTATGCCTCCTCTTCAAATACAAGAACTAGGTGAGCAAACTCAAGAGGAGAAAGAGACAGTGTTGCTTTGTGCAACATATCATTAGACACAGAACTACTTGCTGCAAGAAGGTGTGGTTTTTAAAAGTTTAGAAATATTTTCTAAGTTACACAACTGTGGAAGAAAAAAAAAAAAAAGCCTATCAATAAAATATCTACCAAGCCAGAGAGAGCACACACAGAGAAATTATTTTTGGACTGGGAAGATCCAGTGTTGCAAACTGGTGAAGGGCAAGAGGGTATATAGTGAGACACCACTTCACACCTTCCACTGATGGCAACTCTCAGAGTGTGGCTATCCAGCCATTTCCTTATCCACTGAGTGGTCCATCTGACAAATCTGGGTTTAGAGACAAGGATGTGCAGGACAGTGTCAAATGCTTTGTAAAAATCCAAGCAGATGATGGCTATTGCTCTTCCCTCACCTGCCAATGCTGTAATCCTGACACAGAAGGCAAAAAAAATTTGTCAGGCACAGCTGGCCCTTAGTGAAGCCATGTTAGCTGTCACCAATGACCTCCTTATTTTCTATGTGCCTTAGCATAGTTTCCAGGGGGATCTACTCCATGATCTTGCCAGGCTCCAGTGCAAGGCTTGTAGTTTCATGGGTCTTACTTTTTTTCCCCACTTTAAAAATGGATCTTATATCTCCCCTTTTCCAGTCAGTGGGAACCTCACCAGATTGTCACGACAAGAATCATTATCCATTCCCTCAACCATCCAGATGAAACACATAGCATGGTGAGGGGTTCTTCTTTGCTTTTAGTAAAAATAAGCAGAAAGTGGCTAAAATAACTCCCCTTGCAAGACCCCAGCATGCACTTTGCTTGGCTAAAGGAAAGGGAATGAAGAGTGCTTCTGGAAAATCACAGTCCTTCTACAATGGTTTCAGGTAGAAAATGGAAAATTATCAGTCCAAATTTAAAGGTATGATAGGGGCTTGTCCAAGTTATAGGTTAGCAAGTCAATCATAGGCTAGCAGGTCTGTGCAAACAGAGGAATCTTTAATTTCTGATTTTTGCTTTTGCTGCCATGCCTCTCAATTTTTGATACAAAAATTATGCTTCTTCTTTCAGTCTCTACACATAATGCCCGATATTGCTGAATTTAGCATGCTGTATGAGTGCAGAGCCAATTCTGTACAGGCACTCAGGACAACTACGGTGCAACTGTGAGGATTTATCATGTACAACTGCTCCACAGGAGAAGGCAGTACCAGGGATGAAACCAAACTGGAAAACCTGCCAGTTAAAGGCACGCAAAAAGCAGTGCCTCAACAATCTGTCATCATAGAAACAAAACTGTTTTAGCTTTTGCCAGAAAAAGCTAATGAATGGGAATTTAGTGCCAAGGCAGGATGTTCTGAAACCGCATACTGAACAGGTCAATCAGCTAGTATTTTCATGGAATAAGTTATTGCTGTTATGGTCTGACTTTCTTTTCCCTATTTCTCATGACAATGAAGGAAAAGGTTTTCACAACACAGAGTTGAATTAAAGCCTTCTTCTGTATACACTCACTTTGGGGACAAAAGGCTATTATACAGAAACTCACATTAAATTAACAACATGAGCAACTGCATTTCTTAACTTTTAAAAGACAACTGCCAAAGCTAAAGGCAGAACTGGTTCAGTCCTGTGTCTACTGCAACGAGTTCTGGTGAGAGGCCCAAGGAGAGAAAACTAAAAGCCACTGTGCTGCATGAAAGTGATGCTTGAAATAGTAGCTAACACTATCAACTGCTACTAAAAATATGGCACATTTATAATCCCCTAATCAATGCCTATCCTTTTTCTTCTTCAACTAGCAGCATAAATGAGCTTGACTGGGGATGTTAATTCAGTGAAAACATCTGCAGTATTTTCTGTCCCCTTTTGAGTACCTAATGTCCATTCAAATGGTAATGGAGAAATATGTGTGCATTTCATCATGTACCTAATTCAGTTCCATCACACTAAATAACATTCAGTCCCTTGACTAAGTCCAGTAAAAATACACTGAGTGGAAAAAACAGTCAGTGTTTCCAGTAATAAGTAAGAGGGAATTCTGAAGTTTTTTCCTCACTCCCTCTCTTTACCTGACCAGGAGATCCAGGAGGTTTTGTTCACCTATTCAGTTTGCCCATACCCACCCTTGTTATAGCCTGTTCACCTCCCCTTGTTGCTAATTCTGGATTTTAGTGGCATTCTCCTTCCTTCCAAGAAGGCATGGGCAATGCTAATTATTTTAGTCATGTGTGAGGACCAGTTCAGCAGAGAGGTGTTTCTTTCAAGACTTTCAGCAGGCCTCCTAGGGAAGATTGTTTCTCTGACTCCTTTCTCTAGAGCATCTTTCATAATACCCTAACCCATCCTCTCTTCCTTCCTGCAGAGTAAGTGTCTCAGGTCATGCATGGTATATACTCACATAATGGAGAGGCAAACCAGAAAAGTTTGTTGATAGCAGAGCCAAAAATTTGTAAGTAAATGTCTGCCTTTACAATCATAGTATCCAAAATAAATACATTTTATGAGATCCTGAAGGGTCAGGAGTGGATGCACTGCCAACTTGCACATACAGAGTGAGATTTCACCAAAAAAAAAGTTTTTTTCCTAAGAATCCATTCTGTTGGGAAAGCACAATGTTTCCATTAATGGATTTAATCTTGTGTTGTGTGATATTTAAGTGAATTACTGTTTTGACATGCTACATTTGGCCAGAAAGTCAAATCCCAGAACAGTGATTCTTACCACTGTATTCTGACAGCCCAAGACAATGAAACCCAGCTGAAGAAATGTGATTGCAATGCCATATGCTACCTGATTTATTAAATCTGATCCAGATCTAGTCTGTGTCTGGGAAAAGGAGAAATCTCATTCAATGTCCTCAGTGCTCTTTCTTTTCAAATACTAGACCTGCCAAAGGAAGCAGAAGGAAGGAACTGATCTCAGCAAAGGCAAGGTTTTGGAGGAACTACTCCAGGAACTACTATTAAATGCAATATTCTCAATCAAGTCACAGCATCTCTGACTCAAAGCTTCAGGACAAGAGGCAACAGGCACAGTGACCTAAATGAACAGAGTAATCGAGCCTTGGTTCCTGAACAGGAGTTCTTTGTGAGCACATTTCTATGCTAATGCAACAATCCAGGAACTTAAACCCACGACATACCCCTGGGAGCACTCCCACCACAGTCAATTGGCTATTCTTGGTGGAAGATTTCTGCCCAGTCTTCACCAGACGTGCTGCTTTGAATGTGAAATTTTCTTGCTGAAAATAACATAATTGGAACCATTGTGTTTTCACAAAAGGTAATAATTTCAACAAATCAGTGTCTTCCAGCAAGAAACAATTTGCTGAAAAGTTTTTGATCAGCTCATCTGACAAATTATCTGACTTAATATCAGGGAGAATTTCTCAACCATGATTAGGGCTAAGTAGTCGTAACTGTTCTGGAGCCCCACTTTGTTACATTCCACACAAACACACGGGTGCACACTCTGAAACCACAGATGTGTGAATGCTGTCCTGCTGAGTTGTTCATTCCTATCTTGGCCTGCAAGCCCGAATCTAAATTATTGTCTGAAACTTTTGAACTTTGCTGTAAACTTCATTTGTACTTCTGGGAATTAATAAACATGGGTCGTGATTTATGGCACTGGTGGTGAATGAATGAGGTGTATCTCCAGCTGCTGTTCAGTGCTGATAGGCAGCTGTGAAGACTTCTTTGAAAAGGTCTTTTATCCCAAAGCATATTTACCAACTATCACCAGGCTATTTTTGCTTCCCATATGCATAAGAACACCAAAGTGAAGGACAGATTGGATGGAACTTGAGATGGAATCTGACCTGGCATGAAACTTGGAGAACTTAAAGGTGACTTTGGATGAGTTTCCTTAAAAATTACTAGGAGTCCAGTAGGAACTCCGGTTTTGCAACACAGTCAGCAAGTGTAAGTTTATACTTTAAATAAAATGAGTCTCTCTGCTCAGAGTCTAGTATTTCTGCATTATTTGTAGCTTTTCAAAGGTCTTCTCTTTCACCTGTGTGGTCATAACCAATTGTCATGGAGAGGGCAGGTGAGATCCAATGCTGGCCATATCAAGTTAGATCCAACACTGTTTTCTTCTGATATGGTATTTCTCCTTCCACTCTCTGCCATGCCCCCAGTTTTGGTTGATGCTAAGTGTCTATTACTGTTTCTAGTTTGCAGGATCCCTTGACTCTGTTTTTTATGCTATTACAGAATACTGTAAAAATTGCTGGAGAACCTAGCTGTAATAATCTCCTATTTTTAGGTTTTTTTGCACTCGACTTCAATGAAAGGAAAATAACTCTTATAACTAGCAATGCAATCTTATCCTGTACTGATCTGTGCCTTATTATGGCTCACCACAGGTTCACAATGAAGCATTTCTGCCTAGTCCACACACCTGTTTTACTCTGAACTTTTTGCCTGCCAGTGTACCTCTGCAGTCATTTGTCATGTAAATGGACAATGCATTTCTGCAGGAGGACAGGGCTGCTTTGACCCATGGAAGTGCCCCAAAACTGTCAGTCAGCCAGCAGTACTTAAAAGGCCAGGACTTTGGTCAGAAACGATGACAGAAATATGTCTGTATTTCATTCATAGCATTCCTCAGCTAGGGAAGAATGTGCTTTGCTCTGATTTAAGACATTTTGGAAGACATGTTTCATAAAGCTTCCTTACAGAAAGCACTTCTTTAGCAGGAATACCCTCCTGATTGCCTGCATTGCCTACCTGAAAGACAGCAAATCCCATTCCCTCCGCTGACACTGTAATCGTCATTGGTTGTGCAGGGGGAATCTGAAAGAAAGATGAGAAAACCTGTATTTTCAAAGTCTTTCAGTCAGCAGACTTTACAAAAGTATTCCTCACTTTTTACAGTACCTCCTTGGCCTGAAGCAGGAAACGGTTTCGAGTATCAATTGAGAATGTTTCTGGCATTTCCAAAGAAGGGGCTGTCACTGTTATATCCATATCTGTTTTGCTGGCTGCAGTGAGAGCTGCAAATAGGCTCAAGGCTTGCAGAGCCACCACTGTGTCCTGTTGAGAGAAACAAACCCCTCAGTATTGAAAAGAAGAAGCCAGCACATGCCTTGGGGTGCTCGCATTGCCCCATTTGTTGATTTTCCTGGAGTCTTCCAGAAAGACTCCTCCTGCAGCCACCTCCAAATCTCTGGATTCCCCTGACATGAAGGTCCCAGCACAGAAGAGAGAGAGCAAGACAAGACAAGAAGTTAGCTACTGTGGAAATGGAAAATTAGGTGGGAGCCAGCAAATGAAGTTTCCCTCTCGTGCAAGGTACCTGCAACACCTGACAAGCTGAAAGGCACAACAGTCAGAATTACACACCAACCATGGAGAAAGACACAGAGGAAGGTAACAATATTGCTACTTTTTAGATTTATTTAGTGATTATGCATTAAGAACTCAGTACTGCACAGGAGTTTTTCAGGGTGCCTTCATCGTTGACGCAAAAGCTACAGGTCTGAAAATTATTAACACTAATTTTAACAAAAGGCTGAAATGAATTTTTGTCAGACACTCAGCAACAGGTTCAAAGGGTTTCTACCCAGTTTACCCTCTGTATTTGATCCAAAGGTACTGTGCAATTTTTTAACCTCTGCAGAATATACTTACAAACATAATGTCATATATGTACCTAAAATTCTTTTTTTCACCTTTATGTGTGACTGTAGGTTTAGCTCTCCAGGTTTGGAACACAAATGTTTGAACATTTGGTCCAGCAGAGTTTAGGGAATGAGAATTTTAACATCCGATATTTTCTGGGAAGAAACAGAGTAATCAAATATATGTCTCCCATCTTCTCAGGGATTTTTACTGTTCATGCAATTAATTTTGCATCTATTTTTAACCAGTCATGATGAAGAAATTGGCCTTTCATGCTTGGCATACAGATACTTTATTTACTACTAGGCCACTTCTAGTAACAAAATTCTAACATAACAGGAATTCATTCCCTTCAACATGGTGACCTTAAGGGGACAGCATGTGTTGACTGTTCACTCTAACTGATTAAAAAAAACTTCCTTCCCATGCCACATCCTTGTCTGAGATGACCTGCTACACTGATTTCTTAAAATCCAGAAAGATCAACTGATTAGCAGCTGCGAATTCACAGTAAGCTGTATCAAGTGTACAGATTATGGTGAATTACTACACCCTAATTTATAAAGCATCACACACGCAACTTAGTACTTTCCTCCTTATTGCTCAAAAATATATTAAGTTTCTTATGGAATAAACTCATGGAAGGAAACACTCCAAACATTATTTTTTAAAGCTGTCTTAGGAGTTAACTAAAAAACTATGGAGTCATTTCTACAAATTAAAAAAGGCACCTAGCAAGACATTTGAGTAATTTTGAAATCAAAACAGTTTAGACTATGGTGAACAAAAGGATTAATTTCTTAATTTTACCCTCAAGGTAAATGAGATGTTGCTAGATTTTCAAACTTTCAAGTAAAACAGGTTTCTGGAAAATACAGAAAAGCTTTTTGAATTCATTTAGTGCTTCAATCAACCTCTCCAAATAATAAGCATGAATCAACACATTAGGAAAGCATTAATACCTCAGCAGAACCAGGCTGGTTCTTAAATTGCATTTTACTCAGAACACATTTCTCTCAGATTAAGACCAACCAACATCTGAAAATAATGAAGAATAGCCTGTACACCTAGGTATCAAGCAGCATGATGAAATTTGACATTTTACTGTGACGAACATTTGTAGTTAATTTAAAAGCTAGTTTAAACCAATACAATCCAATATATAAGTTTTTGGATGCCAGCACAGCTTACAAGATGTGGCTTCAATAACATTGAAACCTCCTGGAGATAGTGAAGGTTTTCCAAATCTCATGGCCCATCAAAAATCTAGGCAATAATAAGGACAAAGTACATTATTAAGTTAAGACCAACTGCCAGCAGAGGAATTGGGTTAGGCTGTTTTTCTAAAACCTACTGCCCTTAGTTAAAGGCTAAGTTAATAGAATTTCAGGAGTTTGAGGACCTGCACACAGTAAGAATAAAAAGAGGTTTCTCTCCTTGGAAAGAACGTAAGCATAGACATTCATCATACTTATTTCAAAAGTATGTTTAATTACTTTTCCATGGGCATTTCTATTTCTTTTTGTTATAAGTATGTTATATAAACATATAAAGGTCTCCCTCTAATTCTTTTTTTTTGTTAGACTTGCCAGAAATACTAAAACTGGCAGTCCTGGAGTAATAATGCAAGCTTATATATAACCAATAATGCAAGCTTATACATAACCAAGGCAGTTACAGTAAAACAAAATTCTAATTATTATGTAAAAATGGTCCTTTTTATTTTTAAATGTACACTGCTTAGCTAAACTCCTTATGATATTACCTGAGTAGATGAAAATCCTCCAAGGTGATTTCTTTGATGACTTAGCCATTTCATAATAGGGATCCCCTCAGCTAATCTGTCTTGATGAAAGTGAGAGAGCAGAGCATATGCTGCAAGTTCAATATCAATGGACCGTGGCTGCCATGAGTCAGAAATTTCAGAAGCAGGTGTTACCCAGAACTGAAATTCTCCTGTAAAATGAACCAACAATAACCTCAGATTCACAGATGAAGTCTTTGGATTTCTGGGAAAGTCTTAGGGGAAACCTCTCCATTAATGCTTACACATGGCTCTAGCAAGGATCTATGAAATTGTGTTAATGCTTAAGTGTGTGTTCCATGAAGGACTGACTCAAGTACTTCCTCAGCAATATAGGAAACTAGATACAAAACAAGCTGGAGTCCAAATAGTCACTCAACAATTTCAGTGAACTTTACATTGATCCTTCCCTTGTCAGCCTGAAGTGCTCTTATGAAGGAGCCCCTGTGTAAAGGTCATCTTGTTGCTCCAGTGCTCCTTTCTCTCAGGACAAGAGAAGGCAACTCAGGCAGCACAGCTCACTAGACTCATTCTTGAGTGAAGCCTTCCCAAAAAAATGACTTCTTCTCCTCCCAGAAGTGACTGTCCAAAAGGCCTAACTCAGTAAACCTAAAGGGACACTCACAAGGCTCTGTTGCTAGGCTACAACATGAATTCCTTTGGATTTTTCAAGAGGACAGTTACTATTTTGAGCCAAAATCTTCCATTTCTTATACTCCATATGGTTTGTTCTTCCCCCCAAATTAGGAAAAATAATTCAGCTGTGCTGAACTTGAAAGAGGTTAAACATACTGAGTTGATAGGTCCCCAGAGAAAGTGCAACAGACCTCTGCATTGCCTTACAGAAAGTTCAACCTCACCTCTTCATTCCAATACTCATAGCCCTAAATATCCTCCTGATCTCTCTAAACTACACTGGAATAGTTACCTTCATCCATCTATCTCTCTTTAACTAGGCTGATCATATGAGTGTGCATAATGAAATAGGAAAACTGACAGGTCATGTCCTTCAACAGCTTCACAGTATTCCTATGAGGAACATGATAACTGGAAGTGTGAGCCTTGCTGTGAATTGTCACTCATTTATGGACACTTCTCATTAAGGCTGTCTTGGGACTTCTCAGCTAATTCTCTATATCATACTCTGAACAGATTTGAATTCTGAACACACAGCTGTAGATATATGATAGGCATTTTTAAAATCTGACAAAAATCCATCTCTACGATTCTGTAAGACACTCATGCAGTACCTTGGCGTTCTGCTCTCTGGTTCAGCATATTCAGTGCTTCCTTTGCTCTTGTACTTTTTGCCCAGGACAAGGCATATGTCACAAGTGCCAAAGTGTAATTATCTGAAATGCCTTCTACTAATTTATCTTCTAGAAAGTTTGTAGCAGTCTTGATGGCATAAGCATGCTGGAAATGAAGATAATATTGAAGAATATACAGTGAATAAAATATATAATGGAGTAGTAAAATGTAAAAGAAAAATTTGTACCAAACCAGAAAAATTACTAGCCAATAAATAATGAAAATCTCTTTTTGAGTCATAGACAAATGTCAAAGGCACACCTTTTGACCTGGCACTGCCTTTTATAAAAGTAAGTAATTTCAATTAAATCAACTATAATGGCTTAACATCTTTAAGCTCCCACCAAGAAATTTTTTGCAAGTTCTTAGATTAAAGTCATGACAATATTCTTGCTAACAAAACTGCCTTTAGATTTTGCAAATATAAAATTGAAGGGCTTAAAACTACTTTGCATTGCTTTCAATAGGTAAGGGATGTTAAACAAAATGAGGCTAAATTTTGTCGGTGTTCAAATATCCTTCAATTTCTATTAACTACCAGTGTTTGCCAGGTACTATGAAAATTTATGAGGCGTTCTGTAACTATGAATCATTTTCCAATACCTGTTTATCTGGGAACCCTAGGAGGGATGACATGATGTAAGCTGTGAGAGTAATTGGATTGTTGGTGCCCCCTTGAAGATCACTGTGTAACACTTTCCCAGGCTCCTGGAACTCTCCATTTAGTTTCTGGTGACGGACAATCCATTTAGCTGTATCCATGAGCACATCTTCATCAATATCTATGAACGGACGAGCTTGAAGGAAACATCTCAATACAAAAGCTGATAACCTTGGGGAAAAGGTCCATCAGGTTAAGTCAAAATTAGCCATGCATTACAGCTTCCTCTGTTTCAGATGATATAAGAATACTGAAAGCATAAGGTGTTCTATACGCCCCTTCCAAGCAGAGAAAAAAGCATGCCTCACCCAGATAAGCAAAGAGACTAAACTTAATCCATCATAAAATGAAGATGTGTCCTTATTCTGGAAGACCACCCCTTCTGCAGCTGCTATGTTTTTAAAATAAATACAGAGTATAGACTCTGAGTTTGCCAGCACAAGTGTACCTTTACTGAAATGTTGCTCTCCTGCTTTTTGCTGCTAGACAGAAGTTAAAGTTTACAAAGTAATGCAGTTAGGATTGTGATGTTAATTACCACCACTATGCCTGTAACGATATCCCTGAAAAAACCTTTGTTATTTTATTATTAATCCCACATTATCCCACAACTCCCTTCTTTACAAATGTGCGTTCATGCAAGTTGTCAGTGGACTATTCAAGTACTAGAGAAGCCAGTACAGGTAAATAATCTTCATCTTCCAATCTGTCAATACTGAGTCAAAGGTAAATCCTGATGATGTCAATGAAAAATGCCCAACTGACTCCAGAAGAAAGTCTCATTCAGTGCCATAGAAATGGTTCTATGCAAAGACAGAAGCACGTACTGAAATACATAAGTACATCTAAACTGAACAAGAGTTGGCTGAACAAAGTGCTGGAACCTCTCTCTGTTATATATTTGGCTTCCACAACTATGCTCTGTATGCTTCCTGGAGTAAAACTCAGCAATGAAAAGATTTTTCAGCTGTGTTTACAGTCTCAATGAAAGGAAGTGTGAGAGAGGCAAGTAGAACAAATTTTTACCAGCAGTTACTCTGCTCACCCCTTACAAAATGTCTCAGTCAGTCTTCAGCTTTCAGAGATAACTGAAAATCTGATGATCACATAGCCCTAAATGGTTTCAGCCAAGCGCAAGAATAACTAATTTAATTGCTATTCCTCATTCCTTTCAGACTAAACTATTTCCCTGGTTAAAATAATTATTTTTTTTTTTTCAAAATTAAAAAGCCTTGCCCTAATAATGCCTTTGACAATATGTTATCCAGCAAGAAAGACCTTAGAGCTGGCCTACACACATAATGAAAACCAGGCAGAAGGCTGATACAGCTGGAAAGTTTTACCAGCTTCACAAAAACTTTTCAGATGCAGGGAAAATAACTAAAATACTAAAATTCCACAACGATTCTGGCAGAACTACTTACCATGTGCTCCCAGAAGGATCTTCATTTCCAAAGGCACTAAAAGAGCCATCATCCCTCTGGAAAAGCAGCTCTCTTTGGTAGCCTGAAGTGGAAAAGTAAAGACAGGTATTGAACATTTTCCTCTTATGTGGGTTCCAGCACAAACTGGAACTGAAACTGCTAATATGAAGCCAGGCACTTTCTAAGGCTGAGAAGGGCAGAACTTAAGCTTGTATTTCTTAAAAAAAACCCCAAATATGCAGGAACACACAAAGCCATGTAGAAAATTATGAGGAAGTGGGCAGCAATAACACAAAGGATCCATCTACAAAAGGAGAACCAGAAACTCCTGCTGCTGCTTATCAGCCACATAATCAGCACAGAGATGGGTTCCCGGAGGATGCCAGGAGCAGAGCAGAGATACAGCTATAGTTCAGAGCTTCATCACTTTAGGGATCTTGTGTACTACAGAAGCACTCTTTCTTTACAGCAGAAGGCAGGATAAGCAAAAATTAAGTGTTTTCCAACTGGAAGAGCAAGTCTACAAATGTTTCTGGAAAACCAGGCCTCTTCTTCAGGTGGCTTTTGCCAAAGCAATAGGTTCACTATCAGAAAAAGCAAGCTGGAAGAGGCTGCTCTGAAATGAGTGAAAAAGACCTGAAGAACCTGACATTGTGAGAAGAACCATTTAGAATGTTATCCTAAGATTTTTCAGTATCCTGAACTAGTGCAGCAGCTATCTCCTGACTGCAGGATATCCCAAATAAAAGGGCCTCAGAGGCTCAGTGGCTGCTCACAACCACCAGCAGCATTCAGATTACTTCTGTACAGAACCAGTGTTCATTCATACTAGAAATGCCTGCCATTTGTGAATCCCGAATAGCAATGGCATCTATTTGTAGCATTCCATAATGCATCTTTTCATCTGCTCCACTCTGTCTTTTCTCTTGGTTTTATTATTTTAGCTATTATAATTAAGAAAGTATACTCATTAATCGAAGACCTGACAGCTACAGACACAATACAGAATCAGACAAGCAGAAAGAAAACTCTCAGGCAACCATCAGTAAGTCCTATACAAATGAAGGAGTTTACACAAATACATCCCTTGAGGCCCATCCAGCTACAACCGTAACTAAAATATTCCTTGCTTTCACTGATTAACCACCCACTTCCATACTATGCTGACTATAGATACACAGTCAGTGAACCATAGCCCTAATTACTGAAGAACAAATGGCCTGGTCCCTCAATCTAAGTGCCAGTGTAAGATGAATTGCTAGTCATGATCTCTCTGTAATAGAAGAAAATGAGATACAAAGCTGTGAATCTGAACTGCTACAGTATACCTGGTACCTTCCCATGTAACCCCAGCAACAATAAATTTACCCTTTGAGTCTTCTAAAGAAGAACTTGCAAATGAAACTTTTGCTCTAATATAGAGGGTTTATTATGTGTTTAGTATGATAGTGGTTAATTACATCACTAAACTAGTGAATCTTTCAGAAACAGAAACCTGTCATCTCAGTTAATGATACTAAGTAAAGCACTCTTAAATGGAAGGAAAAAAAAGGAAGAATGAGCGGCATTTCTCCCCAAGAAAAGCAAAAATCACTGTCAAAGTTTAAGCCTCCAAATAATGTTTTATGAGGAGCACAAATACACATGTATATACAAACAGACTGCTTCCTCTTCAAAAGCATCTGACTGCAGGGCCTGAAAATAAGGTCTTCTGCTTCTTTGCAGAACTGGCAATATACAGCATTATAATCATCATTATAATCATCATCCTGCTGGTAGTGTAAAAGCACTGGACTACAACTTTCAGCCTGCTTAACAAAGAGTGCTGAGCAGCCCTTAGACAGACACAAACTCATCCCAGGATGCAGGACTGGGAGGGATCAGAAAGATGAGCAGAACCAGAGGGAGAGAGATCACTCAGCTATTTCCTACATGGTGTTTGCTTTCCTCTCAGTGCCAGCCCTGCTGCAGTCACGCAGGAGGCTCCCAGCAGAGGTTTATCTGAGAGGGGAATGGCGCAGAAATGCTGGAATGGGAGAGCTGGAGGCCACCAGCCACTGCGCTCGCTCCAGCGGACACACCATCACAGGGGAAAATGACACCTCAAACATCAACACTGGGAAGGGGAAAGGCAAGGGAAAGGAGGATCACATTAGGAAGATGTCCACTGCTGTTCCCAGAGGGCTGACTGGAACACAAGAGAGGCAGGAGACTCACTGAAAAGAGGTCACAGTGCTGAAAGAGGAATGCATCAGCATGCAAAGGACTTCAGAAAGACGTGGAAGATTAAAGGTTCTCACATTTTAAACAGCTTGGAAATTTTGCTCCAAATCGTTACTTCTTTGGGTCTAACAGTGAAGCTTTCAGACCAATCAGTTGGTTTTTTTTTTTTCATTTCAGAAGAAGTGATGTAAGGATGGAATTTTTCACTACCACAATTAAGAAATGTGCTTAAAAGGCAACTTTTCTTTGGCTTTGCCTTTGTTCTAAGTAAATAAAACTGCTAAAAGGAAGATCATATAGCAGTCTCTGCTAGCTATATGATCCCTTCTTCTCACAAGCATTTGGCCATAAATTAATTATATTTACTTCAGATTCTGAGGTTACTTTTTCAAATACTTGGTGAATTATGACATGCAAAAAAATGTCTATTTTAAATTAAGCTTCATAACAATCCTTTCAAAAACTGAACCTATAAAAACAACAGTGCAACAACAGAAAACAATTATTAAAATAAAGCAAAAAAACCAACACTTTTTAGATTGTGGTTCTTTTCTATCTTAAGGCTACAAATATTTCAGCATACTTACTGTTTTGGCATCTACGGTGTTAAAAACACGTACCTCAATTCAAAGCTTCAGAAAGATGTTAAGAATACAATACAATTTGTATGTAAGGGACATCTAAACTTGTTATTTTAATTTGCTTTGAAATAACTTAAATAAATCCACTATTGGAAAACTTCAGAAATTATGGTACCAAAGTTCAGTCCTAAAAGAGTGATAGATTGCTTACAAACTTCAGAGTAGCTGTTTACATAACACATCTTCCTCCCCACTGTACTTTTCAACTAAACTATGTAGCAGGAAGGGTTTAAAAAAACCCTAAGATTCATTTAACTGCTTTGACAGAAAACTGGAATCTTGATGAAAGGAAAATTTATATTGAGCTATGCCTTTTCCAAGGGAAATGTCAACAACTTTAAAAAAATCAAACAAAAAGGACTTAGGGAGAGTAAACAAAAATTGAAAATGTCATCACGATGCCTCAGTGGGGGTGTAGCTCACAAGGGCTGGTGTCAGTGCTCTCTGAGAACCAGGCTCTCAGCATGGAGAATGGCACGTGGCAAGTGTGGGACACCACAGTCAGATACTGATCCAGCAGCCAGAGAGCAACTGTGGCCTCCAAACTTTGTGATGGTCTGGAGTGTCTCCCGATTCAAACTCACAATGATTTCCAACTAAAATTTTCCAGCTTTTTGATTTCTAGTGCAGTGTTTACTTCTATGAACAAAGTCTAAAATTTGTGTGGGCAAAAAAGGCATCCATGAGAACAAATGCCACTCCTTGAGCTCTCCAAGGACATGTCAGGTCAGGATGGTGTCACTAGAGACATGGGATGAACATGGTTCACTCTGCTCACTGACTCATTTTAAACCTCTGTGCCTCAGGCAGGGATCAGAAGTGTTTGCTCACATGTGGTTTTATCAAATGAGAAGTAATAACCATCAAGGAAATCCACATGAATTACCTTCTAAAATGCATTTTTCAACTGAAAAAGAGCAATTATACAAAAACAACCTTTTTTTTTTTTTCTGAGAAAACTTGCCCTTGTGAACAAAATTATTTGCTGTCTAATTCTGTCAGCCCAGAATAAAGAGGGGAAAAAAAGAAAAAAATTGGGTTTTCTTCCAGTTCTCGTGACACAAACTGAGCAATATTTCAAACACCAGATGCAGAGTCACTGAAGTCTTTTTACGAGGACGAGCTCTTAAAAATTGAACATCTTTCTTTTATGCATACAGACCTTTTCTCATAAATGATACAGCTTTTGATCTAATATCCTCTCTCAGCTGCCTGGTTTTCATCAAGTATTGCAGAACATAAACATTCGGAGCAAAATTGATCATATTCTGTTCACCACAGCCATAAGGCATCTTAATCAATGATGACAAACCGTTGATAGAAGGCCCAAGTAAATCACCTGAAAGATAAAATCCAATCAAAATAAACTAAAGCTTATTGCAAATAAATGCATACCTCACACATAAAGGGTGGTATAATCTAAAGTGGGAGAAAATACGATATATTAGGAATGTTTCTACTAAACACCACTAAGCAGGCAAAAAATATACTTCATCTTCTGATCAACTTTATGCCCATTGATTCAGGTCTGTACAGATCTTTCCAACTACAGAGTAATTTCAAACAGTTGTCATAAAAAAAAAAACAAAACCCAAACCCAACCAAACAAACAACACCCTACATAACAAAAATCTATTTAATCCAGGAAAATATTTCAATAGTGGTATGCATTTGAAACTTCATTTATTTCTTCTCTCACTTACAGTCATCAAAGCCTAGGTGTCACAGTAACAACAATCAGTCAGGTTATAGGTTTTATTCTGTAGACAGCATAATTAGAAAAGGAATCTAGCCAACTTTGCAAGACCTTCCTGACCAAAATCCAACACTCTTAACTCTGAAAATATCTTACAAACACCACATTATCATAAATTAAACTAATTAAAGGAATAAAACAATCCATACATAATGTCTTCCTATGTTTAGTCTAATGCATGATGGTCAGTTACTGTGACTTAATGATTCAACCTACTTATACTTCAGTTAAACAAAAACTAATGCTATAATTAATTCCCTAATGATAGAAACAGAGTAAGTTAATTCTTACCAACAGCAGTGACCTGCACTCTCTCACTGTCGCTTACAACATCAGAAGGAAAAGAGAATTCCAAAGTTTTTGACACTGTTTGTCGTTTATTCCCAGTCAAATCCAGAAGGACTGTCTGAGAATATGTCTGTTCCAATCCTTCAGCCTATAAAGATAAAGACAGGGATTCTGAGCATCCTCCTGTAGTTGATTCTGCCCTGAGCAGGAAGGTCATGCTACTCCCTTCCAACTTCAACCATTCCCTGGTTCTATGATCTGAAGCATTTATTGTAGGATGAGATGCACAAATATCTACACTCTTCCACTGAAATGGAGCCTAACATGAATCAGACTTAGACACCCAAGTTAGGCAAATCTTATCAGTGTCTGGTTTACCAGAAAGTCTGGAGACTAAAACTCCAGCACCTCTAGCAAAATATAGAAAAGTTCATCTAAAATAGGCTTTGAATGAAAGGCAGATGTATTGCAAAATCAATTGCACTTTTCCAAAACAGTTATCAGCTCCACTCTCCACAGGTTGTTATATCAGCTAAAACAATGGAGGTTCAGGTTTCACCTAGCTTTCAGGAAGCATTGGGCACACTGCCTGTAGGAGAACAGATCTATGTCTTCATTCCTGGAAGGGGATCTAAAGAATTTTAAAGGACTTTTAAAAAATTATTTTAAAAGAAGTGTTTTCTACTCAAAGACACCTGACCCCAAACCAACCATACAGAGCAAGAAGCAGACAAATATATTGGTTTGCCTTTTTGCTGCACTATGTTGCCTCTTTTTGGGAACAATTTACTTCAGGAACAAGCCGAACTGCACACTGTTTACCTTTACTAAAACTTTCTGGATGACAGCATCAGAAGCAGCAGATGATATTGCTGTCACTTTGATGGGAATCTCTCCCAGCTGTTTTGGCTTGATTGGGAATTGAACAGTTTTCCCATCTTCACTTGGTACAGATACAGACTGTTGATTTGCTGTAGCATTTATTTCATTGGATGTCAGAATAATTTCAAAAGCATCATTCATATCCAGAATCACAGTAACCTGTAAATACAGTAACATTTACAATACAAAGCATTAACTTTGAAAAGCTATTTTCATAAGCTGCCGTCTGTTTTGTGTATAGAGAGGTCTGCCCACTAAAGAAAATACTCCAATTCTCACAAAGAAAGATATGGTCTTCACCAGTGATTAAAACCTTGCAGTATCTAGTAACATTCCAAGATAAAGAGATCATTATTTTACCTCAGCTTCTTCTTTCAAATAATTAAAGATGTTCACTTCCAAAATGAACTGTTCTCCTCTGATGACTGAGTATGGAAGGTTCAGGAAAATAAAAAAAGGCTGAAAAACTTCTAGCTGCAAAACAAAATCAGTCATGAGCCCATACAACCAGAGACTAAAGAGAAAATTACTATACAACGTGTCTTCCAATCAGTTTTAAATTCAGTGACAGAGTAATGTTTAGTTGTACTCTGCAGCTGACAAAATGTGTTACTGCAGGGCAGAGATGTTTCTGGTCATCAGCACCTTTAGAGATACTGTTAAAATGGGAGCTGCTGACAGCTTAGACAGGGCAGTCCCAACAGAGGCAACTGAATCAGGACTAAGAGTCTATCATCTGGCAAGTTTGGAAGCTGTGATCTGTCCTGAGCTCTCATTAAGGTAACTGTGAATTGCTCAGAGTACACAAGTAACTAAGATTAAGACTCTGTCAGTTGACCTATCCTCATGTCAATAAAATAATAACAAAATAACTAAATCACACAAATCTTCTAACTCAGCACCTTTTTTCTTTTTTATTTAGTAAGATTAATCTCAGAGTAAATTCTTCAGTTACACTTCTAAAAATACATACTATATTAATTAAAATCAAAACTGCAGAAATATACCAGCAAGCAGTTTCTTTTATATGTGAACAGAAGGTTTTGGAAGAAATCTTGGCTCTAAGAAGTCAGTTTCGTCAAGCTGAATGGGAACAAAATTTCACTGTTTATGAACATCTGTACAATAAGAATATCTGAGACATGAAATCCTTAATGTCAACTAAAAATTCCTTTAATTTGGTTTGTATTTAAAAAAATCTCCCAAAGTTTTGAGTTTCAGAAACAAAAATCCCTCAGCTTTCCTTTTCTAGCTAGGAAATATTCCAATGCTTTCTTTAAAAAAAAAAAAAACAACAAAATTGTTTGACAAAGCTCTCAGTGTCATAAACGTCTTCACATATTAAACACTAGAGAAGTTCTGATGGAGACTTTTTTGGTTAGTTCCTAGTAAAGGTTTCCCCTATGTACCTATTTTCTTTGTCTCTTTTGTTTTACTTTTCTTTAAAACTGAAGTTTTGCACTCAGGAATATGCCAGGATATTATAATACAATGAGTAAAATTACTGACACTCTGTGTAGAAGTCAAAAAAAAAAAAAAAAAGATGCAAAGCAGTACATGACATAAACCACACAGATGTCACTTATTTATTTCCCCCATTACATTTTTCATGTCTTTCTTTTAGTTGCCTCTCTGTATGGTACTGATTAACATGTTTTAGACATATGGAACTCTAAGCACAACCTAAATGTCCCAACAATAGTGAAGTACTGAACAGTGCATGGGGCGATTATAGTTAAATTATTATCTCAACATCTGTTCGACTTGGAGCGTTCTCACATTTGAGGATGAGAGGCCACATGGGTATTTCCATACAGTTTTAATCAGAAAACTATTCCTCTTTCTGTCCCATCTCTGCCAAGCCAAGTGAAAGAAACGAGAATCAAGATTCCAGCCTCAAAGGAGCCATAGCGACAAAATCCAGGTTGGGTTCCAAGTTCTCTAGCGGAGCTCAGATCAGGATGTTCAAAGCACATGCTCTGTGTCTGGTATAGCAGCCAACTGTGAAATCTCAGTTTGGATCTTAAAAGTTGTCCCTCCCTAAGAATTTGAGGGCATGAGAACTTAAATGGGTAAGCTGGCAGTCTTCAAGATATGCTTACACCAGTCCAGGAACCAATATGGAAATCTACAGCCCACTACTACAGTCTCAACCTTGCTAAACACAGGTAAGGAAGTGGAGCTGTCTCTGATAGGAACATAGTTTCTCTAGAATTTTTACCTAATAAATGGACAGATTACTCTATGTATGTAAAATGCTAACTAAATGAGACTTCAAGAATTAATTCCTACTTTAAACAGGCTAAACAACTCTCTAAGTAGCAGATACAGCACCACGTATCTCTTCAGTGATTATGTTTTCTTCCCAGTTTGAACACACACAGCCTCTCAATCTCTTCATTAGTATAATGTCAGAACTAAATCAGAGAGTCCAGCCTACAGAGTTACAGCCTTCAAGAAGTGTAGTGAGATGGTACCTCCACTGGAGCAGTGGTCACCCCGAGCCCGCCGGTCTCGGACATCACAAAAGCACTGGCTACCCAGGACGTGATGGTATCAGGAGCAATGGTATCCATTGTGGTTTCTCTGTCAGATCTGATGGCAGAAGGGGGAGAACACACTTTCAAAACCATCCATTTATAGACATCAGTAAGTGGATACACATGTTTAAAATGCGTGAAAAATTAAGTCTAAATTCCTGGAAAGAAAAGCTGCTCATTATCCATTTTTCTTTTTCTAACCATTTAGAAATACCGTGATGGGATCAAAATTCTTTTAAAAATTTAAATTATTTTAAATTACATCAATTGAAGGGAATCACACTGTATCACATTACATGTAATACAATTTTACAGGTCCTTTAAAACAATCCCAGATGATGGCTGCTTCCTGAACTTCTCAGCTCTAAAAGAATATAAGATTCGTGCTTCACGATGCAGTTCAGATTTCACCACCATCTGACAGTTTGAACTATTCATTGAATTAGGTACAGATATCAATAGGTTTCCCTTTCTGGGCTAATCACCATCTTTTTGTGTACTGTAGAGAAAAAGGCTAGGTCACCCTACCCATTATCTCCCCATCTGTAAAAGCAAGCTTCTTTTGTCTCCAGGAATTTTATTTTAGCTTCTACTGAAACTCCTAGGCTTTCAGTCAGGCATAATCCTCTTTTGTGGAGTTGAACAACTCCTCATTTTTTCAATCTCTAATCTCAGTTGTGGCCTCTAGGTGGTAGCAGAATACAAGTAAAGCTATATTTTTAAGACGTGTTCTTCAGCACTGGCGCAGATTGCTACTGAAACCTACAAAAAAGCCTGATAAATACAAATTGGTTACCTTTTGCTTCTAACTTATACCTTGTTTTAGTGTCAATCCAGAGCCAGGTCTCTGGAAAATGTGTCCTCACGTAGAGATTGCTGAAATCATGAGCTCCATTTTTAGACACCGGCATATCATCACCAAAACCATCCTCTATTGGTATCATTCCACCATCTACAAAATAAAAAATACTGTCCTACCTACAAATATCTACATTTAGAAAAAATCAAATAAATACAGTCAAGAAAATTCAATTTAATATACTGTTTGGAGTCTAACCTATAGCTTCTTTACACATAATAAAACTACTCTATGACACTAGGAACGTTTTTATTTTCAGAATAGAAGAGTTTCACACGAAGTTCTACATGGCCTCTGTGCATATGAAACTGGTGCAATTTGCCTACACATGACAAACCACTGCAACATATATCAACTGGAACTGCAAGCAAAACCTCCACTCACCCTCAGGCTTTTAAGGGGTAATGTCACTGCAGTAAAAAAGGAGAATTTCTAAAATGCTGACCGTATGCAATTTGTATGTCTGGAGCCTTTGAAATGGTCATGGTTTGTAATGCTGGATGCAACCTGTATGCAGCACAGTAAGGAGATATAATGGGGCCCTATCCCATGAACCTCCTACCCCACTCAGTAAATTAGATTTGACTACATTTGTTGTATTACTTACAAAGAAAATGTTCCTTATCCTCCTCAAGAACTGCATCAGTTGATACCCAAAGGCTGCATTTCTGGATAAAATTTATACAGTATATCTCAATACAGGACATTCAGGACATCAACAATGCTTATCTATTTTCTTTTTCTCCCCTTTCTTTTTAGGTAAACAAAGTCATAAAGCAAGCATAAAACTGAAGCAAATAATATACAGGAACCTAAAAAACTGAGATGATATGGATCTGAATATTGCCATAATGACTGAAATTTTTTCAAAGTGAAGACTATATCAAGCATAAAGCAACCTGTATTTATGGAAGTAGAAATATATTTCTTGGAATTCAGAGTACTACATATTGACAAAATTAACAATTCAAAACTCATGTAAACCATGAAAACATTATATTGTCTATAGCTGCAAAAGTTAGGAAGTTCACTTTTTTCTGGCAAGTGATGTGCAAATCACTAAGCAGTAAAGAAAATACAACATCTTAGAATTATTAAGGAAAAAAAAGTACCTGAAATACACCAAAAGAACCTCTGACCAGGGGGAAATACTGCACTGAGCTGTATAAATTGAGCTCATGGAGGATCTAAGGAAAAAAAAACAGAATCATCCAAAGACTGAATGCCAGCTCACAGATTTAAGAACTTTCACTGTTGCTAATTCATACAGCTGTACCACGAGCTGTAGCTTGCTCAGTTCTCATGACAAAGAAAAAAGAATCTCTGACAGGATGAAGGGGGTTAAGTTGTAGTGGTTTTATGATTAATGGAAGAGTGACCAAAACTGTACATAAGCCTAGAAATAGAGCCTACAGCCCATTGATATTTTATGGCACTTAGGCTATGTCCTTTGAGCACTTTAGGAATGATATATATTGCATGCTCTTTCAAACTGTATATGCACTATAGCTTCTGCAAATAAAGGTAATTTTAAAATATTAATAATTTATTCTGCCGTCCCAAGAAAAAAAATATCTTTAAACACACAAACCACAAATCATTAGGGGTTTTTTTTTTTCTGATTCCTCTGTCTTTCCTGAAAGAAGAAACTGCCAAGTCTTAACAGTCTATCAAATGAAGAACAATGAAGTGTTGATTGGAACTGGAATTGCTGTGCCTATTACCCTTTAAGCCTTACAGTCTTTGCCATTCATGTTACTTGCAAAAGTAAAAAAAAAATGCTAAAAATCATGCTTGAAGAGCATTTCTTATTCAGCATATAATCTGTAACATTTTCACAAACATACATCTCTCATAGACACAATAATGAAAACCTTCTTTTCCTATATACTTACAGATTCTTCTGTTATGTCACTACTTTCTCCCAGAAGCTTTGTACTTTTATCAACAACTGAAAGTCCAATTACTGATCCTGGCTCTGTTGTATTGATTTTAAGGGAGACTTTCTCAGATGGCTTGACCTTATCTTTGCTCCAAGAGATTTTAATCTAGGAAAAAAGTGAAACCCATTACTGATTTAAATTCTACTGTGACATTTCCAGGCATTAACAACTTGCAGGAAGTCAGATTTTGTAGATTATTTGGCTATAATTAAGACACTGGATTTGCTTTTCCTAGAACCTTTGGGACACTGGGGATCTCAGAGAATCTTTTTGCTAGGACTTTTGGTAACTTGCATAAATCATGAGGCAAATGGAGACATTTTCCATGCAGCAGGACAAACAGGCTTCTTACTGATGACTGGTTATAAGTGTTAAAGTCTCCAGAGGAGAGAAAGAATTTGAACTCACCCAGCCTTTGGATGGTCTCACCTATAAAAAGTTATAGTGAGGCTTTTATTTGCACAAAGGACCAAGACTCATCCTGGTTAGTAAACTGGAAAAATTAATTAATTGATGCAATAGGCATTTTCCCACTCTTCTTCCTACTCTTTTGAGTTAAAGTATGAATAGTCATATGAAACACAAACACTGGTCCCAATGTGACCACTGCCTGGCTAGAACAAGGTCTTTATAAACTTTTACAATCCTACCCTTAGAATATTTATGATACCTTGTCACTATATTGGCCCAGGCAATCTTTGGCTCAGTAATTGACCAAACCACTAAAAACATGAGGAGATGTTGTGCATCTGTTTACGTGGAAAGGACTTTCAAATATGCAAAGAATGGACCCTAGTTGCACTGGTATTATCAAAAGTCTTTCCAAAGACTTGCACAAACCTCAGATTAGATTCTCAATGGATTTTTTTTTTACATTTACAATCCTATGATCTAAAGAAAATTTTTTTTAAGCTACCACATACAATGCAGAAAAAAACATGGTCACAGACTTATGTTAAATACAATTACCTTGTCATCCAAAGCAGGCTGGATGGGGACTGTGACAGCATCATTTACAACCACTCCTTGCTCATCTATATAGAACACAAGTACAGATATCAAAGGAGCCCAGGAATTTTCTGCTGTTAAAGTGAATGTTTTTGTAGACTTTGTGCCAAAAGTCATAATTTGTTCCTTAGATAATACCTGAAAGAGAAAAAAAATCAAACACTCAAACTGCTGGTAGACTCAATATGTCATAAACTCAGCAATTCACTCTACAAGTAGCTGCTAAAGAAGAGACACATGTGATTCTTTTTTTTTTTTTTTTTACTAAGCGGTAGACCAGTTCTATGAAAATGGATATGGAAGGTAATGTAATATTTAAATAACAGATTTTTGTTCTGTGTTTTAATTCCTGTATCACTATGGACAAGTAAAGAATTACAACAACTGCACACATATGATATATGAAAACATAAAAATACAACAGTAATAGGGTTGGGTTATGTGGGTCATCTGTAACAGCATTTGAGTTTAGATCAGGCACATAGTTTTAAAAGCAAACCTCCAAAACATCCTACTTAGAATGCTTTGGTTTGCCTCCTGGAGATTGTGAACTGGGGTCTAGTAATGTGCTCCGATTAAAAGCAGGCATTCATTTTAACAGATCAGATTAGAGCTACTCTGAAGCCTCAAAAACCTGGATTCTACTACTACTAGTAGTAGTAGTAGTTCTAGAGAGTGTTTCTATTTTAGAAAATACATATGAATGCCCAAATTTTCCTAATTCAGTTTACTGTTAAAGTCTGTGAAAGAAAAAGAATCCCAGCTACCGTCACCAAGCTATGGTCAGCAAGACGTAGACTGAGAACAAAGACAGGCATGCGTTAAAGAGAGGATGGAAAATATATGATTGTATATATAATAAATCTTCCAATTCAGATCCTGTAAGACACAGTAGAGCAGCTGAGCAACTAAACAAGTCACTACTCAAGACATTCCTATGAATCATTCCTATGAATTGTTAACAATGCCACTCTGTCCACTTAAGCATCTGTTTCCTCAGCGGGCAGCCCTTCTCACCCTGTAGCTACAGGCTCAGCCTGACAGTCCTGAATCTGCACAGAGGCTCCACCAGGCCCCTGCTCCCACCTGCATCTGCAGGACCTGCTGATAAAACCACAGTCTGGGCTGCTCCTGGGACATCCCTGTTCCTTCTCCCACTGCAGTTGCTCTGTACAGTCAGAAACAGCACTGTTCTCACAGTTGTGCTTGTCTCACATCTCTACAAGCAGAGAGAACCCAACACCCAGATCAGAGAAGCACTTTTTTCAGAAGCACCTCCTTACACTGCCAGGGGCATTCTTCCTAGCCAGAAAAATAGAGCTCTCGTTCAAAAACGACCATCCTAGTGCAAAGGAAGTTTTTGGGCCTCCTCTTTCATGAAGTACAATTTAAAAATGCTGAATCTCTTTAATGTTTAATCACATTTCGCTCACTGGAGTATTTCTCAAGTTGGTAAAAGTCATCTTGGATTGTGCCAGTATGTAAAGCCAGTAACTTACCAGATAGTGGTACTCTCTCACTGGTTTGTTGCTTGCAATGCTCAGCTCAAAAGGCTCCCCAGCCTAGGAAAAGCATATGATTCATATGAATGAGTATGGAAAAATAATGAGTAACTTGGTGTTTATCGTGGCAAGCTTTGTCTTAGACTGTACCTTTATATCCTGGCTCTTTGTTTTAACCTGGAGATAAGTCTGACTGGGGGAGCTGAACACATCATAAACACCTATGTCAGTCTTACTGCTGAGGAACTCTGCCTGCAAGACAGTGCAGAAACAACATCTTAACAAAACAGCAAAATCTGTGACACTCATATATGCGGTACAGCTTCCAAGAGCATGGTAGCCTTAGCAAAAAACCACTTTATGCTTGCTTTGGGTATCTGGGGCTCCTTTTCCTTTGATGTCTTGGTGCAATTATCAGATCCCATTTGAGAGGATCTCTCACTCTCTTTCCAGCTGTAACATGAATTAACAAAAATAACAATAGGTGACATGTCAGCTATTGCAGATAGCAGGACAGGTATCACTGATCCCAGCCCACGCAATTCAGTGTGCCAACACCCCAAAGCAACATGTAACAAAGCAGTACCTGAACTCTCAGAGTTTTTGTATCAGACAGGATTGGAAACTCAACATCAATTACTCCATTTTCTGGGACTGTGTAGTTCAGGACATGCACTGTCAGATTTCTCTCCTCTGTTGCCTCATTTTCCAGGTGAGAAAGTGAAGAGTGATGGAAAAGGAGGTCTGACTGTTGTGCAGTGATAGTTACAAGATTCTTCCTCTCCTCAGCTGTCAGCTGGTTGCTATCAGAACGTGACACCTTCAGCTAAACAAAAAGAAAGAAACCACTTATCAAACTCATCAAACAGTGTAAAACTAAAATGCACAAGACATAGCATGAAACAATATATTTGCACTTATACCATATCAAGAAAAATAAGGCATCCTCAGATTTCTCACACATCAGTAGCTTTATTTTTGTTTCCTAGTAAGCACTGCAAGTAGGCAAGTCAGGCAAGAACTCCCAATTACTCTCCTAGTTGAAAGTGTTTGTGTCTTGGGTAAATTATACATATCCTACCTACAGTCTGAATACTTAATTTTATCACTTGCATTTCACCACCACAAGGAAGGGCAACCTAACTTACATCACATGAGGGAAAACGAGTCAGATGAGCAGAGATGGTGCTGAGCCTGATGTGTTTATGACTTCATCAACTGAGCTGAAGACTGAAACCAGGCCCAAAATTGACAATGTGCAACTTCTTCACTCCATCATACATCAATCAGCACTACAACTTGCAGCCTTTATGCCCACATTCAAGTAGATTTTCATCCAGTAAAATCATTCTTATTCTGTATTATACACTACAAAAAATCAACTTTTATATTTAAAAGCACTGAACTAATGTTTCCATTTTCTTTTTCAGTCCATAGATGTCACTGCATTACCTCTCCTCCTCAGCCATTATTTTCCTATTCTCTCTCTGCATATGTAGATCTTCACTTATTAGTAGAAGCAGCAGCTGTTCATTCACAATTCTTTGGGAGCATAACTGATACCTTCCTATCTGCCAGCTGCAAGAATTGCCAGATGCCTCAGCTATCACTTAGTTCATCTTTGGAAGAGGAGAAAAAACCAGGTGGATTCAAACTGGGAGGCTAGCAAGGAAAATGAAAAGCACAAAACCCAAAAGCCCAAATTATCAGGCTAGCATAAAGCTACGTCTTGAGCCAATCTGCTCTGGAATAGCAGTGATTCAGCCTAAATCACTGCTATTTAGGTCTCATTTCTATACAGTAAAAGCTCAAGAACTGTAAAATTGATTCCACTTTTCAAGCAAAATGCAGTGACACAATATGCAACCCCTGCAAAATGTAGAAATACTGAATGCAGATGAGGAACAGAAAGAAGAACATTAAATACTCCTGTGAGTGAACTGAAGCTAGCATGAAAAAGACAGGACAGAAGGCAGAAATTAAAACTTTCACTTAGAGAGCAATGTGGTTTGGTGAGTTTTAACTGAATTTTGTAAAAGATGCTTCAATATATAAATGCACTACATAAAGTATACATTTGTGTGTATGTGTGTATGTGTGTGTGTATATATACACACACACACAGATATACAAATATTATAGAGGTTTGCTACTCAGTAATTAATCTGTTGTTTCATAGCACAGTCACCTAACAGAAAAGAACCAGCTAAGGAAGATTTCCCTTCCATAAAAGTGCTGACAAACTATACACAAACATATCCTGCCAAGTGGCAGCATTCCCTGCCACTTCACCCTTTTCTAGAGCAAATGCCTCCAAGTTTACTATTTGCTGATATGTATTGTGGGAATAAGAGGGAATTTGAAAACAAATCTGTAAACGACACTTAAAAATCTAAGGCAAACTTTGCTATCTAAGCATAGAAGAGAAGTCACATTTCTTTATCCACAAATGATAGCCAAACAAAAAAACTTACAGTAGCAATGAAGTTCAGAGAAGGCTTTATAACTCTAGAGTAGTCCAGAAATTCAATAAAATAGTCACTTTGCTTTGGAAATATGATGGTACTTGAATTTTGGGAGACTCCTGTAGAATAATTGTATGTGTTTAGACAACATGCACTTAACACATATATTATTTTAGCCGCAATACAATTTACAACCCATGACTTTGAAATAATTCTTCCACATTTTTCACCATTTCCACTCCTATCATTCTTCATCCTTCTAGCTGAGCATCAGTACAAAGGTGGGAGGTGTACTGCTACATAGGGCTCCACTCACACAGACTATGTCAGAATGACACAAGGAAGGAACTTATTAAATCCCTAATCAGCCAGCTTCACCTTGTCAGGGTTTCTACAGAAAGTCTGTAATGAAACCTAGTTTTTGGGATAGGCAAAAATTTTGTACACATGAGGTTTTTTTTTTCTAAAGTGCACAGTGCAGTGGAACTCACAAAACTCCCTAAGTTTGCAAATCAGTCCATCTAGAAGAGGCTGGACTGTGGGCAACCTAGGACCAGGGAACTCTTTCTGTAGTGTGATTTACAAATACACAAGTCAGATAAGTTTATGACTAAAAGTAAGTTTGTGAAATTCAGGCTAATGAATTTTTTATGCCTGCTCTTCTCATCAAAAATGAACAGTCACTGACTTTAAGCTCCTATCAGAATGTATTTCTTGGTTATTTAATAAATCATACAGCACAGAACTCTATTCAACCGAGTTAACAGCTGGTCAAATTAATTTCTAGGCAAGCAACATTCAGATACTATATTTGCATGTGGATGGTTTGTGCAGACATCAATACACGATATTTTTCTGGTGCTCCAAGCTCTTCCAGCACCAGCTGCTCTGGGTTTCTGTCAGCAGCCCTGACACAGCCACGTACCTGTGAGTGACTCGGTCACCACCGCGATCATTTCTATCGGCTCCATGTAATCGTCGTCACCTTGGTGCCACGACTGCTCAGCATTCAGGTTTTGCAACATAAGCTTGTTACAGGTTACATTCGCAGATCCATTTATCTGCAGCGTAGGAAAAAGGAATTGTTGATCCAGAAAAGCCAAGGACACCTTTCCAAGTACAGTAGCTTATTTCTGGTTAAGTCCTGTAGCTCTCTCCACATACAAGTTTTGAAGTGTCAACACCAGAAAATTATGAATGCTGACCCTTTATTTTTTTGCCTTCAGCAACCATTTTTATTAAATCTAGTAGAAGTTCACTGCTTTTTTACAGGCAACAATGCTTTATGGAGGAAGTTGTTTGGTTTTTTTTTTTTCCTAATTTCCTAATTTTTGTAGATTCACTTCTACATGGCTAGCGTAATGGTACCTAAGCTTTACAGGAAAATACAAGGAATAAGCTCCTGCCTGAGGAGAAGTGTATACTCTATTCAACATCTGAGTTTCTGTAGACTAAGTGCTGCTCAAGACACTGAAGACAGGCAGCGGTTGAAGTCAGCAAACAGAAAATTTCAGTCACTTCATGTAGCAAAAATTTAACCTTTTTTAAACATTGTATGCATCTCAAAAGTAACATGTCTGATTTTGCAAAGAAAACGCAATGAATCTTTTAAGTCTTTTAAGTCTTTTAAGTCTTCAGATTGAAACTGTATGTCTCTTCAAATTTCATTCTTCAGATTACAGTTAGTGCAGTAGCTCAAATGTAATTGCTGGCAACTAGTAAGCAAAATGCCTTGGTTTCTACCATGCTAAAGCTCCACCAATTGAGCTGTTCTCTGGCCTTGTGACATAGAGATCAGAGTGCAGGGGCAGACATAGGGCCAGGGAGCATTCCTGAGCTTGGGTCCTCCAGCACTTATGTGGCTCCTGGTAAATTCTTCTACCTGGGTCAGCTGGTACTCTCCAAAATAACTTCCAGACACAACTAAAGGGAGCAAAGGTGCCAAGTATCATTCCCAACAAGGAGTCTGAATGTAGATGTTTCGGGGTGGAAATTAAAGAGATTTTAGCACACTCCATGAAAGTCACTCCATGCCAGCTGAACTCAGCATTCAGGAGTGAACCCAGGCATCATTTAACCCACAACAGGACATAGACTTAAATAAACTGCTAAGAGAGTACTCACCTCCATTGTTGTTGTTATATTTCTCTTGTTTGTCCAGTAAGAGACAGAAAGGCAAGTGACTGTTACAGTTCCCTTTACTGGCTTTCCATATGTGTACCTGAAATATGTCAGGCAAAGTTAAACAACTCAGCACCCTCCAGGGCTTGGGCTCCTGAATAGGTCTCACAAGGCAAAAGATCCAGTTCTCTGGCCTCAAACATGGCTAGAACACACTTCTACTTTGAATCGTGGAGTTTGCCACACTGAGACCAGTTTATCAACACCAAAGCTGGAAGTCCAAAACCTGGAGAAGATACTGCTCTTCCCTGCACACGAGCTCTACAAACCTAGTAAAATTATCATGGGCTGTACGATGTACAAAAGTTAACTATACTAAGCTAAAAGCAAGTTATTGAATAGAACACTGATACAGCACCATAACTAATATGCAGTAGAGTTAAAATAGGATGTGGGAAGTGTAAGTATTTTGCTTACCAAATATTGCTACACAAAATGAGACATCTCCAGATATTTGGTAATGATTATTACTAATTATTTAGTAATCACAGTCTCAAAAAATCATGGCAAACAATGTCCAGCTGTGGCAAATCTGAAAACTATAACATACTCGATTTTTAGGATGACAGCAGCAACTTGCAGTCACTAAGAGGTAATAAAATTAAATTTTGTATAAATGTTTCCAAGGCCTACTTAAGAGAAATATTATCAGATTTAGACAGAGAAGCCAAGGCAGGGAGAAATGACATGGGGACAGACAGGACATCTAAAATCATTCTGGTCCTCAGCAGTAATTCATGCAGGTGTGATAACTTTAAAGTACTTTAAATCATTATGCAGCCACTTAAGTAATATCAAAACTGAAAAGCAGACAGAAAGAAAAATCAAACAGTGTAGTTACAGGAATAACTCTGGTAAGTCTTGCACTTGAACTCAGTCTTAATAGACCTAATTACAGTAATAAGCTGCCATTAACCTTGAAATTATACTGCCATTTGGCTGCATCCCTATACTGTACTTGATTTAATAATACTCCAGAGAAGAAAACGGGATTTTTGACACGTAAAAGTGTAAGAGGAATATAAACTCTCTGTAAAAGAGAGACATTACGTCTATAAAAACAGTCACATGGTAAATCGGATCATAAAAGAACTATAAGAACAAAAAAAAAAAGGCATCAGAATACATATTATAAGCAACAAACTTCAGAAATTTTCCAGTTAGGTAGCTGAAAATGTATAGCTATAGCCTAGAAGAATGTTTAGAACACCAGAACAATTAGTAGTAGAAGTCTGAAGATTATTTAACCTTGTTGCAACAAAATCCAGTAACTAGAAACAGATCCTAGCCAACTGATTTTGAATAGGTGGGGCTTTATTGGCATTCTAAATGTAAGTTTTTACTTTGACACTTAGAGACCCACAGTAAGTTCCTTAAGAGTGAGGGTGACAGCAGTATCAGTGATTTACTTACTTTGCAGAGACAACACCAGTTACATCTTCATCTCTCAAAGAGTAGTATAAGGGCATTGTTATCATGACATCAAATTTTGGTAAAACTAAAAAATAAAATTACAGGAAGAATTAAATTCACAGAAGGAATATTAATTTTTTACGTCATAAAGGTAGAGCATGTAATTTGATAAAGAATATTTGTTTCTTAATTTTCCTCATGTAAGGTAAGATGTATTTTTAACCAACTCCCCAGACTGAGATTTTTTGTTGAAAGGAGAACAGAGCATCATAAAAGCAGCCTGCATATAAGCTTGTCAGCATGGAATGTAAAATATTTAGCTTATTCAGCCTTTACAAAATCATCAGTAAGCTTCCCAACCAGATCCTATACTGATACTTTGCAATCATTTAAACTACCAAAGATAAAGAGGGCAGCTAGATAAGATGGTATTTTTTGTTCACAGAAGCCAAAGATTTGGAAATTAAACTTCCTGTGAGTATTTAAAATGTTCATGTCAGCCAAGGGAAGCAAATACAAATTAATGAGGAATCACTACTGAATCACTACTAAATGCCCTTAAATAATACTCACCATATTCCATCACTTTAAATCCTTGATAATGAACTTGACCCTATTGAAAAAAATTCATATGAGAAAATACATACAATTATGGTTAGATTAGTAAGTTTATCATACCTTCTTGGCCAAATCCCACTCATATTCAAGTTAAACTATGATTTCTGACATGGTATGATTTAAAATCATGGCTCGATCACCATCAGCTCCTATAGACACCAGTAGTATATACTCCCAAAACAGAAGGACACAGAAGTTCATGTGAAGTAGACTAAGTATTTATCACTAACAGCTTGTGCAGTTCCCAGTCTGCAGACATCTACGTATGCCTAGTTTCTGTATTTAAAAAAATTGAATACTTGAGCCAGCTAGCATAAAACTACCTAGCAAAACTACCCCAAACCATGGCTGATACACAATCACATCTTAAATTAACTTCTACAAACAAGAAGCACCTACAGTGTCTCTCAAGTGTACCAGACTATTTCAAAACCATGTACAATCCTATGATTCTATATTTGCTCAGAAGGTGGCTGCAGTTTTGTTACAGTCTACAGTCATACTTACTTCAGCAGAGATACTCTTGTGTTGTATCTTCTTGTCTCAGCTATTTGTTACTTAAAATCAAGGAAAGAAATAAAAAAACTACGTAATGTGCTGTTACTTGTGTTCTCTTCTTTTCTCCTATTTTTCTAAATTTTTTACTTATTTCCTGATTTCCTTCAGAAGGGAAAAGATGAATGAATATGGATAACCAATTGGTCAAGTGGCATCAAGATGTACCAGATGGGAATGATTGATTGTAGCAAGAGAGGATAAACTGAGAACTCCTGTGGTAAAAACCCCAGGGCCAGAACCTAAGCTGGAAACAATTATAAACTTTTGTTACCTGATCAACAACTTTGCAAGTTAAGCATCTCAGAGCAAGCCCTTTATATAATGTGTATAAAATAAACATTTCCTAGCAAAATACTCCTATCAAAGTAAAGATCAGATTGCTGATAATTTAATGATTAAGTCACTGAAATAACTGCCATATTTATATTCATAGGTTTGAAAATATACTTGCAGAATCAGCTATTTTCACAAGATTTGTGCAAATCATAACATTTGCAACACAAAATGTTTCAGCATTGACATGCATAAATCAGTCCACAATCAGATTACTATAAGGTAGTCTTAGGAACACACATCTTATGGAAATGACCTGTAGTGAATTAATCTCACATCTTGTTCTCTGTACAGCTTTTATTTCCAATACTAAGTAGACATGTGACCCTTGCCATAAAGCAAACCCTGAAGAAAACGTTACCCCAGAGAGTATGGTAAAAAAGCATCTCCCTTGAAAAGAAAATATTGGTTAAAAAAAGTAAAATTAAAAACTAAGAGAACTGTAAGTAGTAGAAAACATCTTGTCTAAAAGGAAAAACTTTTTGACAGAAATCAAGCCATGTCTTCATAGTTCAGGGAAAGGCAAAGACCCTACTTGGTCATCTTGATGATGTGAATACCAAGCCAGATTTTCCACTAACACATTTTTAGCCAAGCTGGTCTGAAGTAGGACAAGTAACAGCACTTCAACCACTCTATCATTTTAGTTCATCAGGGCAAGGCTGTTTCTCTGGCAAATACTGTACAAGTACATTGAAGTGGAAGTTGTTAAACCAGTTTCCAGGAATAGTGGCTTTTGAGACAAGCAGTTAGTCAGTTAGTTATATATGCACAACCCAAGGGAGATTTTTAGGGGTTTTCTTTAAGATGGGAAAACAACACCATGCCTATTCCATTTTTTCAAGAGCTGCTTTATGCTACAAGTTTTGTCTTCCATGTCTTCTCCTGCTTTTTAAGTACACTCACCCTTCCAAACTAACAACATTTTGCTCCAAATCAGCATTTCTTAAGCTGCAGAACACATTCTGTGCCAATCACCCAGAGTAAGAAAACAGTGCCAAAAGAGATCCATGTAAGTGTTCTGGGCTGATGAGGATAAGCCTTTCTGAAGGGGAGCCTGAGATGCTGTGGTTCCTGACATCCAAGAATCCCCAACACCTACAGTCAACATTCTGCTCTGCTGCGATGGAATCATCCTGTTTTAATTAATTGGGTCTGATCCAACAAAAGTGAGGTCACAGGAGCTGCTCCCCACAGATTTTTTTCTTCTTCTTTGGCAACTGAAAGTCCCTGAAATGAATCTGGTCTGGGTCTGTTTTCTTTTTTGTTTCTGACATTGAAATGCATTGCTGTTAGAGCATGGGGAAAGTCTCTGGGTGTGGTGAAGGGCTTTGCCCTGGAACAGCACAGAGCTGGCACTGGCTGCATTCCTGGGGCTACCTCATTGTCTCACAGGCCCTGTCAGGAGCACTCTTCCGTCTTGGCTTTGAAACTAAATAAAACAGATTTTTGTCTAGACAGAGCTAACAGAAGCACTTCATGATGACTTCCATGCTTTGTTTACACATGCAGGAAACAAACTCCAAAATGAAATTCTGTTCAATCTCAATAGTTCAGTCTCCAGAAACTATTCAGAGTCCCACCAGTGTCACCACTATTTACACTAGGAGATCCTGATTGAATATATGTGCACCTTTGCAAACTACTGAATGCTCAGCCAATGGCAAAGGTTTTTGTATGGTCTGAATTTGAAGAAATGTGACCTGTTTTTTAAGCAATTATAGTATACAGCATTAAACTTAATGCATCAAATGGGAAATCCATGACTGGCTTAGCAGGAAAACATGATAGAATTCATTGTGGAGACACTGCAACATATATTAAACCTCAAAAGCTAAAAAATTGAACATATAAAGTATATAATCATTCCCAGTTGATTCTGGAAGTTGCTTTATAGCTAAAGCTTTAAAAAAAAATTGCAATACTGTTAAAAATATTTTGGAAAGCCCTTGTTGCACCTGAAACATTACTACTCTTCAATATTTGATCATAAATTTGTACATAACAACTTCCACAAATTAGATTATAAAATGCTGTTTAACTAGAAACAACTTCTAGTTGAAAGTGCATGCTACTAAAACTCAGCAACTAGAAGTCTTTCAGCAACAGGAAATATAAGATATCCAACTAAAATACAAGGTAGAGACTTGGAAACCAGACTGTAATTACTCTGTCTTGAGTTTTCCTGGAACAGCTGTACTAACACCTGAACTTTTATTAAAAATACTACAGGATGTTTAACAGCAGCAAGCAGCCAAAACTTGATTTAAAACAGGATTCAGAGGCAGCACTTCCAAAAACCAAAATTCAGTACACTTGGAAACTGATCTGTAATCATGAGAAGACAAATGTTATTTAATCACTTAACAATTCTTTAAAGACAAGAGGGAAATCTGAGAAAGAAAGGCTGGCTATTTAAACCAGAAAATTCAGGTCATGGCATCACGACAGTAATGTCATGCAGAGATCAGTCTGGGTTTGCCATATGAAGATGTTCCTAAAGCCTGAAGAGATCCATAAGCTGTGCTGGATGCCCTGCAGAGCCAGAGATGGCAGTACTAGTCAGGGATAGGTAGACATATCTATTAAAAATCCCAGTCATATACTAAGTCTTCCTTGGCAGTAAATCTAAGTTCTCAGTGACTTCTCTTATCAAGAAGACTGGTGAATCTATGCAACTTTATATATGGCACAATAAAACCTGCCCCTCCATTGAATACCAGAACTGCTGCAGAGAGAGAGAATATCCAGACAATAGCCAGGAATATCCACCAGGAGTGATTTAGTCACTCACTAGCTTTCACTGAACACCAGCGGAATCTCCTCTGTATCACCAACACAGAGACACCAACACATATTAATGTCCAAATTGAATCCCATCCCATATGGCCTCATATTTCACGGCATAAACTCCCTTGCAACCAAGAGAATAAAATAGTTTCCCGTCAGAAAAGTTCTTTTCCTTTATTCTGCAAGATGTCTTGCAGGTTTCATTAATCCAACAACTGACACACAATCAGAAATGTAAGTCTGTGAGACAACACACTAGGCAGACCTAACCTATTGTGAGAATATGGCAATAGTCATTTAATGTATCTTGCATATGACACTCTTATCCAATGAAGATGCTGTGTAGGCACGTGCTGTAGAAATAACCCATGTTTCTTTGTCATTATATTCAACATGCAATTTGAAAATTAAAGTGCAGCAGGTGTAAACAAAAAAGGGCCTGAAAGTAAACATAAATATCTCTGTGTGGGACTTGGGGTTGCTGTACTATTCCCAAAGGATAAGCACTGTAAGAATAGCTAGGTTTTTCTGGACACCAAGGTCTAAAACCTTTTTTTTCAAGTATAATATACTCTCCTTTTTCTCTTCTATTTTAATTTTCAGTTCAAAGAGTTTAAATGTCAAGAGGAACCATTTAGCCTGACCTCCTTTTATCACACGTTTGGTTCCTCTGTACTCAGCTACTCCAGAAATCTGTGTTCTTAGACTGCATCTTCCAAAAAGGCAACCACGAAGTAATAGAGAACACCAAAGGACCTGCATCAACCAGGGTAGACAGAAGTGACACTGTGTCTTGAGCTGACACCAAAGGCCTTTTTAGTTATCAGGTCTCAATGGAATATACTGTGAATTTGTCCAAACACCTTTTGATCCCACCAAATTTTCAGTATTCACAATAACTGTGCTCTGCAGTTCAGTTATGGTCATTCTGAAATCACTCTTTACCTCCTCTACCTGATGCCCTTTAGCTATGTGTTGAAATAGACAGGAACAAAACGTTCCATATTTACTTTCTCCTTGTTACTCATGACTTGAGAGACATTCCCACTCTGACATATATTTTCCAAGATCATTAACCTTCTGTAGCATGGCTAAAATTTAGAATACCATAAACTACAGTCTATTAAGGTTTCACTTCACTTGTCTCAAAGCTGCTTCATTAGCCCAAATGAATTTACAAGGCGTTTTTCTTTCAACTTCTCAATTTTTTTTCTTTTTGGTTTTGTTTCAGGAGGGAGTGGTACTCATTCAGATCCTGAATGCTGCTGCAGTTCCTTCATCAATTATCTCCTAATTTCAGCATTACTCAAGTCTTTGAAGAAAGCCCAAGAAACATTTCACAAACACTTTTTTGGCTTGGCAAGTGAGCTGTTGAAGGAGCCCACCACTGTCCCCAGCCTTTTGTTTCCATGCCTGAGCACACTTCCCTGACTGCTGAAAAGCACCTACAATGGCTGTGAGTGGGGATGGCTTCTGAGCTGGATCAGTGAAATGGTCTGGTCTAGGCAAAGAAAAACATACAGATGCTTTTCAGTTTGGGTCACTTCCCCGCTGCTCTTTAGATCTCAGCCTGACTACAGCTGCTTCAGGAAGACTGAGAGGCTACTGAACAGCAGGCAGGGGATGGGAAGGAGTGGCAGAGCACAGGGAGGAGCACAGGAACAACTTAAGACATTTTTCACATCACAGAAAACAGCAACAACTCCACACCCACATGACAACGTGTTTGAAAAATCCAGTCCTGACTCTCACTTGAGCACCACCCTCACATACCTAAACCTATGGAAATCTATCAAACATATAACTGGTACTGGTAAATGTAACTCCCAAGTAATACACGATCACATGAGTTTTTCTCCTTTCTACCCAACATCTCCCTCATTACGTAACATTAAGCATTCCTGTTTATACTTGCTAAATGTCTCTGAACAGCCACTGCAAGCCAAATAGGAAATGCAGCTCCCAAATTATAGGTGTTTAAAAGCAGGCTGAATAACCCTGACACATGGAGTTTTGTACAGCTAAACCTCCAGCTATTTCTGAAACATGTTCCACGGGGTATGAGGAGTGTATAGCTTGAAGGATTGGCCTGAGAGAACTACTACCAATAGCAACATGCAGCACAGACGTTTCCAGTTTTGTTTTGCAACAGTTCTGTATTACCAGTTATCCTTTCTATTTCACAAAGTTATTTTTTCCTCAGTAACTCATCAGTCACTGTGAGTTGCTGAAACACCCCTAAAACTAGGCAAAGTTCTGTAAATAGCCTTGGTTCCTCAAACCTTGAAACTGGCTGCACAGCATGGCACAACAAATTACTGTGTATTTGCTTGCAAAATAAACATAAGGGCATTTCACTAAAAAAGAAAAAAAAGACTGTACTCTGTGACATCTTTCTCTTATATTAATATTACAACTCCTCATTTCTTTTAATAATACTTGTAGTCTGCAATCAAAACACAGACCTTAGGATAAAGTATGTATGTGGGTTTTTGTATCCTTCCCTACAAAACCATATGCTATGGAAAATCTTGTGAGGTTTGCATATTATCTGTGCATAGTGTCTTGCACAATATTTGACACGAGGGAAGGATTTGCTCATCTCATGATCCATGTTTATAACTGGTTTCAGCAACGTAAACACTATTTTATACGCATCTAGCAGAAGGAATAAATCTCTCTGTGGTTTGGCAATGTGAATACTCACGTTCACTTCCACCTCTATGGACCAGTCTCCTAGGGGAGGGCTCGTGGATAATTGAAATTTTTTGGAAACGACACCCAAATCACCCTCCTCCATCAACCACTGTTGCATCAATTTCTTCCGAGGATCCTAGGGGAAAAGTCAAGCTGCATGTTAAATGTGAGTGGAAGCAATACACAAGATCTGTATTTGGAATATATGACACATCCCAACATATAACTACGTTCCTGTGGATACTTACTCGGATATAGATGTTCAGAGACACTTTGTAAGGTTTAAGATCGGGATAGACAGTGACAATCCGGAAGAGAACATCTTGTCCTGGTTTGTACATGGATTTATCAGTCTGGATGAATACAGAGGTGCTCTTTGACATGAACATCAGGCTGGTGCGGTTGGAGAAGATGCGCCGGCCAGCAGCATGGCCTTCCACCAGCAATTCATAACTCCCTGAAGCACTGTTCAGAGGCAGCTTAAAGAGAAATAGGGACTCTCTGTCAGGTATCCAAAATATTCTTGAAGATAATACTATTTTAAAAATATTTGACATAAGGAACTAATACATACCCCAACTTGTCAACATATGTAAATTCTCAAATAGAGAAAAGGGATTTTATTCATTACTTTAATGCGTTATTTCAACAATTACCAGAAAATGTTTTATCAGAAGCATCTTTTCAACACATTTCCATCTAATTTTAAGTAGTAACCAGGTTTTCAACAATATAAGTATCTACTCATTCATATGCAATTCACACATACAGACATTGTGCTCTCTCTTTTCAATTATTTAGAAATTTCTTGGGTTTGATATAATGGGCTAATATTTTTCTTCACCACTTTTTGCTAATAAATTTTCCAAAAGTAAAAGATCTGAAGAATGTATGTGTAAGCAAGATGAGAAGGACAGTAAGAGAACTTTGTACTTGTTTTTTTACAGTCTTTAGCTTTATGTCCTATGGGGTAGAAAATATAGAATTAATCTCATGAGGTGTGGTACTGCTCTTCAATAGCAACCTCACTGATTTGGTCTCATTTCAGTTAATGATTCATCATTACACAGCACATGCTGTGACTCATTTAGAAAGTAAAATAATTATTCTTCCCAAAATATTAAGAAATAAAGGAACATAAATTGTATATGGTTAACTTATTTTGGATAAGCATTGAAGGCTCCTTCAGTACTGGCACAAACGACAGATATCACTGGCAAGGAAATTTAGACCACATAAGATCAGAGTAATCACACACAGGTTTCTTCTCTCTCTCTCTGTGTCTTTCCAGTGCACAGAGGAAATCCAGAGCTCGTAATTCAGATGCGTCACATCATTTCCTAAAGTTAGCTGGGAGGAATCCCAGTCACAGGGGTTGAGAGGCTTAAAGCAGAGATGCTGCAGCACACCAGAATTTCACTTGAGAAGAGCCTTCACAGGCAACCACTGACCCCAGGGACATCCCAGCCCAGATGGTGGCTTCTGAACCGCCAGAATGTCTCTTTGAAGAAGGGAAAGGGTTTTAACACAGCACACAGCTCATTCCAACAAGCAGCCCTGCTGAAAAGCTTAAGAGTCACATGCTTCTGTTTGGAGTTTAAATTGTAAATCTGGAGTAAAAGCTCTGAAGTTAAGACAATTCAAGTAGACAGGCCTGCATTTTTCAGCATAACATATGGAACTGAAGCACTCCTCTTGCACTGTAATGAAAATTACAGCTGTTAACTCACCAGGCACAGCACTTCAAAAGTATCCTACCAAGTGCTATAAAGAAAGGCAGTGCTGCTGTCAAAGCTCATTTGAACAGCACACAGTGAGGTAACGGGGACTCACAAACTGGGAAAATGTCACTGGGTGACAAATGAGGTACATGCAAATATCTGCAGAGAATACATTTCCTTCTCTGTGTGTTCACCTACAAAGGGGAATCAACTATAATTCCATGCCTCTCTGTTGACTTTCTGTTTTTAAAAACGAGCCAGGAAAAAAAAACTCAAGGGGGAAAAATAAAAAAGCTCTTTTTCACTCATAAGCAGGCTTTTGATGATACGGGAAGAAGACATCCTCCCTTTAAAATTTATAGAAATAAATTTTAGATGCAAAGTTCTACACTGAAACGGATTTTGCATTTTCTTCAGCTGCAGGTTTTTGTACACACATTGCCAAGAACATATGATTCACATATTTCGACACCCTCCAAATTCTACGCCAAGTATTCTGCAATATCTTAAACAAGAGGAACAGCCTTAGCTGGTGCATCTGTCAAATATTACCTTATTATTACCTCAAATATTCATTTACGAATATTATTATTTCTTAAAGAAGCTGTAATCACTTAAAAGCAGATAGGATTCACTACAAGAAGTCCACGACACATTATAATCATTCAAAATCAAAATAGGGGGAAATAACCTTGCTTTATTTCATCATTTCAGTGAACTGTACTCTTACAATTATTATTTAACAGGTACTGCAGGTTTGCAGGTACTGCCTTCAATTTCTTCTTTAAAAATGTAAATCTTCTGTAAGTGCTATTTAGATAACTCATGTATTTTCCTGTATCCCTTTCCTACCACAAATAATGACAGATAGCATTGGTTGCTCCCTAGATTTTTATACTTTATATTTGAAAATATCTTTCCTTCCCAGAACATGGTGACCAAACTGCCTTTCTTCATGTAAAGGTCAGAGACAATGAGGTTTGCATTGTCATGGCAATGTATTAGGACAGCTGAGGTGCAACAAAACCCACCTTCTGTCTCACACCTTGATGCAACCACAAACTGCACTAATACAACATTTCCACAAGTGCTACAGTAATAGTGACTACCTCAGCCCCACCAACTCCTCTTCTAAAGGGTTGTTTCTCAACCCAAATATGAGCAAGGCAGTTTTTCACACTAAATAGTAGGAACTTGCTGTGAAAATATTTTATCTTGGTCAAAACATCCCAAATGAATGGTATTACTATCCCCATTTTGGCACTCCTAACACCAGAGAGAAAAAGGCCATCTCACGTACTTCTGACTACACAAAACACCATCACAAGTACCTCAGACAAAGCAGCTACTGTTTCCTCTGGAAAAGATGAGGCTGAATCCAGAAACTCATTACCCACCTTCTGCTACCAGGAAATCACACTTTGGACAAAACCTAAATCTACTGCGGCTACACAAATGAATAGAAAAATCTTACTGTTAAAAAATGAGTCCATTTTCAGGACTTCAGATAGCAGCAAGAGAGGAAGGAAAGTACCCTGCCTAATTTTAGGTGCTTGAACATTTTAAGACCTGACCAGATTATATTAAGGAACTTGTTAATTTTTTTTTTAATGAATAGAATTTTATGTTTTCTAATGTATAGTCCATACAGATGCATTTCAACCTAGTAATCTCCATAATGTTGAGCTGCTCGCTGTCATTGATTATCCATCTAACAAATACTTCCAGATTATTTAATCAGAGACACAGTTTATTTGAGATCAGAATTTAAATTCACTGGATTGAGGGATATCCAGACTTATGGATGAATTTAATTAAACTTTTTTCCTGACATCAATACATAATTTTTTAGATTGAGTTTTCAAGATGAATATCCATGATCATAAATTCAGGATTCATACACAACACACAATTCAATATATGCTTGTGGGGTTTTTTATGTACTTTCCCTGAATATGCATTTCTAAACCCTTACAAAGATTGTATATAAATATATTTTAGTATTTCTCAATCATTGCTTTGCACAATTTTTTCAGCTGTAATTAGCCTTCATGGTGTGTCTAAAATACAGGTGTCAGTATCGGCCAGTAAAAAATACCACAAATCAAACTTCTGCGTTCAAGTTTTATTATAGCTTGTGTTGATGCTGGAAATCAGCTTCCAAATCCTGTAATTACTTTCAACAAGCTGCAGAGCATTTGATCTGAAAAATCCTTGATTTATTGGTCAGTAAATAAACTCATCTGAAACTGTGAAAAGAACTGGGATCACGTGCAAAATATATCATCAACACCAATGGGTGGCAAGTTACAGGGATTCAACATTTTCTGAAAAGGAGGAAAGGAAAAAAATACTTACTACTGGAAGAACAAGAGTCCCAAAGGTATCTGAACAAAAAAGAAGAAATATCACACTGTCAGAAATCTGTGAGATTAATTACCATAAACTTACCAAAACATCAACATTATCTTAGAAGAGCAGTGCTCCTCCCCCTACACTGTTGATGGAAGATGTGAGATACCTTTTCAAGGGCTGAAAAAGTACAGCACTTTTGCCTACAGCAACATTACTTCCCTGTTTGGTGAGACTGTTGTCCTTGTCCTCTGCTTGAACATTTTTTATACATTCACAGAGACTTTTACGATTCATTCAACCCTCTATGCCACCCAAGTTATTATTTTCCATTGATTCTGCAGCTCAGATAAAGGCTAAATTTTTTGAAACAATGCACAGGATTTATCACCCTTAAGCAAAGGAGCACCCAGAATTAACCTCACTACAGGTTAATAGAACTTAAACTTACTGCTTTAACTACTTTAGATAATGTGGCCTCAAGTATTTTTTGAATCCAAATAATTGTCCTGTTAATCTCCTGGATATCACTACATCATGAAGCCATTAGTGTGACAGATCTTACCTTAATTACATGATGTATTACAGACTAGAACAGAACAGAACATTCCAGTTGGAAAGACCTACAATAATCTTATAGTCCAACTGCCTGACCACTTCAGGGCTCACCAAAAGTTAAAGCATGTCATTAAGGGCATTGTGCAAAATCCTCTTAAACACTGACAGGTTTCAGACATCAATCACATCTCTAGGAAACCTATTCCAGTGGTGGACCACCCTCTCAGTAAAGAAATGCTTCCTAATGTTCAGTCCCACACCTACTACCGCTGGATACAGAAGAGATGCAGAAGTCACACCTCTGTCTCTCCCTTCTCAGGAAGATGTAGATAGTAATGAGGGCGCCTCTCAGCCAGAATAGGGAAACCAAAAGTCTTTAGCTGCTCCTCACAGGACTTGCCTTTGAGCCCTGTTGCCAGTTTTGTTGTCCCCCTCTCAATGCACTGAAGGACCTTCTAGAACTGTGGGGCCCAGAACTGCACAGAGTACTCGAGGTGAGGCAGCACCAAAGTGGAATGCAATGGGATAATCACCACTCCTGATCGGCTGGTGATGCTGTGTTTGATGCATCCCAAAGTTCTCCTTTTGGCTGCCAAGGCACACTGTTGACTCCTATTTGCTTCTGCTGATTCCACTCAGTTAGACCTTTTTGTATCTCCTAAAAAGCAATGGGTTTACGCCTATCTTTTACTTAACTGTTTCAAAGAGTAGGAAGAAAAAAAAAAATTATTTATCTCCTTCTGAATACTGGACCTAAAGGCATTCCAAGATGAAGCCATCACTTGACCTCTGAACTTTAATATATGTTCGTTTTGGAAGTCAATAAATTCTTTCCTTTGACAGTGGCAAACAGAGGGAATCTCAATGAACTGAATACAGGTTGTCCTGACTGCCGCCAGAGCACTAAAGGAAAAATGCTATCCAGCATGTACCATCTATTCAAATTATAAACTGGGTTAAGCCAAATGACTCACATCCCACAAATTAAGTTTGTGGGTAGCACACTCCAGTACTTCATTTTGGTATTCGAAACCTTAACAGATATGGGCAGTACTGTGCCTAAGGAACACAGTTCTTTCCACAACGTGTTTATATTGCTGTTAAATATACTTTTTTTTTAATATCATCCCTCTCTCCACTAAAGAGACATACTGTGCAGTCATTAACTCTGAGCAACCCCATTGGCCTTTGAGGTTTTTCAGAGAGGAGTGTCTGGCAAAATACTTTTCTCAGTAGCCAGTGGAGAGGACAAACTGCCCCAATTCACACTGGCAGTTCACTTGGCCAAGGCTACTTGGCACACAGGAGAGGTGTTACGAAGTCCTTCAGAGTACCTGATCCATAGGCAGTGCAAACACCTCTAGGTGCATTGATACATTCAATCCCAACATCTACCCAAATAACCACATGCCCAAAGAATTACACTAAGAAACATTATTTTAGCTAAAGGAAACGTATGTCTTCCTAACTCAGGAGAGAGTGAGTTACAGTTAAATGGGAAGAATTTTTCCTAGGGGATTATATTTCACTGTAAAGGGAGCAAGATGCATGGTAACTAGTAACAGAGATGGTGCAAAGTTACCCCCTGAAATTTCTCTCAATTATTCTCTAAAACCCTAACCCTTTTCTTATTTCTTTCCCTCTGTGAAATAAGGCTGTACCAAAGCTGGGATCTGTACAATCACAACTCATAATACTGTGTCACCAGAGGGGAAAAAACCACCTTTGTCACTGCTTATAATTGGTTAACACAGAGAAGAAAACATTTACCACATGTGTCTGAGAGGATATGCAAATGGTTAAGTTCTGCTACGCTAGCTTTTATCTAAGCCACACAGCTAATTACAGCAATGGCTACAGGAGTGACTTCAGTACGCTGGGAGACATCAAGCACACATCTGGTATTTGTACCACAGCACACACCACTGTTCTATTTCTATTTCCATCTTTACCCCACCAGTGCAAACACGCTGGTAGCCACACACCGCAAGGGCAGAGTGACAAAGAGAATCACTGCACATGGCCCAATGCAGCATCCACCAGCTTGCAAAGCAACCTTAACAGGGCAGGCACTTCAAAGCTTTCTCATCAGGACAGTGCCTGCTTGCCTCCACCTGTTCTGAGAACAAGTGGTATGCAAAAAACCAGAAATCTTATGGCAGGGCTTCTTTCCTGCTCCCAGGAAGATCTAACATCAGGTCTGAGCTAGGTAAAAATGTAATGCAGATGGGGAAAGAGTTTGGGAGGAGGGAGATTTGTATCACAGTTGCATTTGTGCAACTCAGAGAGGATTTACTTTCTGAGGCAGTGCTAGAGAGCCACAGCCTCCCTGGCTGCTGTGATAAAGCCCAGAGCGCTGTCTAATTCCCAGGCAGTGAGAATCATAAAAGAGGCTCCAGGGCATGAGGTAATCTTCCAATTTATGTCACTACGTAATTATTTTGCTAGGAATTGAGCAGCCCAGGCAGATCTGAAGTTCTTGAATATTGCAGTGGATTCCCCTGTCATGTAAGATTTTCCCATATTCTCAGAGACCATCAAGCTGCAGTTAGTTCCCTGGAGCTCGACTATGCCTAGGGATGACTTTGGACGTGCTAAAGCAAGAGCTAGAGGCAAAACGTTTCCTTTAAGCCAATGCTGAATAGCGGAAATTCACCAATTTTCTGTTCACTTGAGGAATTAGTTATATTTAATCATGCAGGAATTTCATGTTTATAAGGAAACAACTATGGTCCAACAGCTAGCACACACCCCTGCTCTGCTGCAAGCCCTCCTATCATGCAGTTGAATTTTGCCCACATGCAGAGTGTAACACTTCCACATGAGATCAGTCAAGTCTGGTGCCTACTGTCCACAGAAATGGCAACAGTCTTCTGTCTTCAACACAGCCCTGCAAAGAATCCCTTCAGCTATGAAATACAGGTAACTAACTCCAGGCAGGAGAAGGTTTAGAAAGGAGCCTAGAACAGCTAAGCCACCTACACCAAGCACTGCAAACCACAAAACGCTTCCTCCTGACTCATTCCATCTGCTCTCTTGCAGCTGCAGAGCCACCAGCACAACTGGAGTGGGACAAGCAGGGAAGGACCGGGCAAGAACATTTGTGGTCCCTGCGACCACAAGAGATTAGTTAGGGAGAACTTCCAGCTGGGAACCATGACTTGGTTTTATGGGGAGACACAAAAAATTCAGTGGACTGTTCCAGACTAAACTTGAAGAAAGTTACAAAACAACGTACCAAAAATCCCAACAGAAGTCACATGAGCCTTCAAGAAAAAAATCTCTTTCCTCGTCATTTGCAAAACCATTTCTTTCACAGAATTCCTGAGGCTTGCACTGTATTCATTCAATAACTACTGCATTGAGAAAATACATGGAAATAGAGTGGCAACAAATGCCACACTGTCCTGCTCCTTTTTGCTCAGAATCCTTGACATTTAGGATTGTCCAGTAGAAGAGAAATCAAGGACAGTGTGGGAGTGACATGTCAGCAGTATATTGAAGTATTTTTCCACCCTGCCATTTTTTGTCAGTATTATTAATTCTACATAAACGTATGCATGTATTTTTAGACTTATGGAGAACTGCACAAACGATGGCATCTTAAATTCTTCCCACTGCATGGGCCTGACCCAAAAGGAGAAACTTATTGGTACCTCTTCTTGAGATGACACCACCAGGACTAGTCATAAATGTTTCAGGTTCCACCCCTAAAAAAGGACAGAGGTTCTAGCAAAATGACTGTATGGCTTGGCACAGTGAACTAGAGCTTGTGCCAATATACAACAGTAAAGTAGCACTTCAGTCTCTCATTTACAGAAAACAGCACTGACTGTAAATTCTAGCTCTTGTGGCAGGTATTGCTACCAACAGATTTTCTCACTTAAACTTTTCTACTATGTCCTCCTTCCTTCTTAGTAATGTGTGAGAACAGAAAAAATATAACTGGAATCACTTCAGACAGTTTTACTGAAATGATGCCACATCTTTGCTCTGGCAGTTGTGCTCATATATCCAGTCTTAGGAAATGTATAAAGAAAAACATTTTTTTTTGCAGTGGCAAATGGAGTTATTTTCTACTGTTGAATCTATTTTAAAAACTCACATCATATAAATAAAAATTAGTGCTCTTCAATGTCCTTCCAGATTTTTATTCCTGTCCAAAATACATACTATTTTTATGTTAAAAAAAAAAAAAGAGAGAGAGAGAAAAAAAAACTAAAAGGAAGCAGTAAAACCAAGGCCTAAGCTGTCTAGGAAGTGAAAAACACTTATTCTTCAAAGAAGACCTACAAATCTGTTGAGTTCACAGTTTGCTTTAAATATATCATACTCCTCATCTATCATGCTAAAGCTATCAACCAAATTAGCACTGTTTAGTTACACAAATAGCCCAAAATACAGAGCTTGAGCCACTGCTGTTAAGTTACGTCTCAGTTTGGCCTGGAGGACAGAAGGAGGGGCAATACAGCATTCAAACACGCAGAAGGGATTGCCAGGGGACGTCAGCATTTGGGCTGATGTCCAAAGCCAAACGAGGCCAACAGGCCTGTAGCAAAGGGGCATAACTTGCTCCAAACAGTCTCCTGAACCCTGTCTGCCAGCACTATGCACACTTCCCTCCAGAGCCGCTTCCTCCTCCCTATTTCCTCCACTCCAATCCTCTTCGGTCATTTTCGCAAACCTGGAGGCTAAAAGCAGTCATAAAGGGGGAGAGAGAGGCAAGGTAGCAATGCTGCCCACGGAGAAGGATGTAAAAGGACAGGAGGAATAACCTAAAATGGAATAAAGTTTGTCACCTGAGCATCTGGTCAAGAGACACGGCACCACAGCCCTAGAGGACAGAAGAAAGGCAGAATGCACAGGTGTTTTTTTGATTAAAGCTACATTTTAACAAACACTGCAGTCATTGGCAAGTTCTAGCTTCAGTCTGCAAGGGTAGGGATACTTTCCTGACAACAAGGAAAAAACTCTTCTCCACCTAAATATGGAACTTTTTCCTTAGTCTCCATAATCAGAAGAGTGGGAGACCCAACCATAGCACATCCAGAAACACTCATGGCCAGGACAGAATAGAGGCAGATTTGCCCGAAGTTATGAACAGAAGAGGCACTGTCCTTCCTCTTCTCTGCCCCCTCACCATAGCCTTCATGTGTCTTTCTACCTTACATGGCAAAGGAATCAGGCACCTTATCATGGTGCTTGTCCCTTCTACTGATTCAGACATTCTGCTCTCATCAGCATTGTCAGATCTGCCCTTGAGGACAGACAACCATCCTCTCCCACCCTCTCAGACCAACAGATACTGCTGATGGCTGGGCACTTCTTCCCTTGCCCTGCCACATCCATGATCCCTTCCCCAAGCAAGTGGCATGTTTCCTGCTGACTGGCCCTTTATATGTAAAGCATCATTCAGACATTTAATTCTTCACTCAGTCTTCTAAGCCAACCAACCAAGCAACCATGGATTATAGTATCATTACTGCTTTCAGCTGAGTAGTCAGAGATCAGCCAGTTGCAAGAACACAATACTGAGAAAACGCTCTCTGGTTTATCTAAGACACTGCATGCTGGGTAGGAAAAGAGAACAGCTTCCTATTTCCAGAACTAAATAATCTTTTTAATCAGAAATCTTCTGAGAGCTATCCAGGCACTACCGTTGCTTAAACTCAAGCACAGACTCTTCTCAACTTTTTCCCAAGACAAACCTAAGAGCCATCCATGGACTTCTTCTCATGCATATGACATTACCACTGCCTATCATACCATAATAAACTATACTGACATGAATTATAAATTTACAGCTGTTAGGAAAGCAATTTTTGAATACTACACTGTCTTGATCTCAGATCCACCCCGTGAAACTATGCAGACAATTCAGAATAATCCCAGACTTAAGCCTTTTACACAACTAAATGAGAAATACATTTCATCCCCTTGGTGACTACACAAACACACAAACTCACAGGCATCTCCACATCCTGCTTTCAAGGCACTATTGACCACCATTACTATCCGTTCTGATGTCCACTAAATAAACAAAGACAAAGACACTAATAAGGCAATTTCAAGCAGCTGTAGTTATATTCCAACTTAAAACACAGGAAAATCACATTAGGAAAAAGTATGGGTAAGCTTGCACATAGCTAGACATTTTTATTAATACCACCCTCATCACATCAATTGCTGTAAATGCAGCAAAATTTCAAAGTCAAGTCACCTCTCAAACTCATTCACTGCAAATAACACATTCAGAATCTATTGGAATTTTCCTTAGAGGGAGTGAAAGAAGATTTGTTTTCATATTGGTTTTCTTCCATTTTCTGGAACACATTCAAAGTTTGTAATGACAAAGCTATATGACTTTTCTGAGGCAAAAAACCTATTTGAATAAGCAAAAATATTTCCGGAGATTTCCTTCATCAGTAAATAAAGGCAATTTAAATCCATAATCACAAAAAATAAGCACTTGGACCTCCAGGAAGCTGAAGAAGTGGTCTGTCACTATAACCATGTTTTCTATGCACATGCATATTTAGACTGCAGTGAATCTAAGTGAACCAGCATCATCTCTTGACACTCACTATTCAATCTCTGCTGACAGGATCTCAACTCTGCCTTCACAAACAGGCAGTCGGGGACAGCACAGCATGGAAACCAGCAACACTGCCAGTGCTGATTGTCATAAGGGTCTCGTGAAAAGAGAAGTCACCTCTGTAAGACTGGAAACTCATGAATTTCCCAACTGCTTGCTGCCTCCACAGCATTTCTATAACTCAATACTTCAGCTTGGATCTGCTTCTAAGCAGACACCACTGAGGACATCACTTAGACCCACCTACTACCCCTTTTCTCTTTAAAGCTACTTTGCATGTACCTACTAGTACATAACCAGTGTATAGCACACTTCTCCTGATACTTCACCCCAGTTCCTCCCATCTCTCCTCAGAGGCTTTCCAGAATGTAGAAGAGACTCTCAGAGTCAAATCAAGGTCTGTTTGGTCTAAGGTCCCATCCCCAGCAATGGTCAAGGACAGACATCTGAAAAGAGTTAAAACTGAACAAGTACACAGTGACCCCTCCTTGGGTACTCTTCCCAGCCCATACAATCTGTGTGTCTTTATACTGGGCCAATCCTTCACGGACTTTTGTCTTGTAAATTTGTGCAATTGTGTTTGCCATCCACAACAACTGGGACATGGAGTTCCACAATTCATTTTCATCTCATGTGAAGGCCCATCTTCTTCTGTCAGGTTTGAACTTGTTCCCTGAGAGATCTCCAATATTTCTCTCTACTCTCCCTGGCATTTCTCCAGTTGGTTCACGGGCTCCATAATGAGTGCCAAAAATCAAGCACAGCATTCCCCAAGATGCCTAATTGGGCTGTGAAGATTACTAGAATACTTTCTCATAGCGTACACAAAATACTTCTGTGTATACCTCTGAGTACAATGTTTACCTCCTTTTTTGAGCATCACTATTACTTACAAGCCTTCACCTTCTGTTACCTTTAAACCATCACTCCCCCTATACCCACACCCCTTTTTCTGCAAGACTGCATCACCTTGTTCCTCATCCAATAAAGGCATGTTATTTTATTCATCAACAAAAGCAGAACTATGCACTAGCTCGAGTGAATCACACTTCAGTTTTTCCTCTTATCATTTCTGCTATTGCCAAAATGCATTCAAAGTCTAATCCTTTCTCCCAGCATCCTTACCACCCCCTCACTAATCTAATAAACATTCTCCCTTTTCCATGCATGTCAGTCATACTGAACAATACAATTTCAGGGCAACTCATTTCCAGTTTGAATCACTTAGGCTTACTTGACGAACACTATTTTTCATACAGCCACAAACATTTTAAATAAGAATTTCATGCTGTCCCTGCTTCCTCAGCTGGCTTGTCATAGTACCATGCTAGACGATCAAAAGCCTTAGTAAAATCCAAATATAACAAAATCCTGCTTCTTCTTCACCTACAACCCTTGCCAACCCATGGTGCAACACATTTTATTTGCAGGTGTTCAATCATCCAGAATCTCTCAAAACTTCACAAGCAGATTTAAAATTATTTCAGCCAATTCCCTAAGCATTCTACAGGCAATTTTATCAGGCCTAAACAACTACTTTACCAAAGTACTCTTTAAACCATGCCTCCTGTTTTGTTATCTTAATTCTTAAGCCTTTTCTATGACAGTTAGTTGATCTTCTCAGTGAAGACTGAACACTTACTGCCTCTCAGCATCATTAATCATCAAAGTAGAAAGCCACAGAAGTAGCAACCCTTCTCATCAGCACAGCAAGCCACATCCATTGCTAACTTTCCTGCTACCAATATGTTATTTAAACACCCTGCCTTACTATCCTACACATTCTTTCCTAATGATAGTTCAGCCTTGCCAGTTTTGTTCTTCATTAACCCTGCTATTTCTTTACATTCCTTTGTAATCTGATCTCATTTACAGTTTCTACATACAGTTTTCCTTCTTTCTGTTGTTTTTTGGCCAGTTTAGACCGTGTTTAGTTACTTCATTTCTTACCTCTGCTCTGTTAACGCGTATTTATCCTTTTAGTATGAATGCCTTGGGAATTTTCACCCTCTGCTTACCTTCTTGTTTCTGAAAGCATGTTACCTACCAATTCCTATTGTTTATTGTCATCACCTTTTTTTTCCTTAATTCACAGCCTATAGTTTGTTCCTCTCTCTCCTCCCTTTCCTAATAGCTGCAAAGCCCCTCCAGTTCACAGTGGCAACTGGGAGCTGCACACTGGGACATGAAATACATACTCCCTTGTGTACAAGTTGCCCCACTGTCTGCATTTGTTTTATCCCACCCTCTGAAGGTGCCTGTAGCACTCAATCTGCCACACCCTCCTTGGCTGGATATCGACGAAAAACATGGTGACCAGAAAAACCTCATGTACAAACACGCAAGCCTTGAGACACAGAAGGACTCTTTCCCTCAAATCTCAAACAGCATCCAAACAATAAAACAAAGCTCAAGTACAGGATAGGATCACTACTCCCATTTTTCTGCAACAACTCAGTGGGCCTGTTAGCAGGATGGATTCAACAACAGGCACAGAAACTTGTTGAGTTTTCTTTTCTTTTCTTTTCTTTTCTTTTCTTTTCTTTTCTTTTCTTTTCTTTTCTTTTCTTTTCTTTTCTTTTCTTTTCTCTTTTTCCTTTTCTTTTCTTTCCTTTCCTTTTTTCTTTTCTTTTCTTTTCATAGGTTTGTTTTTTTCTTTTATGTACTCCACCAATACAAAAGCCCATAAGAGAGCACCTTTCTCCCTACTACCTCAGTTGTCTCTGGGTCCAGCCCCAACACCTCCTGTCCAAAAAACTTTTCCTTCACTCTGATTTTGCATAGGTTATGTGCACATGCTGACTATTTAAAAACTTATTTTTCATAAGGCCCAGCTACACAGACTTTTGGATATGGGGGTTATGGATGCAAAATCACTGCTGCAACTCTGGCTCTCTCAGTGTTTGGCTTTTTAAGCATTGATGAAAAATCAGGCAGAAAGGGAATGCTCCTCTGCCAGCAATACCTTTCACCCCACAGGTTTCCAGCACAGACAGCATAATCACCAATAGCTCAGTCATTTTATCCTGACATAAGGTACACAGACAACTCAAGGTTACTCACAGGGACTGGCGCTTTTAGGCCATTCATTCCCATTTAGGTGTTACTTTACATTCCTAGTGTTTCTCACAGTTTCTTATACTGACATGGTCAGAATCACATTATTAAGTATGTAAAACATGCCTTCTGGTAAAAGGAGATTTTCCATTGTCTATATGGAGGATCACTACATGTCTGAGCATGACAAACGTTCTCACAAACTATCATGCTTCATAAATCCTAGCTGAGTATTTACTACACTCTAGCTCAGTAACCTGTTAACAAGTATGTGTACTCCTCTCTAGAAATACAGAAAAGCAGCGTAAATTGATGAACATGGTCAAATAATTTATAAACTATGTATATTACTGTAAACCAAATTCTTCAGTAAGTTCACATAATTCTCACTCACTAGGCCTTAAATACGTTACGTTGTACCTTATATAGCAAAAGCTCTAACTAATTAATCTTATTCTTTAGAATTAAAAGCATTCATGCTGTTGGGCAAATGAGGACACCTCATTACACATAACAGCTTTTTTTTTTTTCCCAACTTATATGCTACTTATTCTTTCCAAATCATTCTAGCACCAACATAGAAAATATCTTCCAGAACCTCTTGCAATGAAGGTATAAGGTTTCTTCTACGCTAACACAAATGGCAATGCTTGGGTAGCAAACCCTGTAAGAAAACAGGATAAATATGCATGGCAAGAGTCACCCTTCACTGCAATCACTAAAGATCAAGCTATTCATGCAGGGAATTTAACTTGTCTCTCTGTTATTCTCAAAGTTTCTTCTTTGCTATTGTTGACACAGAAAACCCAATAGCTCCAATTGCACACAAGCCATTGTTACCTTCTGCAGTCATTTTCAATCAGGGTGAGAATCTTTCTGATACTGCATCTCCACAGAAAGTGTGTCAAGGCTTGGTACAGTGCACACAAATGGCTTTAGTTAGTGCTTTGTATTTTCCTGTCATCTGCTCTAGGCAATGGAAACCTATACTCTCACGGTGACACATTCTATTTTTTTGTGATTGCTCACACGAAGTTTACCTGTAGCAGCCACTTCCCCCTTGCAAACATTTAGTAGGTTTTCTTTCACTATATTAAATGCAATTAACTTAATTTCTGTACCAAAATATTGATCCTAAACAATCTCCCTTCCTATACAGTACATTTAGATTCTGGAATATTAAGCTAAGCTCAAAATAGCTTTAAATGCATGTCCAAACATACTTTCTCCTTCACTCCAAATACCCACTAGCCACTTATTAATATTTATTCTCCCTTTGTTATATAAAAAGCACAATAATGATGTGAACCAACCTCCACTGCTGAAGTGTTTGTCTAACAGGAATCACTCAGATATCAAAATTCCACTCCCAGTAATATTGGAACAGTAAATGTTTTATCAACCATCAGAGGGCAAACACTCTATTTCTTATACAAAGCAAGAATTATGTTATAGAAATTCAAAAACCCCATGCCTCTAATACAACAAGGTCCCCTCATGGAGCTAACTCAGAAACTTAGACCACTGTATATATCATATTAAGCTGCTGCTAAAGAACCAGGCTGAATCGTTAATTTAATGTAATTGGAGAACCATTTGCCAGACAGGTATGTAATACCTCTTACACTTAGATACTTGAATGAATTTGGCCTGTCAGATTAAACATTGCTAATAAAAACTGTGTCCTCAGCCAGTCCTATGTCTCCAGCATCCAATTTCCAACACAGTTCCATCAGCACAAACATTCGCACATTGAACCAGGGGACCTGTCTGCCTAAAAAAATATTCAAACAAAATAAAAACTTTATTTTTCAGTCAGATCAGTTTCTCAGAGCAGTTAATCCCCTGCTTTTGCTGTCACCATGCAAGGAAAACTACAGAGCATAATTGAGCCAGCTTAGGCACCAGTGCCACTGAATGTGCAGTCTAACCAAGGCAGGTATGCATGACAGATAAAGCAACATTTTCTGGGCACTAATATATGAAGCAATTATGTAGTTTAAAGAAGATTTTGTGTGCCTGGAGATATGCTTGGTTTTTTCCTTCAACTGCAACAGCTGGTTTGATAAAACTACCTGTCCTCCTTCAGTCACAGACTAAGCTCAGCTATAACAACACCATTTCATATTTTATCTTAAAACTGTTGTCTTCTTCAATGAAAAATTTAAAGATTTATGTTCTTATTCTGAAAAGCTGCTTTGGCTTCTCTCTGACAACTTGCCTTCTCTCAGAGTCAGAACTGATCCACACCTGTAGCACCTTTGGATACATGTCTTCAAGACTACATCCTCTTTTACAGGGCAGTTCCCTTACTCCTGGCCATTAACAATTTTGCTTACATACTTGTTCACAGAAAACAAATGACTAACAGATTATATAACCCAACTAGAAAAAGATTTATGGTGACATACTAAACCTTAAGAATTTTGCAAGAAGAAATACATGGTATACTCAGCACCTTTTAATTTTCTGTTCCACTTATCAAGTAAAAAAGCTCAGAAAATTTAAAGATATATTTAAAAGACGGGAAAATATTAGAAGTTAGTAATGCACTATAGCATTTGTCCTCACTGTATCCAGTCTGATACAATGACATACCTGCTCCTGATAACCCACCATTCCTTCTGACTTCAGCAGCTCCCAGTGTCAAGCATTATTTGGTGTTCTCAGAATTTAGAGACAGCCACATATTTTCACAAGCTTGGAATTACCAGGTGCTTGTCTGGCTTTTAATGTTGAGAAGGACAAAAACAGACAGGTTGAAACTCATGCAAGGCTCACTGAACTCTATGTTAAGGCAGAACAGAAGCAGGAAATAAAAGCCAGTATAATTAGAAGAAGAAAAGGAGAAGACAATTTATTTTCTTTTTAAAACTTTGGCTTTAAAAGAAAACAACAAAAGCTGGTTGGTTTAAGTTGATTTTGGTTCTATAACAAAATTTTTTTATCTGCTCAAATTCACTCCATCACACTCAAAACCTCAATCTTCTCTACAGTCTGTGAAGACTTTGAAATAAAAGTGTTATGCTTCCAATTAAGGCATCTACATTAACTGTAAGACATTAATAGAAGAATCACACAAGGAGTTACGAAAGAGCATTATAGCAGGGTAGATTTTTCAGTACCTCATGCTGCCCTCAGATTCTCTACTTTTAACAAATAAAAAGCTAGAGTTCAGATATCATTTGTATTGCCTTATAGTAAGAGCAATGTGAAAGCTGAACTATGCATACAAAGTATTTTCTTTCTCATGAGGTCAAATCTTAGTCAGGATATCTCTATGCTTCTGTTGCCAGATGACCTTACTGAAAAGGAACATTGGCCAGGATATCTCAGCTCTTCAGAACTTTCACCACATCCACTACCCTGCCTGGTGGCAAAGATTAAATCAGTCTCTTCTCAAGTTTATTTATCTTGAATCCCCAACCTCTCCACAATTCAGTTCCTCATCCTTAAAACTTCCTGTTTCATTAAATGCACAGAGCCTTTAAGAGCCTTACACAGTCATCCTCACTTTCCTATGGTCATCAGGTCATTACTTTCTTACGCCATGAAGAAGCAGTTCCAGTTGCTGTATTATCTTGTTTGTTCCACTCCTTCCGTTCTCCCACATGGCTTCCACTTTGCACCTTGACAAGCTACCAGTGAGCAATTCTTCCTCTACTTCTTCAGTGGCCCCGCTACATGGACCAGAGTACATCCTGGTTCCTCAGAAATCCCACGTCCATCACACTTTGCTACTATCTGATTATTTTCAGAATTTATACAGAGTTAACATGCTCATGCAATCACTCATATCCAGCTCAGCTGTCCAATTCCAAACAGAGCCAGCAGTGTACATGACTATTTTCCCATAGCGACTCCTACTTAGTAAAACAAATTTCCTATTTTAGTACCATTTAGAAGCTGTGATATTTTGGGAGGAACAAGATATTTCTGTGAGAAGGCAAACTGAAATGCTTCCAAATCAAGTCCATTCTTTTTCTTACCTTTCTCAAAGACCATTTCCCTGCTCAAGATGGTCTCGTTATCTCTGATCACTTCTCCCTTTACGGCGACCTGTGCTGGGCTATCTGACAGCAGAGCTACCCCAACAGTCAAGTTCGCTCCAGGCCTGATGTTCCAGGGAGCTGCCACAAGGAACGAAGGTCTGGAAAGTCAAAACGGGCAAAGAGAGAAAGGGCAGGGAGTGAAACGCACACCCAAAGAAAAAGTAACCGCGTCCACATAAACACAACACATGTTGCCAAGCTGTCCTG
>JAHLSL010000046.1:7446587-7460068 GCA_025920805.1 Petroica traversi
ACCCCCAAACTGCACCACAAATTGTTCAAGAGAACACCATAGCCAGGACAAAACCAGGCCAAGGTCAACTTGAGGGTAGAGGCAATCAATTTCCAGTCCCAAGAACATTTGCTGGCACTGTTTAATTCATTAGCGTCAATGTAGCCCAAAAGTTCATTAGTGAAAATGCTTCCAAATGTCACAAATCTTGCCCAGTTGTGCAACAGGATTATGGACTCCCATCTTCCCTTTTTCTTCTAGGGGCTTGCTAGTTTAAGATACTTTGGTATATGTATTTGATCTCTTCTACAAAAATGCCAATAAAGAAATGCTAGAGCAGAAGATAAAAGAATAAATGGTTTGTCAATATTAGGGTTCCTTCTGTCCTGAATAGATTCAGAATAGATAAGAAATGGAGAAACAGAAACTGTTAAATTCCATTCTATAACAACAATCAAGCTCCATTTCTTATACCTGTATCCATGCACTCAGAGATATTTTCATAATTTCATTTCCAAACAGGATATATTACACTGTAGGTACATGTAGAGGATTTTCATGGTTAAACATACCATTTAATGTGGCATGTAGAGATTCAATAAGTTCCCAGTTAGCAGAAAACTTAAACTCATATTAGCAGTTCAGATGTAATTTCAAGAGTCATGTCTTACCAGCATGTAAACAAGGTCTTGATTTTCAAAAGTGCTCTGCAGGTGCTAATTTTCATTGTAATACAAGCTCTCATTGCCCAAAAACACCAGTTCAAATCCTACACTCTTTCATCAAATGTGGTCCTACTTTGGTGCCAAACACTAACTACTGCCCTGAACAGGGAGCAGTTTTACTGTGTGATGGCTCCCTCTCCCATTCTCCATTCAGCACCTCCCTGCTCTGCAGTCCATAGCCCTCCAAACCATATTCAGTAGCCTGTGCTATACAGTTCTTTCTGGAGAGAGGTTTACAACTACTGCAGCTCATGTCAGTTTTCAGCACAGCCCCAGAAGTGGGTATCAGTAGAGTATGCAGATAAGAAACTATGGAGCATGGGCAGTTAAGAAACAGAAAACTTTCAGCCCTATAGCCAGGGACTGCCTATAACTACACCATGTATCTCAAGCCTACTCTGCACCTCTCTCTGCACACAAAGAATAAAAATGGGTCATGAGTAATTGGAAAATTAGCACAGTTAGAGAGAACTGAACTAAACTGGTGTCCCATTCATGCTCACTAAGTGCTAAGCTATTTCTTCTGCTGGACTTGACTTGGGTTTCAGGTAAACATAGCTGATCTCACAGCCCTGCTGGCTGTAGGATTGTTACATTCCCAGCACTCTGCTAATCTGCTCATTCCCACTGACACTTGTCTGTTCCAGGGTTTTGTTATGCAGTTACGTGTCACGGTTTGATTTAGGTCAGACTGGTAACTCAAACAAAAACAAGCAGTGCTTCAGTTTGTGCTAAACTGGCCAAATTTAAACTTAGGGGCACTTAGTTATAAAAAGTTTTTGCATACCCACTGGTTCTGTTATAGAGTACACAACATTCTCAGCTAAAATATTCCTGTCCAACCAGAATAAGCAGAAGGAACAGATCACATTAGTTAATTAACTATTTATTATTATTATTATTAACTAATTAACACACTAATTAACTGTTAGAACATCTGTGTTTTAACTAAATAAAAGACCTTAGCTGGTCTACACATTCAAGGCTATGGAAACAACCATTTGTCAGTGTCTCAGGTCTAAGTATGTTTTAAATGCCTGTTTCTGACAAACACCTGAAAGACTAATTTGTACACAAAGATCACCCTGCAAGGGAAACTTGTTTTGGACCTCACTTCTGCATATTAGGAATAAATCTGAAGGAGTATAACCTAGCATGAAAGGATTTAATAAACTTCAACTGCTCCAAGCTGGTTAAGTGGATACAGTGGAGACACAATTCAGGAGGTAAAACAGGTTGCTCTTGTGTTCAGCATGCCAACCAGAGAAGGTAATTCCCTCTCTGTTCAATGTTCACCTTTTGGAGTTAAACAAGCACCACCAGGTCCAAGTTTTGCACCCATCTGTGATATGTCATCATTATGAAAATTCCACTTTTACCACCTCCACAGCTACCCAGGAACCTTATTTTGCTAATCCTTCATGGTGTCTGACAAACAAAGCCAGTAAAGGCTGCAAAAGTTCTCTACAGCACTGGCTGTGCTAACTATATTGTTACCTGTTTCTGTGCAACTTAGTTTAAGAAGCTCAAATATACCAGTACCAGCACCAGCAGAAATAGCAACTCTGAGTTGCAACCTAAGTATATTCTAAATAAAAATGTGTTTAAGTACATACAGAAAACCAGAATGGTTTCTTAATGAGTCCAGAAAACAACTTCTGTCCTGTTCATTTAGAAGGACCTCTGCACCCAGCAAACTCTAGTAACTATATGAAAATTGCCTGGAAACGTATGCAGAGCAAGTCTGCTTTTCTCTAATATCACATGTAAAAAACTATTCTTGTGGTAAATGTAAAAACCTAAGCACTACAGTACTTAGAATATTGGGAGACATATCCACAAAAATTACAGCAGTGAGTACTAGAACACTCAATGCCCCGTGTCTGCTTTTAGCATTAGACAGATAAATTGGATGGTCTGATACTCAACTAGATTCAGCAGGCATTCCAGATTGTGATGCAAACAATGTGTTTCCATGAAATGAAGCAAATTCAGGGAAATGTGAAGGGCTACGTTATGTGGAAATTTGGATCAGAAGATCACTACAGGCTCTTCCAGCATAACATTCTCTCTTCAAAAGCTTAGCCAGTTGCCTTATGCATCACTGAACCCAAGGCCTGCAACAGAGCTCATTTAGGGGATGGATAAATCTTTTAATAAATCTCAATAGGCTTTGGATGAGGTCCTAGCAGAAGCTGTGATTCAGCAGTTCATGGAACTAGGAAGGAAGCAATGGTCTGTTTTAGCACTCATAGTGAGTGGACAAGAATTAAAGAGAATACTAAAAATAAGTGGGTGGAAGATCATTTCTGGTAGTAAGAGGGCACATCCCTTGCTTGGATGTCAGCCTGAAGAATTTGTTTGCTGGAAAATACTGACAGGAGCAGAGGCTATAAAGCTCTCCCAGAACACCACTGATGCTGTTTCTGATGATGGAATGTGTCATAACGTTTTACACTACACTGTCAATGGGTGTGTCATGCACTGAAACTTGCCCTGAGCTATCAGGGTGGAGCTTTATGAAAATCTGGTCTGCACTGCAATTAAGATCTTTTTTTCCTATTAGCTAAAGACATTTCCCTTGGTGAAGAATATTGTTTGTAAATTCTCTTCCAACTTGAACTGTTACTGCACCCAGAGTGGGTAGGATTTACCTGATCAAACGTGGACTGGGCAATTGTCTTTAACTGGTCATTTACTTTCACTTGATGGACAGTGGAGTTAAGTAGGCACTTTTCAGAAGAGATTTGTATGACTCATTGAAATGCCAACATTTGAATGAACAGACATTCAAAAGTGGCCTTCTAAACAAATCAGGTTAATCCTCATTCTTAAAGCACCAATTTCTATTACAATTCTAAACAGGAAATCAAGACAAGTAGTTGAAATATCTCATTATCTCCAGAGCATGTAAGATGGCTACATCTTAAGAGTCCTCACTGAGTATTCAGTGAATCAAACTTAAAGAAAGACAATAATTTTTACAAGCATGAGATCAGGCACTATTTGAAGGTATCAGATTTTGCTCAAAGACTGGCACAAAAACAAGTGAGCTATGTCCAAAAAGGAGAAAAACTCTTCTTTGTTAAAAAACATTAAAATAATCTTAAGATCTTGCAATTATATACTTACATATTAATAATATTTTCATTTTAAGATATCTGTACAGTTTTTAACATATCCATAAAAATATATGTGATCAAATCAGCAAGTAGTGTATTATTATGTTATATGTTGAACTATATATGGGCTTTGAAAAACCCCAGTAAAATGAACCACTGTCTTTTAGGAGAGGTCCTTGTAGAAGGATCTCATGGTCAAGGCTTCACAAAGTTTCGAGAGATTCACTTTTAAAAATGAGATTCTGTTAAAAAAAAAAAAAAAAGGAATTAAAGAAGGAACAACTGAATTATACTATGGGAAATGTCAAAGTCTGAGGAACAAATCTACAAATGATACATGTAGGAATTCCTCAGCAGCAAAGCTAATCCTCAGTTACCACATCCCCTGGCCCTTTAGAAGTAACTAAGCAGTACAGAAGGACCATAATGGAATGAAAATGGGGACCTTGTCCCCCATTTTTCCCACAACAGTAGCTCTCAGCAGCTGATTAAGCTCACAGAACTGTAATGAATTACTGAAAAATGGCCCTATGTTCTTGTTGCTGATGTGTGGAAGGTCCTCCAAAGTGTGAGTGAACGGAGTAGTTGTAATAGGATTTTATGTGTAGCTTCAAATTTCTGCAGCCTCAAGGTAGACTCTTGGCTTTGCAGCAATCAGTGGCACTGAAATTACTGCCTTTAGAGAGGTCAGAACTCAAAACTGTATCTTCCACCTCACTCAAATCTCTATAACTTTGATAAAGAACTGAGGGTTTTTTCATTATTTGCTGTATTTAGCCCCTTAACTTTGAGTGATGTAATGCATCCTATCCAATACATACATGCAGAACATTTAGGAAGCAAGCTCATGTAATGCTGTTATTTTATTTTAGAATTATTCTCTGATGGTAAAATGTTCAAGCATACAGTAGGGGTATGTTAAAACATGTACAAACATGCCCTTTCTGGGAAAGTAAGAGAAGTTAAAAACATATATAAATGATGATAGGTTGTCCTAAAAATCTGTTTTCCTAGGGCAGTATTTTTTACAATTATATGTGATGAAATTTCATTTACCAAGCTTCATTAAACATTTTACCCTAGTGTCCTTATTCTTTTTGCTCTGAGGGTTTTCAAAAGGTCAGAGCAAACACTCCTTGTTGCAAATACAGCTGAAACAGCCAAGAAAAACTTTATTTTTATTAAATAATTTAGTGTGAATTAACACAATTTGATTTTAAAGAATGTAAGAATTCCCTGAAGATTTAATTATCTTAAACTATAGCCTATAATTAAACTGTAAATTTCAATTACAGGTCTTTAAAGAGGAACTTCTAAACCCAGTGTTTCCATAATGTCATAGACTAGTATATCACAGTACTCTGGAGTATGTGCATTCATACACTGTAGCTTCACTTTAAATTAAGGACATAAAAACTGGCAGATTTTTTAATGAATGTGTGTTTCTGTAATAGCTTTTATTTCATGTACCCATAAAAAAGGGAATGTTAGAACAGCAGTCTGTTTTATAGACCAGTGTATCCCTGTCTTCCTTTCAAAAGCAAACTCACCTGAGAGCAATTCATAGTGTAGACAAAACTCATTTCCCACATTTTACACAAAAGTAAATCAAGATGTGGAGACAATGCCCTAAAACAACAGACTAAAGAGATCCATTTTTTGATTCATCAGAGAAGTCTTAGAGAAGCCTTCAGGACACTTCTTTCTTTCATAGAAAGAAAACACACAGTGGTGATCTATGGTAGAAACTGTAAAAAGAACTAATAGTCAGGCAATTAAAGTCAGTCAAATGCAAGTTAGAGATGAGGCACATACTGTCAACAGAGGTTATTTTTCTGAACACACTACTAAGGAAAACCGTGGTTTCTGCTTCTTTTTATCCCTTTCCATTAAACCTGAACACCTTTTCAAAAGTCTAAAACAAGCAATGAGGCTAAATAGAGGATCAGCTTGGGGAAATTCTGTATTCCATAATACAGAGATCAAGCTAGGCCATCTCCAGGCAACTTGGCAAAAATCTTGGTTGCTCTTGAGTCAAAGGACCAAAATCCTTTAGAGATGAATGTGTCCTAGAAAGGACAGAGCAGGGATCTGCTCCCAAGGAAATTAAACAGAATTGTCAGGAGGGAAAGAAAAGTACTTCTCAGTGGTGTGGACTATACTATTTCAGTCCTGGTTTCCTCCATCTTGTCATATCCAGAAAAGGTCAACACTGAAAAAAGAAGACAGGATTAGAAGCAGCTGTTAAAATTAAAAGTTGTAGGATGTGATCTCTTGCAGGACAACTTTTTTTCATTCTAAAAACAAAACCCAAACTTTCTGCTTGGAAATTGGTCAGAAGCTAAAACTGTGGCATTAAAGTTTAGTTAATCTTTTTTTTTTTAATTGCAAAAAAAAAAACCCTAAGAAATCTTTCCCTTTCCAACCCACTCCACTGTGGTATCAAGAAAAAATAGTTAGAGGTATGTAGACCTTCATTATATAGGTAAAATATCTTAGAAACTGCATTCTATTTTTGATTATATCTATTTGACAATCACAAAATATGAGAGTCAGCCTCATAATACACAAATTACCCCTTACAGAATCAGTTCCTCTAGTAGCTAAAATGGCTACTAGACAGAGTGATTAAGAATTATTTAAAGAATACACTCAAACTATTTATAAAACTTGCACAAAACTCTGTGTTTCGTTTTGACACAGGTAAACACCAGTTGTCTCTCCCTGAGGACTAACTCTTACCACATAACTGCCTACAAGAAAGAAGGGAGGGTGAGGAGAACGATCTCAGCGATTAAGAAGGAACTGAGTAGAGGTTTCAGGTTTCAAGTCACCAAATACGCCACAGTCTAAATAAACTTAGTCCTTGAGTAACACCACTATAGGGTATTCATTCACACTGTCCAAAAAGCAACTGTTTGTTCCACTGCCAACCACCCACAGCAGCAGTCATGTTTATTTAAATGAAGAGGGTGCGGACCCAAGAGCTACATCTTTCCAAACCCTGCTGTAACAACCAAATGTTTGGACATTGCTGTCATAAGTCTGAAATGTGTCCTACACTGGACAACTTTCTAAGGTCTCCTGGCCATGAAATGCTAAGGACATACCCCGTGATTTTGCTGACCACTAACAGCAATTCAGGGAGATTTTTCCCTCTCCTCTCCCCTCCCCTTTCCCTTTTCTCTTTCTTTTCTTTCTTCTCTTTTCTCTTTTTCTTTTTTCTTGGCAGCTGGTTACTTTGGCTATTAAAAAACAAATGAACTATATTTAAAACACCTAGTGCACATGATGTTTTTAGTCCTGAGAGGGGTCACAGGATCACAAGACCATGGGAAAATTCAGGGCAGAGGACTCAGGAGGTTGTCTGACACAGCCTGCTGTTCAAAACAGGATGAGTAATGAAGTCAGAAAAGGTTTCTTGGGGCTTGATCCAAAAACGTCTTGAAAACCTCCAAGGATTGAGACTGCATAAGCTGATGGTTGGATGATACAGAGCTCAGCAGTTTGCAGTTGCATTTCTTATTATTCCTGAAACAGCTGTTAAAATTTTCCAGCTGCACTTTACTTACGCTTAGTTGCAATGCTTATACATTTTCATCTGAATTGACATAATGTAAACCCCATCCGGGTTGCTGTTTTACAGACTGCAGGAATCACTGTTGTCTTTTCCCTTCTCTAGCAAACAGAACTTCTGACAACAGGACAAGCTGTTTTTATGCACTGCATAATACAAAACCCAGAGTGAACCTGGGTGGTAGGGAAGCAGAGGGTATGGCAGAACAAGAATTGTGTTGCACACCGAGGTACAAAGGATTATGTGATAGGCACCAGGCCAGGGTTTGAGCCAGCTGATATTTTCCTTGTACACGGCCAGGCTGTTCCAAAAGTGATTCTGAGAAACATGGATGTGTTGACACCAAGTCAAGTCAGGGTTACTCCCTGACATGGACCACAAAGAAAGTATAGATACATAACTTAAAAAGTTCTAGCCCAGGAGACACGCTCTCCAGCAAACAGAACAAAAAATGCTTGTAAGGGTATTTAAGGAACATATAAAGCTTTTATGAACATCCTCTAGATTTAATAGCTAAGGATAGTGGCCAACATTTGCAGAACAAAAAGCAAGTAAATTCTGTTATGAAAATGTTATCATTACCGTGAATTTAGGCTTAATTTTCAAGCATGGTGTGACAAATTTTGGTGAAAGTTGTGAAAAAATGCTTTAGTAAAAAGATACCGCGTTTACTCTCTCAAAATACAACAATTTTTCAAATCATTGTCAAAGAAGAAGTGACTTTATTGCTGCTGGCTGCTTTGTTTCTTTTTGCTAGGCACATCTAGATACCAAATATCTGAGATTATTCAGACATACATCTTCCTTAGACACCTGCTGGTGAAAACGAGTAGAGCCATCCTCTATTTCCCCAGTCAGTCTAAGGGATATCACACAGCTACACACATTTTGAAACCTCCTAAATTGACTAGGAGAATGCCTAGTGAATGCAAGAGACTGACAATGATTAAGAACCCAATTCAGAGGTTCTTATCTTGATCAGCATATCAGGCTCCTTGAGCATAAAAAGCACATCATCCTGTCCTGCATGATGGGTTCCATCCAGATTTCTGAGATCTATCAAAAAAATACTTATTTACTTACTTACCGACAAGAGAAATAATTTTAAGAATCTCCCTCTTATTGTGCATAATTTTACATATCGCCACTTCTAAGACTAAGTAAAGCTTTACCAATGGAAATATTTTTTTTAAAGTTTTACCATTAACTTTCACCACAGTTTGCATTCAAAATAGAAAACACTTTAGTGAGAGCTGTGGCATGTTCTTTGGCAGTTCCAGGCTTTGCCAAATCCAGCTACGAATCAACTTCCCATCAGAAACAGGACAACACTATTGAGACTACCTGCAAAATAGCATATTTTACCTTCATAATTCCATCATTCGTGACAGGATAATTCATATCTGAATTATCTGAACATATCTGAACAGCCTCAACACTGCAGTACTATAATGCCACACTCATGGGGTGGAAACTCTTGAAAGAATCATTCTAACCTGGCACTAGGCAGGTATAAAGACATGATTTTGCAAGACTGAGCCACACAGCTGAAAGAATAAGACCAACATGACTCTCCATCAGTAAAATTTGTAAAAACAAATGTTTCTATGGGTAGATATGTATACAAGGAGAGGTTAAGTATTTACTGGGGATTCAGAACCAGAAGAATTTCTTCTCAGAAAGGCCATACACATCCATAGTATATAATTCAGATATGAAACTCCTTGCCACAGGGAACATGAATACTGAGTTTTACGTAGGTTCAGATGGCATAAATTCTTGTCTGATAAATGTCAGGGACTATTCAGAACAGAGGTACCACATCCTGCTCAGGAGTAGCCTGAGTCACCAATCAGTGCACTCTAACATTCAGAGACTATTCAGAGGATGTCTCACCCTATGTTTGGTCTGTACCAGTCCTTCCCTCAGCATTTGCTATTGACTGTTCTGTGACACAGGGTACTGCAGGGAAGTGAACATCGGTCCAACAGACCACAGCTATCCCTCTGTTTTTATGAGTCCACAGACAAAATAACTGCTTTCACAGTGAGCACTCCAACATCCCTTAGTAGTCCACAGTGAAGTTTTTTAAGCCACTAACCCAGAAAATACAGAACTAATCCACAAAGCTTGAGGGGAATCTACTCTTTTTCCTAAGGATATTCATGGCTTCTAAACATAAGGAAACAACAACAGTTAAAAACAAAGATTCCACAAAGCCCCAGTGCCTTGCCTTGCTTTAGGTTCAGCATTCACTGCAGTTACCAAATGCCACTGACAGAGGAGAAATGTGAGACCATGTTTCTATGCACAGATGAGTGCTCTGAACAGAGGCCAGTTGTGAATAGGAAATGTCCAGCATCATCGCCACTCCCATTTCCTTTAGAAACAATACTTATAAATGAGGGAGTCTAGACATAAAGGTTACCTCTGCTTCCAATCTGTATTTCCACTGGCTGGTAAAACACTAAAATTTAGGCAATACAAAGCCTAAGCAACTTCTCTGAGTCTAGTTGAGCACTGCCATATAACACAGAGTACTTTGTACAGGACACAATACATGCTTCCTTTCTTCCGTAAGAAAGCAGTGTTGCTAATTGAGGAAAGTCCCAGGCTTTCTGCTGCCATGGCCAATGTCAAAAATTGAACAGCACGGAATGCTTCTGCTAACAAACAATAAGAAAAGCAGGCAGGATGGGTGTCCTCTCCCAACAAAAACCCCCAGGCAAGAATATCCATGGTGACAGGGAGCCCTGAGGCATTTGCAGCAGACGGAATATTTCCAGACAGATGAAAACACATTGTACTGCCAGAGCCACATAAGCCATTTCTGATTTGGTCAGCATCATCTTATGCATGATTAAGTAATGACTTTGTATTCAGCTTTACAGTAGAAGAACTGCCCAGCTTAAGGCATCCTAATTCTTTTCCTTTTTGATTGACTGCAACTTGCTCTCTTATGGGAAATTTTTTGCTTGGATACACGTGTGTATTTTTTCTTGTCCAAACAATGTGATACCTTAACTTCATATTCTTCCATTTTGTAAATTATCATTCTAAAATTTAAATATTCTTGTTAGGCATTTACAGTTTTAAAATGCTCTATACTGTACTGTGTGTAAGGAGACTGAACTCTGTTTGTGTTACTTTCAGTTACTTGATAACAATCAGATGATTATTATTTTGTGAATATGGTCTGTGTTTCTCTGCTCCTTTCTTCTGTTTATCTTGAAAAAACAAGATTTCAAAAGTCTGATCCCTTAAAAACGTATAAATAAATAAAGGTATCTTGTAATAGTAGTTTTTAAAAGACTGAAAAAATTATGGGAACCCCGAAACAACTTTTTTATTATATATTATAAAACTTAATAAGTTGACAGAAAAGCTATTATCTTGCTCCATGAGGAAATACTACAATTTAAGTTAGCATCACTGATCTATTTTTCCCTGGCTACCATCTTCATCTTCTAAGCCACTGAGTATAGGTAATCAGTTTAAAATGCATTCCTACATCACCACAGCTGTATCCTGTCTGCACTGTTGAATGAATATGAGAGCTTGCCCAAAAAGAGCCGTGGCATTGAGGGAACAAGGCTGGTTAAGACCAAGTGGCGTTTTTTGCCAACAGGACTTCAGAGGAAAGAGAGCCATCTACTGCTCCATACGAGACATGCTGCAGCATGTGTTTTAATTTGATGATTTGAAATGTCAGGGAGGGATTTAGGGAAGGAAGTGGAAACCTCTGCTGTTTTCCTCTTTTAGGCTGTGGAGTCAGGTGACAAGGAAAGCCGGGTGCTGAGCAGTGCTGTCCACCACATCCCCAGCCTAGCACAGAGCGCAGCTGCACCCAGCAATGGAAGTAACCAGGGCAAAAGTGTTTGAATGCAAACAACTGTCCTTTTTAGAAATAAAAATAAATAAAGTCCGAAAATGCTTCAAATCCTCCTCATCAGGAGGATTCATGACAAGTGTGACGCAGCCTGGCAGAGCAGACCATCAACATGCAGTGCCTGGAAGGTTGGACAGAGGCAAACCATGCCTGTTTCCATACAACTACACACAAAGTCAGCCTCCAGGGTGTCAGGAATGACATTCTTACCTGCTGTGACAAAGGTCAATGCTCCTCACGCACTCCTGAATCTGTATTCATGTGTGTCACCTTTCACCTGTGGGGCTGTAGCCTTGCAAACAAGCTGCTTTTGGTGCAGTGTGTCACTAAGATTCACTCCACAGAGACGGTCTGCAAGATCCGAGAAGGAGGAACAAGGCAGAGAAATCCACATTCCTTGTTAATGAAGGGGTTTTGGCACTACCCTGTACTGAAACTGTAGGTAGATTTAAAATACAACTTGCCTTGGGGAGAGGAAAAAAGAGGTAAAAAAAGAGGATGTCTAAAAAAAGCTTTGTCTATCATTCCAGGCCCTGCAGCTCCTCGTCCTCCCTATGTTATGATGAGAGGAGTCTGTGGAGAGCTTGGAGTTCAGCCTGAGGATAGAAGTGATCACACTGATGATCCCGTGCATGCTGCCCAGTCCTGGCCCATGCACGCCTGCACTTCTTTCCTCATGGGCTGAGTGCCAGTGCACTCGATCTGTGGTGGTATTCCAGAAATGCCAAGAAGAAATGTGAAATGCAAAGCTGAAGTCTTTGAATACTACAAACCAGATCATCACTTCTCAAGAAATTATGCAAAATATGTCTGATACATGTTTTGTCTTTCTGTTTTCTTCCCTTAATTTTGGCTGTAATAATGGTTTCCAAGTAAGTGTGACTCACAGAAGACACTCAGGCTAAATTTCAGAACCAGAACAGAAGACCTGATTTGCTACATGTCTTCACACAGATGTAGTACCATATGACAGGCACACTGCCACAGCTGTTCTACTGATACTTGAAAACTCACATATCTACCTTGTGTGAAATGATCTAGCTGCACGTGCTGCCAGGAATCTTTTACATTCCTCTGTTTTCCAGTAGGCAGAATTTTCCAGGCAGTTACACGTCAGTAGGATGGCACAGGCACCTACGCAAAGCTAAAGCTTTCAGCAGATGACTGGCAGCATCATCAAAATGACTCAGCACTCAGCCCTGGAAAGGCTGATGAGTGGACAAGGTGAATGGAGGTGGCTCCCATTTAGGAAAGAGACTGTTAAAGATTTCCACTCTATTGCTAGCTTTGACTGAGGCTCAAAAACACTAAGTCCCAGAGGAAAAGCTCTATTTCATATCCCACTATGCTTATTAATCTATATCGGTGCATTTTCACTTGTATTCATTAATGGGACTGGAGCACCTGCCCTAGGAAGGCAAGTTCAGAAAGCTGAGACTGTTCACCTGGAGAAGGTTGTGTGGAGACCTCATAGTAACCTTCCAATATCTGAAAGGGGCCTGCAAGGAAGCCAGAGAGTGGCTGTAGTAACAGCACAAGGAGTAATGGGTATAAAATGAGAGAGAGGAAATTTAGGTTATATAGTAGGAAGAAATTCTTTATTCTGAGGGTAGTGAGACACCAGCACAGGTTGCCCAGGGGGGCTGTGGATGCCCCAGCCCTGGCAGTGTTCAAAGCCAGGCTGGGTAAGGCCTTGAGAAACCTGGCCTGGTGGGAGATGTCCCAGCACACTGCACAGGGGTTGGGACAAGATGATCCCATTCCAACCCCTTCACGTTCCATGACTTTAAAACCTCACTCCAGGAGTTGTGCACTGCATGCACACAAAGAGCAAAAAGACCATGTTCTGCTGATACTGAAATTTGTTGTTAAATGACATTTCGATGATTACAGAGAGACTCAGCGCCTGCACATCGAGACTCCCTCCGTCGCCCGTGGCTGCAGCAGGGGACCCGCACCGAGAGACCGCTCGCCTTCGCTGAGGAGCAGCCGCTTGCGGTGAATCAGCCTGGTCAGATTTGTCCTAACTATGAGGAACTTTTCCTCAGTATTCGAGACATCGCGCACAGCGACACGGCCGCCTGTGGGCGCGTTCGTGCCGCTCTGTCGGCCAGCGGGAGAGAAATGGAGGGAGCGAGGGCGAGCAAGAGGGAGCGAGGGAGGGAGGCAAGAAGGGAGAGAGCGCCGCC
>JAHLSL010000046.1:7460468-7501883 GCA_025920805.1 Petroica traversi
TAATAGTTGGACAGGTATATGGGCTCGAATTCACTTTAACTGATCCGGGGCTGCCGGGTCGGGCACGGCCCCGAGCCCTGACAGCGGTCGCGGCTCTGTCGGTGCCGGGGTCAGGCGTTCGAGTCCTGTCAGACCCCAGCCCTCGGATCAGTTAAAGTGAATTCGAGCCCATATACCTGTCCAACTATTATAAACTACCGGGGTCCACCGAGATTGCCTTCACATGAAATTTTGACACAGAACTTGAGTCAGACTAATTGATTGCTACAAGCATGGAGAGGAAGGAAGGTGAAGGGATGCACGAAGGTAGGAGAGGAGGCTCGATATATGGTCAGAGCTTAACAACAGAGCCCGCATGTGTATTTGTGCTGTTTTGCTTGCCAGAATGTACAGCCTATAAAGAAGAGAGTATGATTTTTAGTTTCTTTAGTATGCCATGCTCTAACCTGTTTAGCAAATGTGCAACTGCATCAAGGAGGGCTCCTAATAAATTACTGTAAAAATGGCCGTAAGAGTTCCAGAAAGAGAGAAATTTGAGCTCAAGTCTTTCTAAAGCAATATGTTCTTAAGTTTGCTCAATGCATCAGGCTCCAGTTGGAGGTGGCTCACCTCACCCACAAGGAAAACTACTGCAGACGAGCAACTTCCTTTAACTGCCCTACAACTTGCAGCACAGACCTATTTTTTTAACTGCAGTTTAAGGATCTTGTTCAATTATAGCTACAGTACTTTAAAACATGTCCCTGAAATCAGAATTAACTATAGATGTAGGACCAAAGGCTGCTAGTCAAGGTAAGACCTCGAGCACAATGCTTTAAACTTTGGTTACCTGCTTCAAACTTTAGGGGGGGTTAATGTCTGTGTCTCTGATTATAGCAATCTCCTGAAACACACCTGTAATCTTCTTGAATCTTCCTTTCTGTTAGCCTGATCTAATATTCTTAGGTATTTCAAGTGCACATGATGGAATGACAGGGAACCATTAATTTGGTAGCTAATTGCTTCAGACTTGAGTTCTACATGTTTGTTAGGTTTTTTAACAAACTGTTTAAAGTTGGGAAAAAAGTCTGACAGTAGTGACCTTAAATTTTTGCACATCTGTTTTGTGGAGTTTGCTCTCCATACAAGTTGTATACCAGTAAGTCTTACAGAGAAAGACTAAAGGATGTCCAGTTAATCTGCATTTCCAAGGAAGGGTTGCATCATTAATGTGTTATTCCGCTTTCTGTTATTATTGTCTAACCCCAGCCACTACAAGAAGTGGAACAGTTAAGTAGCTTTACCTGTAATTATATTCATTGTTATAAATTATGACTATACATTTTCTACTTAAGGCTTTTTAAACAGCAACAAAGAACAATAAAGCTGCTTGACTAGTTTTTAATGTAGTAAGTACTTCCTGTTCTCTCTGCCTGTTGTTTCTAAAGTAAGCAATAAAACCTTGGCTGCTCTCCCTTATATCTTTTAAAAATCCAGGATGGATTTTTCAAGTGCTTGTAACGCAAAACTTGCAATTCCCACAGGTCTGGAAGGGGTTTTGCATATGTGTACAATAGCCTTGTTCATTATTTAATTAATTAATTAACGTCTGTGTCATTTTAACAATTTATGCAGCTATAATGAACTTCCCATAAAGTTTGGCAGGATTAAAGACTTCAAAAATGGGAAAGTTCTGTTAATTTCATGAAAAGCAATGTTGCAGAAAGGATCTGGTTCAGGTGTTCCCCCTGAAAAATAAAATTACATTGACTCATTCCTTGTTTCAGGGAAGTCACTGGGAAAGGGAAGGTATCTCATCAGCTTGTCCACAGGGCATGTCCTTTGTTTCTTACTGCAGATGAGAAAATCCAGTCAGGTGACATACTGCAGTAGCAGATGAAGCTCTAGTCAGTCCTGTTCATAGATGTACTTACTCTATTCATGATTTGAACTTTAGGTAGGGAAAGATGAGATCACTATAGACTGATGTAATATCTGCTGATCCCCAGCCCTCCCAGAGCTCAAGACATCCAAGTTATAAAACTTGCCATTAATAACATAGCTCCCTTACAAGAGGGGAAGTGCTACACTGTATCTGGAAATTCAGCAGATTGCTCAAGTAGTTCCTCAACAATTTGACATTCCTGCTCAGCAGTTTCAGGCATTCCCAGTTCATAAAGCTCAGCAGCTGCAGAGCTTTAGCTGTTACAGCTCAGTTCTGATCTGCATCTCCTGGCACTGATGAATGCTCTCTGCCAAATGCTGCTGTGTACCACTGTAGGAAATCAATAACTGTGTTACAGTGCATAGTCTGCTATTTGTGTATAAACAGCTGACAGAGTTGACTTATTGTCACAACACAGATTTTATGCTGAATCTTAGGACTCATTTCCTTTGTTGTCTTGTGACTGCCAAGAGGGTGTACTGGGCAACTGAGAACCTGCTGCTGTTTGACAGTTCCACTACAGTGTTTGTCCTTCCCCTTTCTAGTAGTTTTCTCTGTTTGGCACCTGTCAGCCAATGCATATTTCCTTATAAGCAAACTTACAGAAGGACAGTTTGTCTTAGAAAACAGCCTGAAATAGCAATGACTGTTCTTTAGCCCTACTTTAAGAGTATTTGTTTTTCTTGAATTATTTTTGTGTATATCACAGGCTTCCCACTAATTGTTTTTGGGTTTTTTAGTGTGATATTCTGTCTTGAGTAAATATTACGGTATTTTGGAGAGGGCTCTTGAAACTGTATTTCTGAATCCATTTCCACAGACCAGACACTACTCATCCTCTGCAGTCCCTACTCTACTGTGGGTTGTCTAAACGAGGATTACATTTGCTTTGCACATCAGTATGAAAGTGGATTTTTAAATATTTTTTTTTCAAATAGCCTCAGACTCCACCCTTATTGAATAAACCCTGTAAGAAGAAAAATTACCTAGTCTCCTTGCTAATTTTTAACCTTACCCAAACATTTCTGAGAACTATAGTAAAAACTGCTTATTATTCTGTTAGGTCTGTTAACCATTTTCCATTTGCTCTCATTTCAGTTCCTGCGTGCTGCTCAGCTCGCTACAATCTGGCACTCCTGGCCTGTTTTGGGTTCTTCCTCCTGTATGCTTTGCGTGTGAACCTCAGCGTGGCTCTGGTGGATATGGTAGAACCTAACACAAGCTTAGCAAAGAATGTGACTTCCAATGTGTGCCCAGAGCATTCTTCCACCATAAATGCTCCTCGCAACACAACGGTGAGGTCTCAGAAATATAGTCTTGTACTGTGGCATGTCAAAGTGGTTTTAGTATTCTGTGATAGATCCATATTTAGGTGGCAAGAGAACAGGCTGCTTTTGACTGGGTGGCCTTTCCAGTGTTTTTTTTTTAAAGCTACTCTGGGAAGCATTAGTGATAAATGAACTAATTGAGATGCAGTGTGCTCAGGGTCAGCTTTCTGATGTACCTCTTTCTGTGCTATTCCTTAAAAATTGGCTAATCTGACCGTGTAGATGTACCATGACTCACTGTTTTATATGCCACTGATCAATTGTTACTGTTACATCTGCGTCAGAGCTCACATCATTGTCCAATTTGCCTGTTCTTTGTACAGTCATGATGGCATGAAATTTCATTACAAATTAACATGTAATATTTTTTCTCTTCACTTCTTCAATCTGTTTCCCAGATCATGCTTTTTGTCTTTATATCCTTTACCTCTGACGTCCAGTAATCCTTAAAATCACATTTCTTAACTGAACTGCCAGATATGGAAAAAGAGACCTTCTAAAAAAACCCCAACTTTGTAAATTTGGACGTGCACAGATCTTGTCTTGTAACTGAAGTTATTCTTGAGCACTCTTGGCATCTTCTTGCTTTCATTTTGTTTGCTTCTTTAGAGGTCATTTATTATTTATCACAAACAAATTATAATGGTGAACATTATGGGAAGATTCTGTCTCGTCACTTCTGTGAAATGTATGCTGCTCATTTAGATGTGGAAAAATTGGTCTTTTGGAAGTGATCCCAAATTTCAGAATCGCTTTATTGGGCAATAAGTAGATAGTTCCTATCTTCCTGCTGGCTTCCTTTATAGCTGCAGATTCCCATCTCAGTTATCTTCGCTTTTATTGCATTGTCCGCTAAACTCATCTTCCCTCTCTTGTGCTTCTCCCATTATTCCCCCTACCCTTGTGACCCCTGTCCTTGACTGCTCTCTTTCTTTATATTTAATTTAAGCACCTGTATCTCCTTACTTGTTTTTTGTCCATAAATTTTCTGCAGGTAAAGCCATTTTAGAGAGCATGACAGAGTGTAAACTCTGTGATTCAGAAGTGGGATTTGTACTCAGGAAGACTTACATAGTCAATACCTGTCACCTAACCCAAGCTGCTTAGAATTCAGAAAGGGATAACTTCCAGAGCACTTGTATTTCATGTAGTGATGATTTTCATACTTGGGTTAGATATGTCTGAACAGATTGTAAACTACCTGAATTAGCTTTTAACACAGCTTTGATGGCAGTACAGGTGGGTGTAGAGGAAGGAGACCCTAAGGAGTAGGTAATAAAAAATTAGAAGTTTATCTATAAAGGACTAAATAGTAGAACAATGTAATATAAAATATGGTCAGAGAAACTGCTGTTTTTTACTTACTGCATTTTGTTGGGGTTTTTTTCTCTTCCTAGGGACAAAAGTATTCTTGGGATGCTGATACACAGGGATGGATCCTTGGTTCTTTTTTCTATGGCTATATCATTACTCAGATTCCAGGAGGATATCTTGCGAGCAAAATTGGAGGCAAGCTATTGCTGGGGTTTGGCATCTTTGGTACCTCTGTATTCACCTTGCTTACTCCCTTAGCTGCAAATCTGGGAGTTGGCTACCTCATAGCTGTCAGAGCCTTGGAAGGACTGGGAGAGGTAATCCTGTTTTCTCTATGAAACTTGAAAATGGATCTGAATAATTTGTTTAAAATTGTAGTGATTAGACTCTGTGGGGGTTGTTATGCTGGAATAGTATATGGGTTGTTTCATTTGAGTGGCTTAGTTCAATGGTTTTTTGAATAATTAAAGTGTTTGCACTATAGTTTAACCTAAGCTTTTCCAATAAGACAAAACTAGAGTTATTCTCATTTTTCAAAAACCAGGGTCTCAAAACAGTGTTGCTTGTATCATTGCTGCTTTTCCAGTATATCCAGAATCAAAACCAGGAGAAATTAATTCTGCCTCCTTATTGTCATGCCTTGCACAATTTTTATAAGTGGTTTCTTGCTAGACAGCAAACTAATAGATTGTACTACTGCTTTTTAATGAAAAATGCTTTGAAACATGTAAAGTTGAAGTGTGTTCTAAAATTCTTGCATTTCAACAGAATGAAATGATGTTTTCTAGGGTGTTACCTTCCCAGCTATGCATTCAATATGGTCTTCTTGGGCTCCTCCACTGGAACGCAGCAAGCTCCTTAGTATTTCATATGCAGGTGAGAAATTCCCACGCTGATAATGGGATTATAAATTTTTACTGCAGTAACAGGGAGGATTGACTTAAATCAAAGGGATTTATATGGTAAATTTTAATCAGCATTTAATCCAGAAAGTGTAACATTAAAGTAAATCTTTAATTTTCTTCATTTATTCTTGGCTTTTATAACCCGACAAAAGGTATTGATCTACAAATAAGTATAAGCGTGGGTCTAACTTTGGTATAAAGTGATGCAAATAATTACTGTGAAGCTTATTAAAAGAAGATAGTGCAAATAAAAAAGATTTAGTATTAGGAACCATAAAGCTGGGGCAGTCACAGGATAGAGCTGTTTTGTTAGGAAATTGGGGAAGAAAACATCCAAGGTCTCATGTATTGCTGCAAGTAGAATACTCTCTGGCCAGATTGTCCTAGATATTCTGTGTCTGGAAGGTGTAATGTTTGATATCAGATTTAGTTCTCTGTAGACACTTGATGTTACACAGGATTTTTGCTTTAGCATAGTGATACAGAATGTATTGAAAGCACAGTACAAATATAAGTTAGCACTTAGCAAATGTAAGTTGACACTTAGCAAAATATAGCAATTGCAATACACTTCGGTTTGGGTTGACTTCAAGTCAAGTCTGTTTTCCTCTCAGAAATTCTGTTGTTGTTTAACTTTTGTACTTTGTGTTGGGCTGACTCATGCATTCACCCCCCTCATACTGGTCTGGCTAAGTCAGGGACACAGTCACACTTTAATGAACTGAATGAGGAGAAACACTGACGCCACCATCTGATCCACTCAACTGACATAGCTGCTTATCTAAACCTAAGCCATCTTCTGGTGCCCTTTGTCTTGAGATAAGGTCAGCTTCTTTGCAACCACTGTGGTTGGTCACACCCAGTGTTATTCCCTGAGTTTGATGGACATGGTGCTCTTGCCCAGCTCCACTGAGCCTTCTTGCACTTCAAGGGTTTGTTGGTCAGTCACATTGCTTAGTGCAGTATTTGAGGGGCAGGTGAAAAACATAAGTTTCTAAATTTGCTAGTCAGAATTGGTATTATTTCTTCGAGGAGGACAAATTTTGTATTCAGTTACTGAAGTAATGGTTTGCTTTGCTCATCCTTATTAACAATAATTCTGTTAAAGCCTTTTTATTTGACCTATGGTTTATCAAGAAGACAGGGCTATACCATGTAAACTTCAGCTACCGTTTCTTAAGGAGCTAAGACAGTCTAGTGACTCACTTTTCCCAAAGGGGTGAAGCCTTACTCCTTTCTTCCTCACATCTCCTCACTTTTCTCTGAACCAAGTGTCTCATCAGTCGTTGAAGTGACCCTTCAGTGATCTACTTCACCCCACCTAATGCATCAGAAAGCTTTTTTTTTCCTTTTAAAAAAAGCCAAACTGGTTTCTGCCTTAGTATTTAATTAAACCAATTTTAAAAGAAGACTTCATGTGAGACCCAGCACACAAGTTAAGCAGAGCATACAGAGTTGGGATTGTCTTCTACAGCATTTAGCAATTGGGAGCTTTTAAACTGCCCTTTTGTATTTTGTGAAACTATATGCTAATGTACTAGTGAGAAGAGTCTGTGGCCTTGAACAGCCCATTGTTAGCAGTCACGGGTGGATAAGACATCTTGTGTAAGCTTGGCAGGCTGTTTTTCTTCTGCCACATTGGAGTCATGTGGTCTGTAGCTAATTTAATCATTATCCTGTTGATTTTCTGACAGAGCATGTGCTTGAGGTTATATGTAGTTATTATTTTGATTTAAATTTTGCATGATATTTGTGGTTTTGTTGTTCACAGCTGGAGCTTTCTGCCTCAAATGTTTCCATGAGGATGGAATCTAGGTAGCCAGAATATCAATTTAATATTTTCTGAGTTGAGATTAAGTTTGGAGAAGTAATCATGCAGCTAACATTAGGAGACAAAGTCTACTGTTTATCACTAGTAGAGTGTCAAGTATGTAAATAATATGGGTTTCTGGTTTAGATTTCAAACGGAAACACCTGCCATCCTTATTCTTTGCAAAATGTATGTTGAATTATAAGCACAGGAATAGTGTCCTTTCTGGCTTTTGGTGATATTCTGAACTGATATCTACTCATCTTTCCCTTCTCCCTTGATCCTACACCCTGTCACATTCAGGAAATGTGGAATTTGAACCTACTGGTTATATATGCATGATTTCTGGTTCATGTTTCTAGCATTCCTGCTTTTGTGGAGCTAGAAGGAGATACAAAAAATGCAAACTGATTCTATTGTCACACTATACTCCCAAGGCCTTAATTCTACTGTGTTCAGCTCACAGTTGTTTTGCAGCAATACTAGTTGACTAATTAGAATTGGTTTAGATGTGTTAGAGCCATTGCTTTATTGGAGACAAATGTGCCAAGAATGCTTATCTTTTATTGCTCTTTGCTTCTAATTTTGGCATCTTAGGGCTTTATGGCTCTATTTGCTTGGAGCTGCCAAGGCAGTTCATTGTGCCTGTGTTTCTTTTAAAGTAAAGCACAGCCCTCTAGTGCTGGTGACAATCTTTTTGCATGCTTTATTACAGAAAAATAAAATAACTCTGCAATGACACTTATACTTAAGGGGTCCATAGGAGATCTAATTTTTTTCCACTTTGTTTTACTTTCTTCTGGTAGGTGCACAGCTGGGAACTGTTGTGTCTCTGCCACTATCTGGTTTAATTTGTTACTATATGAACTGGGTTTATGTGTTCTACATTTTTGGTGAGTTTGTGATGTTTTGATTTTTATTAATTATTAAAAGTACAATCCATATTCTTTTTGAAAAGCGTATCTTTATAAAACTTACTTAAAGTTTTAAAAGCGTGTTTGACATGTTGGGTTGCAGTTTTATTCCTTCTGGGCAATTAGAGATATTTAAGGCTAAGTAGATTCCAGTGAATGGCTAAATAAGCCTTCTTCCAATGAGCAAAGCTGTCTCTGAGTTGGACAAAAGCTGGTACAAGTCAAATGCTCTTAAATCTCCCACCACTTGAAAACAACAGGCTGAAATTTCTTATCTGAAGTGTGAAATTGAGTTAATAACTTTAATCCTAGGAATAAACCTCAACTTTGAATGAAAGAACGTGTGAAAAGTTACTGCTGCTTAAAATGTAAACTGTGGAAAATCTCTAGCAGTCACAGGGACCATGAAGGAATGCCCAAAATGCAAGGCAAAGCATGTTTTCTGTGACTTATGTTTTGGAAGAAGCTGAAACAGAATTTTTTTTTTTAACAGTATGCCACAGATCTATCTGATGCTTTTTACAGGTCTGTTTACATGTCTGAGCCGCTTCATATTCTGCATGGGGAAGGGGAAATCAGAATACCAGACAAGGCTTACATTTTTCTCAAAAAATAAATCTCAATTTTTTTTATAAAGTACAAGGATTCAAACCAAAGAACTGAAGAAAATGGAATAAGTTGCAATGTTACAGTTACATAAATGTGCAGTTAATTTGGTCCGATTATTGAAAAGTTACCCTTTTTCAAATGACAGTTCTGGAGGTGGCTTAAGAAAGAAAAGGAGGGTTGATACATCAATTAAGCTGTATGTAGTGATATTCTGTGTACGTGCACAAAGTATTTTTTGTCATTGAACTTAATGTGAATTTTTTATTTCCTGAGGGTGAGCCATATCCTTTGTGGCTTTCCGACAGGACTGGTAAAAATACAATTGTGTATGTGCACGCAGCCTTCTTGCTGTATGAAAAACTTCAAGTAGAGGAAAAAAAAGAAGAGAAAAACAAGAAGAAAAAATTCTGCTTAGTCATCTTCATTGTTTATTATATCTAAATGTGCATTGTTAAGACACCTTAGAGAACTAGTGTTTGTAAGTAGATAGAAAAATAATGTTCATTGAAATTAGAGTATTGAGAAAACAGTTCTGGCTATATCATCTGAGAGTGTTACTCAAGATAATTACTTTTTTAAAATTTCTATCTCCTCACTCCGCTTTTCACAATAGGTGCACTTGGCGTGTTGTGGTGGTTCTTCTGGATGTGTTTGGTTAGTGATACACCAGAAACTCACAGGAGCATTTCACATGCTGAAAGGGAATATATACTGTCTTCTCTAAAAGATCAGGTACAGCACTTTGGTAGAGATCAGCTTGCTTAAGTCTGAACGTAAAACACAAACAATGTCATTAAAGTCATGCGTTGTTTATGATATGTCATATGTTTTGTTATTCTTTGTTATATAGTTGTGTAAAGATGTTTATGTTTAGAATAACATTCTTAACCTGAGATAGAAGCAGGATTTTTCAAACAAAAAAAAATTTTAAATAGTGTAGTTGTAAACTGAGAAACAATCAATAATCAAACAAAGCATTTTTAATAACGCCTTTTGTTACAGATGTTATTGAGGTGCTTTATTTAAAAAGCCTTGTATTTAAAAACAAGCTTAAATATGTCATTTTATACTAGATCCAGATCTGTATAATGTCTTTAACATTTGCAATACAATATATTGCAGCATTTCTCTTTCTCTGTGTGTTATCTAGAGTAAGAAACAGATTGCTGTTCTCAGAGAAAATGTAAATGAGCTGGTTCCTAAAGCTTGCATAAGATTCATTCCTATGGCTGGGGGGATATGTATTTACAAGCAGTGAACTGGCTGAGAGACCAAAATTAGGCTTAAGTAGGAAAGATTCAGCTAAATCAGCACCTGAGGGGTGACTAAATGTTTAATTATTTAGAGTAAAAGCAGAAGGTGTCAATTTTCAGCAAGGGAAGGCATAGATTTTAAATTAAAAAATGTAGTAATTTTCTTTACTTTGGAATAGTAAACATCAGAGCAGTAACATACTTCAGTATACCTTTATTGAGAACTGAGGAAGTAATTAATTCATTGCTGATAACTTGCATCTATCAACTGAGACTCATTTTGTGCCTTTCAGAATGGACATGAGCATAGATTTGGTTAGCATCAAAACTCTGTATTAAGTCAATGTTCATATCAACATCCTCATTTATTTATTTTCTCTTCTCTTTGTCTCCTGCTTGCCAGCTTTCTACACAGAAATCTGTCCCCTGGGGACCTATGCTGAAGTCTGTTCCACTCTGGGCTATTGTTGTGGCACACTTCTCTTATAACTGGACTTTCTATACCCTTCTTACCCTCTTGCCCACATACATGAAGGAGATCCTGCGATTTGATGCACAGGAGGTGAGATATATACAAATATAGTCACTTTCTTCTGAATTAAAGAAACTAAACCATCTGCTGCTTAGAATAGAGGAAACTGTTTAAGAACTCTGGAATGTAAAACGTATAGCTGGAAATTGATAACCCTGCACAATTAATTAGATGCATCAAAAATGTTGCCTGCCTTATAATTTCCACTTTCTTGACTTATTTGACATTTACCTTAGTGCTAGCTTTCTAGTTAAATTTTCTGTTTGAAGATGCATAGTACCCATCTTCAACTGCTCTGCTTTAAAACAGTAATTATAAAACTATTTTCCCTGTTATATGGCTTCTATGATCATTTCAGAATTTACACCGAGTTTTATGGCTTCTGAAATACTATCTACTTCTTTGCTAACTCATAAAGGAGAACATTTCCAGTTAAAAATAAAACTAAGAAAACAATTGGACAAGTGGCATTTTTGAAAGTATTTTAAGGATAGGGTTTGGGGTAGAAAGGGACCAGAGGGAAGCTTCATCCTGATTGAATCACTTTCAAAATTGTCACTTTCTTTCCTCAATTAGCAGCAAAGGTAAAATACTATTAATAAGGTAATTGGATGAAAAAAAACTTGGTCTTAGTGTCTGGATATAGTGCTTTCCAGGGAAATTTTATAAAAATAAATTATTTTTCAGGGAAAAATTAGGGAGTGGAATATTCTTATTTTTAGCAATTACTTGACTATATTGGTCTGACTTTAATGAAACAGTTTTGGTGATGGCATAGCTTACCTGGGGAAACTTATATAGCTAAGATAAAAAGGTGCTCAGAAATTTCAAAAAGTTTAATATAGTCTTTTCCTGGTTTTGCAAACAAAACTAGTTTCGAGGAATCTGAAGATGAATGCCATGCAAGAAAGAGGTGATGCCAGCAATCTTGGGATGAGAATATGGGGAACCTTAGCATCAGAAGAGAAGGTTGCATTAGGGCAAGCTGCAAAATGGCTGGGAAAAACTATCTGAAATTGCTGGTTCATTTTTATGCCTCTTCAGTTATTCCCTGAAGAGACATCAACATCTGTGAAAGTCATTTGCCAGCACAGCTCTCAGTTGCATGTGATTGTAAAACACCATAGCAGGTTCTGTTGTGGTTTCCTTTGTCTCTGGGCTATATTTCTTCTTTTTCGGGTAACTTAGAGTACTGACTATTGTGAACATTAAAAAAAAAAAGCTTGTGTAATAGTGTTGGACTAACTTTGTTGCCACACATTTAGACGGATATTGTATTACTATATAAAATATTATACAGTTGTTACTATATAGACCATCAATTTCCTTCCTAAAGTAAAGGAATTGGCTAAAAATAATGCTGTGTCTTTGAACAGTGCTTTAAAAAAGCTTTTAATTACTGAGAAATCTTATATTGTTTAAAATTTTACTTGCTGTGTTTGAAAACTGAGCATTGAAATCCAACAGGCTATGCTTAAGTGCTGATAGAATGGACTTCATGTGTTTCTTGTTTAATTTCAAATTAAAGCTCCTAGGGAATCTTTCCGTTCTTGACAAATATACATTTCATACTAGTGTTTAAAGGTTATAGCATTTCTATTCAAATACCTCTTTTTAATCACAGATAAGGTCAAATCATAGCTCTGTTATCAGTAACTATCCATAATTGTTTGGAAAGGCTGTAAACATAGGCAGTTTAGCAGGACCTATTTTTTCCCTGAAAATCATGCATCTGAACTGCATGTGTTTAAAGTAATGGGAATTAACTGGTGGCTTCAGTGTAAGTAATGTCAGATCCTGAATAACTCTGCCTTGGGATCGTGGGATGTCCTGCCTAGATGTGATGAAAGTCCTAGTTCTGTATTTTGTCTCTGTATACAGTCAGCACCTGATGTTTCAGCAGATGGATAAAAAAAAATGTTATGTACCAGTAGTACAAAACTCAGAGATTCTGTTTAGTTTTCAAAATTCTGAATAATATTTACAGCTTCCAGTTACTTTGATAACACGCTTGATATTGGTATCCTGTAAAACTTTCACGATCAGGTTAGTGTCCACAGGATACCTTCAGTTATAGTTTTCTTTTTCCTGAAGCCAGTTGCTGATTAAAACCTTTGGGGTTTTGGTCTGACTGTATTGGTTGTTACGGATTAAGTCATGATTGATTTGTCATTTGTTTTAATTGTCTTCTTTTAACCTCCTTAACAGAATGGATTTTTGTCTGCCCTGCCTTATTTTGGCTGTTGGTTATGTATAATTCTGTCTGGGCAAATTGCTGATTATTTACGGGAAAAACAGAACTTCTCCACTGTTTGTGTTCGCAAATGCTTTACCCTAATAGGTAGGTGCAAGTATCATCTCTTAGAACATATAATAATATAAATTTGGGAAAATTTAAGGGCTTGGGAGAGTAGTCTGACATTCTGCTGTGAGATGAGACAGCATTGTTCATGGCTTTAGAGGAGAAGAAGGCCTATTGGATAAGAGAACAATAAGAGACTGTCAAAACTTTTTTTTAGGTCAAGATAATTCAACTACAAGTAAACCAATCAAATTAACGGTATGTAAAGTCACCATAAAAGAGTGAATGAAACATTGTTATCAAACAAGGTTTATCAAGCTGACAGGATTATTATTCTGCATGAGCCTATTCTGTTGTTCAGTGTTTTGTTTATCTAAGACTAAAGTAACTGAATAGGAATACACTTGCAAAATTTGCAGTTGCTACCACAGTTGAAAGACCAAACAGAATCCAAAATGGTCTTGACTAATTGGGAGGAGAGGTGATCTGAAATCACCAACACATCAGCCAGGTCAGGTTTTTAATGAACACAAATAAAAGGCTGTGTTTAGGAAAGAGAAGTTGGTTGCTGAATAAAGAGGGGACACGGGAAAGAGATTGAAGGAAAAAAAAAAAAAGACTGATTAGGCACAGGATCTACAAAAGTTGCAGCCCAGTTATTGTATGGTCATCCTTGCTGCCTTCTCAATTCAGCTGGTTCCATTGCTTTCTTTAAAACAGCTCTTGTAATAAATTCTCAGGCATTTTGTTTGATTGCCTTAAGCCTATGCTGTTTTGGTGATTCAGTTTACTGCAGGGCCACACACCTCACACCCATGTATGTGTAACTCAGGAGAAAAAATACTGTCTTAAGAAAAGCAGGACTCAGGTTGGCTTCATCAAGAAAGGAAATTCCTGGAGCTGTTAGCAGATGTCACAATGGAGTCACAGAAAAGGGCTTTGCTATGGAAATGGGTACCAAAGTTACCTGCAGATAGGAAGCAGTGTGAGTAAGCTCATGGGGGCTGGTAAGCTGTTTCCAGTGCCTGATGCAGCATCTCTACAGCTGTCCTGGATTCACCCAGGGTTCACAGTGTCAGTGTAGTTTCAATTTATTTATAGCAATAAATAAAACTAATTTGTGAGGTAATTTTCAGTTCCTGTTAATTTTTGTTAATTTTTTTTTACCTGGTTTATTGTTTGCTGCTAGAGTGGGGTATTTCTGATGTAGTTGCTGTTTCCTGAGACAACAGCAGTTTTGCAACCCATCTGCTCTTCCTTTTTACCAGGACATGTATTGATAGGACAAGGGGAAATGGCTTCAAACTGAAAGAGTAGATTTGAATTAGATAATAGGAAGAAATTCATTACTGAGAGGGTGTTGAGGCACTGAAGATGTTCCCCAGAGAAGCTGTGGCTGCCCCATACCTGGAATGCTTAAGGCTAGGTTGGATGGGGCTTTGACCAGCCTGTTCTGGAGGAAGGTGTCCCTGGCTATGGCAGGAGGTGGAACTGAGAGATCTTTAAGGTCCCTTCCAGCCCAAAGCCTTCCTAACCCTGGGAGGCGCGCGGTGCAGTGCCGGTTCCGGGCGCCAGGGGGCGGCGAGAGTTGTATGGAGGGCGCTCAGGGAGCTTGGCGCCTCCGGGGGTTAAACGTGCATTGATCTGAGCGCTCTGTCTCAAAGGGATGATTGGGCCCGCGGTGTTCTTAGTAGCAGCTGGATTCATAGGCTGCAACTACGCTCTGGCTGTTGCATTCGTGACCATATCAACAACGCTGGGAGGATTTTGTACATCAGGCTACAGCATCAATCATCTGGACATAGCACCTTCGTAAGTACTGCTGAAACTGTTGCGTGTGTGTGAAATGTTTGTGACCCCCCTTTTTTCTTTTTGTATTGCTGGGGTGTCTTGGAAATGTAGTTACATAGCATGTGCTGTACAGACCTGGAGTGTAAACACTGACAATTACTTGGGTTTACAGTATTAAGCACTGTATTTGCAAAAAGTGCAAGTTTGGCAGATGATATGACACAAGCAATAATTTAGAATCATTCCAGTTTTGATCCTGCAGTAATATATAATTCCTTGACAGACTTTTGTCATATTTAATTCATGTTCTTAAAAGGATATTGATTTTTTGAACTGTACAATACAGTTAAGTGTTTCACTGTTTTCAAGTTTTCCATCGCAGCTATCAACCTTTAGTATGGACATTACCATATTTAAGCACTGTGGTACAGGCAAATTGTTTGCATTTGAAAAACAATTTGTACACTGGAATCTAAATCTTGCTACAAGTAGTTGACCTGATTTGGCAGTAGCTGACAAGTCAGGAATGTGCAATTGCTCTTAAATGAATAATTTTCAAGAATGGAAAGTTCAGACTGTAATTTCTCCTGTGTGTTACAAATTCATAATCGGGCAGATCTGTCAGTTTCCCAGAGAGTGTTGGATGTACATATATTCTTCTAAAAGTGCAATGGTAAAAGTAAAGGACTTTGCTCTGTCATTCATTTACCTATTTGTGGTAGCACTTAAATGTAAACAGGGTCAAATTACTTTTTGTCCAAAGAAAAGTGTGTTTCTGTATTAATGAGTAAAATGAAAAGACCTTAAGTGTAAGTGTGGAGGTTAAAACATTTTGTAGGAATTTTACCTATAAAAAAATTCCAATCACCTAGACAACTTATGGGAGACCTTGGGTCCCAATTGAAGATGGTATCCAGGCTTTGGCAATCAAAACAATGGTGGTCACATGCACAATCATGGGCAATTTTTTACTTACCAAATAGTTATGAAAGAGTGGGAACCCAGTTAATTTTGGCAGGTGAGGTTAGGTAGCAAGCAAGAGGGGAGGTATGAGTGGCCACCTGTAAACATCTTGTACTGCTGAATTGAATATAAAAGTAAGGAAAAATAGCTTCTATAGTGCACCTTGTTTTAAATCACATATAACTACAAATTTAGAAAATGTTCTTAAAGCAGTGCATCTGGGGTGTTATGGGACCAGATATGGGTGTTATACAAGTTCTGTTTCAAGCTTAGATTTGCAGAACTACAACAATTAGTTTCCAAAATATGTATTAAGTGGTGCATGTTATTTGAGTACAATTTAACATGTTCATGGAATGCAACAGAGCTGTGACAGGAAAAAGGAAATCATGCAACTGCAGTGTGACTTACACAAGGAACTTCTGTATGTAGGCCATGGCTGGGGTTTCCCACAGTAGGATGTTGTATGTGTCTTCTAATTTGAGATACTTCATTTTGCATTTCATATGTGTTTATTTCAAGAATCGATTTGTTTATAACAGTATTCAGAGTATTTTAGATGTTGACAAAAAGCCACAAGAAGAAAATTATGTTAGACAGTGCTGATGCCTGTCAGCAGGTATAGTGAGGTTCCTCACATGAACTGCTGCTGAGCCCTCTGACCAAATCCCACTCTGTTCTTCCTGCCCTCAATAAAGTCTTGCTTTCATTCCCTTTTACATTTACACCAGGCAAGTTCCTCTAGCTCTCTTCCCTGTCAGACAGGCAGAAGGGAGCACACTGAGGGCAGGAGGAGTAAGTGTCTTGCTGACAGTTCAGGGACTTTGGCCCAGCATTGCCTCTAGAGGCGAGTGGCTGCATATGTGGGAAGACTTTCCTTGGTGGTGACGTGGTCGGAGCGAGTTCTGTTTTATTGAAATCAGTGATTTTCTATTCAGCACATGAATGCTTTAATTCAGAGTAAATGTGTCCAAATAGGGACAGAGAAGGAAAAAAGCAAGTCCTTGTAACAAAGGTCATATTAAAAAATTTCCTCAGATACAGAAATGCAAAAAAATCTGAGATGAGAAGAAAAAGACTAGTGTGTTTCCCCTTCCCCCACATCTAATTTTTTGCAATTTGCCTGAACTTTGTTGGATAAAATGATTAAGGCAGACATCACAATTTCAAGGAAATACTTGATATAATTTTAGAAATCAAAAAACAAGGTCTGCATAAAGTTGTGAAGGAAACATCTGTAAAGAGTTTACTCAGAGCTCAATATTTGTTTTCCGTAATTTACTGAAAGATATTAGAAAAACCAGAAGTGATTCAAAGCAGTTTCAAAATGCACAAATGCCCACTTAAATTGGTTAAAAGTATGCTGCCTAGAATAGCAAATGGTCCCTTTTTGCTACTAAAACTTGCATTATATCAAAGAAATAATTATTATATTCATAGGGAAAAAATGAATGAAAATACTGATGCTTAATTAAAAACAATATTTACTATGTTGTTTTGGTTGCTAACATGTATTTATTATGCCACTGGTGAATTGGATTGGGGAAAGGTTGGGGACAGGAGGGAGACCAGATGGTTCTTTTGGGGAATAGATAGTATATTTTAGTTCTTAAAATCTACATCAGAGCCTTTCTATTATTACAAATTTTAGTAAATTTGTTACTGATGTTACTATAAGCCCTTGAAATATTCATGTGGCTCTGTTACACACTAAATTCTCACACAGCTGGTTTTTTTACTCTTGATTTTACTGCTTGACTGCTCTGCAAGTTAATTTGTATTTGGTTATCCCCACTATGCCATTAGAACCTGACCAACAGCTTACTGTTACTGTTGGTTTTGCTCTACAGACATGTCACTTTTTGCTTTCCCTTTTCATGTGGGAGTCTCCACTGTGCTAAGGGAGTGTCATCACAGTTATCTGCATCAAACAGCGAGCACTATCAAGAATGCAACCTATGTCAGAAACACTGGGCATAAACAGAGGCATTTAGCCAGCAATTGGCTGCCAAAGATCTTTGTTGACCAGAAAAACTATTAAACTATGTTTAGTTTTAGAAGTGCCTGTTAGCAGTATTGTAGTGCTTAAACATGTTGAAGACAAAGTGCATTTGGTACTACTTAAAGGCTTTAAACAGGGTTTTGCTTTATGTGCTCATTTTCCTAAGAGAAACTTTTACACTTTGACATTCAGCTTCATAAAGACCTATTAATTCTAAACCACTTCCCAAGATAGAAAGGCTGCATGCTAGCTTTGTAAGAAATAAAGAGGTTTTAACTAAAGCATTGCCATGCTTTTAAGTGATACGTAGCGTAGACTTTTAAGAAAAAATCCACTAGTAGGCTAGATGATTGTTTCCCAGGAAAAAAACACATGTTTTTCTAATATCACTGGAATGAATACATATATTGCAACCTTTTGTAATGATGCTGTATGGTTGAATTCTCCTGTTTTGGTAAACAAAATTTCAAAGCTGTGCATTTCTCTTTAGAGATGAAATATGTTTCTGTTATGTTAATATTAGTAAGGACATAATTTCACTCTGAACAGCCTAATATGATCACTTGGATTTGACTCCTTTCTCCTATGGTAAACTGCAACTATTAGGATTTTGTATGATTCTTCAGGCAACAAATACACCTTGAAAATCTGAAACGCAAGGATCTGTTCCCTGGTGGTTGGAAGGTCAAACTTATGTGGAACATCTGGCTCTTATTTCTCTTCAGTCTCTCTCACAAGTCTGCACTTGTGATAGTTTCAAACTTTCATATTGCAACATGCCTGTGAGAGAGATCTTGAATTGCTTAGAGATGAAGTGCTGAGACTGAGATATTAAGCAAGTTAGCAGCTTTTCCCAGCAAGTTTTTATGGCCCCTGGTGCATATGCATACATTTGTGTGTGATAGAGCAGCACGTTCATGGACCTGGAGGCCTCAGAACAGAGCTGCAGGAAGGGCAACCAGCAGAACTGGCTTAGTCAGACCCATTTCCCATTGGCCTTGACCCACAGAGAGCTGAAGGGAAGGACTGCCACAGCACTCTGAACTCCTGTCTTTGGAATATATACTTTGTAATGTAAGCGGGGATATCCAGGCACACTTAGAAGATATTACCTTCTTGACAGACAAGTTTTTAGCAACAAAATCTGAACCAACTCTCACTGTTGGCAAACAGCACTTTGTCACAGTCCTTGTTGTCTTTCTGCTTCAAGACATGCAATGTGTCTTTAACTGCTCCTGTGGATCCATTCCAAACAGTTTGGTTGTGGCTTAGCAAAGGGGATGTGGGTTTGGATTATGGATCTTGAGCAAAGACATAGGCAGTTTAAGTTAAATTCCATAACCAGCCTCTGAAAAATAGAGACAGAATCATTTAAGTAGAAAAGGGTATTTAAGATCATCTTGCCCAGCCATTAACCTCATACTGCCAAGGCCACAACTAAACCGTGTCCCTTAAAATGTATGTACCAAGCTGTCAGTGAGCTGTTACTAGAAGAAAAGCAATATTTGTGTTTTAATTTGTCTTGTGTGATCAAGATGAGGCATACGTGATCAGGCAAAATTGTTTCCATGATTGATAAGCCCTACAAGTTAATAAGCAGTGTTAACAACTTCTGTTGCAGGTATGCTGGAATTCTCCTTGGGATCACAAATTCTTTTGCTACTATCCCAGGAATGGTGGGGCCAGTTATTGCCAAAAACCTCACTCATAATGTAAGTCAGTTTATTATTTTTTTTAATTGCTATATTTTTGTCTCAATTGACTAGAAATTCCTTTGTCTCAAATCTGCAGTCCTTAAATGAGATGTGGGTTACACCTGTAATTCATATTGTTCCATTGTTGTGAATTTTACTTACTTCCTTATTGTCCTGATTCTGATCAGGAAAATATGGCTAAAATCAAAGACCTTTGTAAGACTTGAAAATTTTAGTGACTCACCCCTTATATTCTCTAGGAATAAAATTAATTTATCACAGTAGAACTCTGATAAAATGCCAACTAGATGAGAGATTTGTGATACTGTTTTATTAAATTAGAACAAGTTCTTACTTGGTGTTTTTTTAGGTAGGCTCTCATGTGAGGTTTTTAGTTCTGACATCAGCATTTGTCAGATAAGTGAGAAACTAGATTCTTGTGCTAGATTTGACTAACAAGGTGGTGTAGTGATTTGGACAGAAAAAGGGAAGCACTGGGGCTTTTGAGGAGTTTTTGATTATTATTTTTTCAATGAACATATGAATTATTCTAAAATCTTCTAAGAAAGAGAGATGGGAGGACTAAGCTTAGTGATAGACTTGAATTTTCGGAGTTGACATCATTCTAATGATTTTCTTAAAAATCACAGAAACACAGAATATTCTGAGTTGGAAAGGACCCACAAGGATCTTCAAGTCCACCTTTTAAGTGAATGGCCCATATGAAGATCAGACTTGTGACCTTGGTGTTATTATCACCATGCTCTAACCAAAAACAATCAGAAAATATTCATTAATACATGATTCCAATGAAGTTAGTTCTTCTAGATATCTTAACAAGTGGGTTGTTTTAGGATATTTTTGTTTGGTTTTGCTCCCCCCCCCCCCCCACTAATGCACTGTTCAGGTATTCTGTTTTTGTAGTAACACTTTGTAGTATCATTTCAGGTTTATTACAGCATCATCTGGAACTTAAAAAAAACCAAACCTTTAAGACATCTTTAAGATATTATTTCTTTATTTGAAAATTAAAAAAAAAATCAAAAAGCAAATAAATTACAGTTCTTCACTACACATTTATTAAGGCCTTTCTTAAATACCTTCCTTGTTTGGACCAAAAGGCTTATGAATCTGGGATGTTCACATAGTATTCATTAGGAATAGTTTACTGCACAGTGCAGGGCACTTCAGCTCTTGGATCACCTGATCTGAAAGCAAGGTAGTGTTTCCCTTCCAGGAACATTCTCAGTGTTTGTGTTCATAGTTCTGCATCTTGGTTGATAAACTGATGCAGATAGGGTAATGCAGTTCTGATAAGACTGTGTAAGCTGTATTATAAAACTGTCTGTGTAAGCTGTATTATAAAACTGAAGTTGAGTATACTAATGATTTCATCCTTTATGTTTATTATGCTTTTATGTTGCAGTGGAATCATGCTGAATGGCATTTACATTTAAATAGGGAAGGATGTAGCATCGATTTTAAAATTACTTTTTTCTTGAGTGTCAAGCTGCAAATTGACTGCATCTTTTTCTTTTCTTTCCCCCATTTGACAGAATACTGTGGGAGAATGGCAGATGGTTTTCTATATTGCTGCCTCTATTAATCTATTTGGAGCAATTTTCTTTGCAATATTTGCAAGTGGAGAAGTTCAGGACTGGGCAGTCAGTGGATATCACTTGCATAGAAACTGAAGGAGATGTTGAAATGCCAAAGCTGTGCTGAGTCCCGTTGTGCTTAGAACTGTGTGACCGGAAAAGTGCCTTCCCTGCTGATGCCTAGGAGTCTTCAGAGCTGTTCAGTTAAACTACTTTATCTCTGTATCTTTTGTACTGAAAATAATCTGACAGCCTATGTGTGCAATTTCCTAACAAGAAATTACTTGGATTAACTGTAGAAACTTCATGCTAGGACTTGATATCAAATACATGATCAGAGACATTTTAAATCAGTGTGCTAGGCTCTAATACTTTCCAGTTTTTAATTAATATTTTCTGAATTAATGTGTAGGCAGATGTTTGCTGATACTAAAATGAGAGGAAAAAGTAAAGTGTTTATGTAGCACTGTAAGGAGGAATGGCATGCAAAGAATTGTACCCAAAACTGTGTTTTGATTTCCATTATGAAACTGATAGTTTTTTGCTGTTTAAAAAAGTGTAGAAGAGCTCTAGTTTTATACAACCTTTTATAGTGCTTTTATTTTGTCAGTGTTTTAATGATGCCTAAGAAATGCACATGTGATTTACTTCTATTTTACGCACAAGTTTTGAATATATAAACATTCCCTGTTTCATGAATACAGCTTCACAACTAATTCACAGCAACAAAGAAGTAAATGTACCATTGGGACTGAGGGAATAAACCACGTGTCCTCTGTGGTGCAGGTTTTTTAAATAGGCCTCGTTTTTATTTCTCTCTGAAAAGAAGAAACAGTGCAGCTTAGTGGTTTAAATCTAGGCAGTGTTACAAGAGTGATCTAGAAACAGAATATCTGCATGATTACCTTAAAATAACTTTCAGTTCAGCAATTAATTTTTTTGTCTCTTTAAATCAATGCAGTGGAATTCTTTCCTCTTGGATGTAGATGTGTTTGTCAGCTTGTCAGTGTAAATGAAATAAAATAAGGCCAGTGTAGCAAATAATGAGGGAAATCAATTCTCTAACAGCCTTGTTTGTTAGTCAGATAAAACTAGAGTACAAAAGAACTACTGCAATAACCTGGTGCTGTTACTCTCTAATCAAGATAGAATTTGACACTCAAGAGTATTCTTTGCACAACATGCACTAAAATGCCACAGAGTAGGATTAAAAGTTTTAGAAAAACAGTGGCCTTGTTTAGAACAAATGGCTGAATAATGTTGGAGCCACAAAGCAAAGGAAATTTCCTGTGCCAAAGATTCCTGGATTGGAGCAATTAGGTAAAAAGGAAAAATCACTGGGCTCTGGGTTTTTCATTTATCACCAATCCAAAAGAAAAGCCCAGTACTAAAGCTGCTCCAGTGGAGCCTACCTTCCTTCATTTCTAGGAAATGGCATCTGCCTCTCCTTTTTAGCTTTAAGAGCCATTTTGTTTTGGCCTTCCTTGAAGTGTCATGTTCTCTGATGGTGGATTTAAACTGTGTTTAAATCTCTGTTCATGTCTTCAGCATTTCCACAATAAACAATGTGTTGTTCAGATTAAACTAGTACTTATTCAGTGGGAGTATGTTAAAACTATATTGTGTCTTCAGTGTTTCTACAATAAATGGATTGAATATTTACATGTGCATCTGTTGTTGAAAATTACTATCTCCCTGAAGTTAGAACACTATTTTGAAAGTATGCTGAACAGCAAAGTTGGTGACTGGATTAAGGAATGGTTAATGTTTTCTTGGAAAATTACCTTCCTCAGAAGTTTTTTGTCTGGCTTTACAGGTAAGTATTGTCTTCCACACTGTATTAAAAGTAATAATTTCACTTTATGTAACAATAAATTTGTACTCTTTCAGTATCTTTGGTTAAAAGGGGAGGGGGGAGGAATTTAAAAAAATTAAAGATTGTATATAGTTTAAATTAATTTATGCATTTCTATAGATTGTCATCAGGGGAATATATGGACAGGGTTGCAATTCCACCTGTTCTGAAGTTGGAAACTTCAGCTTCCTGTGCATTTAGTTTTTTTTCCTTGTAAACAGTTCAGCTGAATATCAAAATTTTAAAAATTATACTTAATGGAGTAGATGCAGTAGAAGTGTATGTAGACATTCTCTCTGTCAGTTAAATGAGTCTGAACTGGATTTAATTAAAACTGAATTTTAGGCATATCAGCAGTTGAGCAGTCCAGAAATTTTTGGACCAGCATACTAGATTTTCTTTTCCCTTCATCTAATGCACCATTATTCATTTTGCATCTCTATAACTTCTTAGTCAGCTTGGAAAGCAAGACTGAAAAAATGCTGTAAATCTTTAAATTATTTGTGGACAACAGGCTGACACTGAAATTAATATGCAGCTATTTCTGATTTCATTTTTGAAAGTATCAGAATATAGGGTGGGATTCTTGATTCAGTGAGGCTTTTAACACATAACAGGAATGTCCCCAAAAAAACCCTTAAGTGTTAACTTTCTGTATCATGCTTGCACAAAGGAAAATCTATTAGAAAAAGCTGTGAAAATATTTTCTGCTAATCATGATACTATTTTTACTGCATTGCCATGCTACTGTTTGCATGGTTCTGTCAGTCAGTTTCATATGTTCCAAGATATTTCTCATATTCTGCTTTTTCTGGGCTAACAAGGGGTTTGAGTACCTCTTGTCTCAGTCCACTTGTGTGACACAGGATCTTGGCAGAAACTGGGCAGTTTTTTTGGGGGTGACTGTTTTCCTGAAACAATCCCATAACTGTTATTTCTTGCTGCATTTCCTTAACAGGTTCACCAGAATAAGAAGTTGTGCTCTCTGTTCCAAGAAGAACCTTCTAATTAGGATGTCCACCTGGAATGAGGGAAGTCAGTTCAAAAACAGATTTCATCCATTTCAGAGCAGGAGTTGGACCACTGCTTTGGGAACATGTCTTAGTTTTGTCAGGTATTTTTAAGTGCTTTCTCTCCAATGTCGTCTTCTGACATAGTTCCACTAAATTTTTTTTTAACATTTTGTGCCAATTTCTAAGAACATTAGAAATAGAGATGGAATAACTTCTTAGACTATCCTACAGCGTATGACATGAGTATTGCCTGAGATCTGAATCATGGTCTCCTACCGCCTGAAGAAGTGCCTCCATCATGCTTTGCAAAAGATGAAATGCCACAAAATAATGGGTGTGGTTTTCGGTTCACTATTTCTTTGTTCTAAGGGTTCAAAGCATCAGTCAAGTACCTTGCAGAAGTCCTAAGTATTTGACATCCAAAAATATGACTTAACTTACATAGGTCTTTTTAATGCTAACCTAGTAAAGGTTTATATAACTCATCATAATACATAGGCACCGGTGTATGGTGCTTCCCCATCTTCATGTTCCCCTCTAACTGGTAACAACTGCATTTGCTGTGTGAAAGGGCTATCTTAGTTATTTCCCAGAAATTGATTGTTCCTGTGATGTATCTTTTATCTGATTTCTCCTCTCAATCACTTATTTACTTATTTGTCAATTTCTCCACGTCTGCTGTCTGGGAATGTTTGGTTGCATGACAAATGAACTAACCTTTGAGTTTAATGGGTCTTTCAATATTTTTAGCATTTGTCAGGAAGGAAAACTGAGTGAGGAAGCCTATACATTCAACAGATTAGTGAGACACAGTTTGTATGGCTAAGTAGTATCTTCTGTTAGTTCACCTAGAGCTTCAGAGAAAAAACACATATTTTTAAACTTTAATCCTCCACGTTCACATTTTCATCTCAACCATCACAACTAAAACACTGCTACTGTGTTTTGTAAACTGTTGCACTGAGTAGCATTTTAAGAGGGTCTCCTATTTCTCCTGTGCACCTGTATCTCAAAAAGCTGAATGTCTACTCTTAATTCACATGATTTAAGATCGATTAAATCACATCAAATCAATTAAAGAGATTAACACTCAAACAGTGAAGGCTGGCCAAATCCTTTTCTGAGACCTGTCAGTAAAGATGCTGCCTACATTGATACAAGGGCACTGCCCTGAATCGTTATATTTAGGAAGATAAGTCTGACTTGAAGCTAAGGAAAGGACATGAATGTGACATGAATGATTTGGTGTTAACACATTTTGCAGTTTCTGTGCCCAGGAAATCACCACACCCAGCAGTAGCATACTCACCAACAGCAAAGTAGATAATCCTGAAGCTATGAAGAGGACCTCATGTGGCCTCATGTTTGGTCTCTTTTATATAAAGAAATACAATAAGCCTTTTTTTTCTATAATGCATTTGTTTAACTAATCAGAACATGATAGAGCCAACTTAAAGCTTTGTTGATTTGCCTCTTCATGCTTTACTCATACTATAGCTGTTACTCTTTCTACAGGTCACTATCTAATGGACTATATGTTTATAGTGCTCAAATACAGCTTAAGAAAGGGTTCATTTATTTAAGCTTTATGTGATGCATATAGTCTGTTGCAGAAACAATTCTTGCCATGTTAAATGCTGGAGGAAAACAACAAGTTCTATTTATTTGAATTTCTTGCCCAGCAGAGTTGCCTGTAGCCCCCAGGACCTGTTTTATGTCAGGGTGTTAGTTGTTAACACTTTATGCATTTCAAATAGCCAGAAAAAGAACTGCAAGAAGACGCCAGCAATTATTTAAATCCTGGTTGTGTAGGAAATGGCAGAGGTGAGATACACAAAGGCCAGAGGATAAACTAACATTTTGTTGAGTCAGACACTGGAAACCCAATTAAATCCCATTACAACCTTTTTACTTCTACTCCTTCATAAAGCTGCTGTAATGGTGGTTGGTCGTACATTTTAAACTAAAGCAGCATCTATGTGATTCCCATCCCCTGACACAGAAACCAGATTTTTATTGTGTGTAAAACCATTGATCTGACTTAACATAACATTTGGTAATTACTAAGAAGCTCTCAATACACGTCTGGCCAATGTAGTTCTCAAAGGAGTCATAATTCAATCCAGTGAAAATTGCATTTCTTTGAGAAAAGTCACTTCCATGTGAAATTGTAACTGTTTGACCTTACCAGTTTAAGAGTGGTGTCCTAAAAGAGTTGCATGTGTTATTTTTCCTTATCCTGTGTAAGCTCCAAAATTTGGAACTGACTTTCATTTCTCAACAATATACTTAATAAGATTGCATGTTGGTAGAGTTCAGGCCTGGATCAGACACAAAACATCAGAACACAGCTAGCGGAGTAATTAAGGAAAGTTCAGGAATTGGTGTATATTTTCAAGTGAATGCAGATTAACTTCAGAACAAGGGTAACTTTGCTTTTATTGCAACATAACTTGTACCAGGTGGCAACATACTGCAAGTGAAGGTGCCTTGGAGTTGCCCAAGGCATAAGAATGGAAAGAAAGTGTGGCTTATTAAGCCAAATTTCTGTTTTCCTTCCCATTCCTTCAAAGGACATATTTGTTACAGAGTAAAGCTGAATGAAAAGTGGTAATAGCCTTTGATAATGTGTTCTTGGAAGGAAATTTCATTAAAGGAATTTCTTAAAATCTTTTTTAGTAGTATACAGAAATTTCCATATGGCTGCTTCAGAGTAGGAAATGAATATATCATTTGTTCTGGTCTTTTCCTAAATTAAATTCCATTGTAGTCATTTAATAAGCTTTTCTGATGGAAAACATTATTCTGTTGATATCTCTATACCTACCTCTTCTTCTGAAGTATTCTAGCAGGAAATGACTAATTTGCTACTTCCGAATCATCTTACTAGATGAGAAGAGTCAATAGATGAGCAGACAGTGGGGTCTGTTTGGTTTTGTTTGGGGGGATAGGAAAAAATATGAATTAAAAAACCCCAACTATTTTTCTCCTATTCCTTTCTCCTTGACCATTTGGGCCTTGTAGAGAACAAGAAGTGACATGCCTTCTGTATCTACAAGTTTTAACAATCCCTGCTGATGGGGGGGGGCAGGGTAAAGAAAAGAGTTTTTCACGTATTTGTTTGAGGAGGACAAAGCAAGAGTCCTGCTTGAAGGAGTTTCTAAAATATCCATAACTAGATAACTGGTTCAACTGTTAAGTGGGACTATAAATTCAGTTGGAATGACTATGGAAAGGCTTAATTTCTTGTCTGGAATGTTGTTTAGTTTGTGCAGTCTGTCCTCTTTTTTTCTTTTGTATTTAGAGATGAGCATATTTTGGAACTTGCTTCCAATGCAGTTACTTACGTTGATATTTTCTGTATGAAAATAGCTTCTGCTTAAGCTTAAAAGCCCTTTTGTGGAGAGAATGGAAATCGAGATATTTGAATTGTTAATACATAGCTGGTAGAATTGCTAAGCACCTCTGCATGATTTTTAAAATAATACAAGATACACATAGCAGTAGAGAAGGATCTCATTGTAGAAGCTTATTCACACAGGGATGGTGGTGTTAATTTAACACCTCTCTGTAGAGTCATGTTGATGCCAGTGTGCTTAAAGCAGCTACTGAGAGCTAAGCATCTGCTAAATTATTTTGCTGTAGTATGACCTAAAGCCAGATTTGCAAAGGAAATGGCAAAGCTGTGTTGTCATACATAAACTGGTAAAGTGCATGTTGCCAGCAACAGAGCCCACAGTTCTCTGTCTCAGGCACAGCCTCTCCCTCTCATGGGAGACACGAGTTTAAATTCCTGCAGAATGAAGGTGGAAGTCAACCTTGTTCCCCTTCTGTCAGGGATGGGGGGGAGAGGTGGAATTAAATAATCAATACTTACTCCCTGTTTTGAAAGAAGAGGGGCAGCCCACCTTGTCAAGTCCTCTGATCCTCAGGCCCTGAGGACTGCATGATGTTTGTGGAGCTGTGAAACATTTAGAAAGAACACAGGGGTACCAGGGAGCTGTATATCAAAAGCCTGTGTAGCTGCCTGTGTGAAGCTGGCATCTTTAATGTTAAAAATGGGCATCTGTGGGCAGAACTGTTTCTTCACCTGGGCAGCAGCTGAGGTTTTCGCTACCCCCAAGTGTGTGTGAAGTGTGTTCACTCAAGCTTAGATGTCATAGATATCTGTAACTTTGCATGCAGTGCAACATTCTTGGGATTCAAATTATCCCTTCTTCTGAAGCAGGCCGTGAAAATCAATCCACAGCAGTCTTCTTCATCAATCTAAGAACATACAAAATCACAAGCCACAGAAACTGATCCCTCCCCCAGCTCTCCTCTTAACAGGGTGCTAACTTCAAAAGTTACTCTTGACCGCTGAAATACCAACTGTATTAAACAAGCAGTCAGAATGCAAGCATCCAGTTTGAATTGCTGGAATTCAATTATAACCAGCTGGCTTCACTTCTAACTGAGGATCTAATAGTTAAAAAAAAAAAAAAGGCAACAGACCAAAACAAAATTCCAAACTAAATCCATCTGTCTGCTTCTACTCAATGAAAGTTAAATAGTAAGTGTGCCACTTTGAAGCCCAGATGAAAGTTTCACTGTTCAGAGCATGTGCAACCTGAACAAACACACATTTGCAAAGGCAGATGTCTTCCTACAGGAGGTAAAAATAAATCTCTACGGGTTTCCTCTTCCTCTGTGTCTGTTTTAATTCTTCTGAATTACAAAATCTGGCGCAAAGTCATAGCAGCACACACAGATGGGTGGTTAATATGCAGCTCCGGTTGTTCTGAGGAGGTTGCTGTTTGACTTGTGTCTTTTCAGCTGAGTCATGAAGTATAACTATGCAGTTGTACATTTCTTTGTCTCAGTGCTCCGGGCAAGGAGGCTGCTGAGAGCAGCTATCTCTGGCTGCGAGGACACACAAAAGCAGGGATTTAGAGCAGGGAGCGGGGCAGTGCTGAGCTGGTGCATGCTTCTGCAACAATGGGGAGCCATGGCCGGCCCCTGCCCCTGCACGGCTGCTCCTCCAGCCAGCCCGGGGCAGCTCACGTGGATACGAAGGCACAGAGGATGATACAGATAAACCACTAAAAGAATTCAAAGTGATCAGATCAAAATAATTTGTCCTAGAATGCTGATACCTGAAAAATCTCAAGATCAGCAAGTCAGCATAGCTAATAAAATATTTTGACTTATTGTATAGTGCCTTTACTACATTTGATTTCCATCTGAGAACTAGCTACTTGTTAAGAAAGTCGCAAGACTTCCCAAATGGACTTCAGTCATGCCCCAAAGAATCCTCTGAGGCCCCTCCACTCTCACACACAGTTTGTTTAAAGTTGCTGCCTCCAGCTGTAATTGTGTCCTGCAGCTTTTACTTTAAATGAAAATGGCTTCACATTGAACCCTAACCCTTATTATCATCCTCAAAAGGGAAGGGGCCCAGTGGTAGTTGTGTCCTTGTACGAGTTTGAGTAGACCTACCTGACTCCTTCAGAGATAAAATTACCTTAACTAAGTAATAGTCAAAAATGTATTGGCCAGTAATATATTAATGATACAATAATGAAATATAAATAAGTAGTCTTTACGTGCCCGGTGTTTTCCTCCTAAGAGACTTCAAACACTTCTTGGTTGTAGTGCCTTTGTTCATGAGATGGGGTAGTGTAACAGAGAACTACTTGGAAGAGGTGAGGGGGGAGGCAGTTGTGGAGTGGGAACCAGTATTGTGAGCACCTTGCTGCTCTTCAAAGCCTCTGCCCTGTGTGAATGAGGGTCTGCAGCCCCCGAGCTGCCAAAAGTCAGCAACTGGCTTGTGACTGTTTGCTTAGCACATTTTTGTGCTTTCAGCCCTGGAGAGCTGAGATGCAAAGGTGAACAGATTTCTCAAATTTCTCTAAATATACAGTGGGTTCCATTGTGGAATGTTCCCACATCTAGAAGTAGATAACACAGGAGAGGAACCAAAAGCTAAACCTGGCTGGTTTTTATGAAGGCACAAAGTAGGGGTCTGAAAAACAGGAGGCTCTGGCACAATAATAAGTAGCATCACGGGGAATGTATTCCAGCCACAGGTAACACTTCCTGCAGCAAAAGCCTCTGGTCAGTTCAGTCTCCGTTTCTGCATAAGATCAGCATCATGTTTTATTCATCAGCTAAGTTAAAAGTGACAAATTTGCAGATGCAAATGTGACGCAAGTCTAGCCCATTTCAGTTAAATGACAAACTGGCAACTATAATTCTGTTCAAAGCAGTGTAGTTCTGCTTTGTATTTCAGAGAAAGAAAATAGTATCCAAGCTCTTATTTTTTTTGTATAGAATGTGAATCAATCATGTCATTCTTTTTTATAACTACATACATAGGTAACACCCACACATTGCATCTATTCATGTTTAAAACATGCAACAATGTATAAAATAGGAGAAAAGACATGTATAAGTACAGTGGATTAAACTATCTTGCTTAACAAGGAGGAGGAAACTGAAAGAGAGAAGTTTCTGTATTGTATAGTGCAAGTGTATTACTCCTCGGAATTTCCAGTGCATGTGAGTTGTCTATAGAGTTTTGTTAAGTTTATCACATCTAGAGCCAAATAATGAATTTATTTTGGTTGGTTTTGTCTTTATTTCTGATGACCAAGCCTTCTGTCATTTTATTCCACCAAGCTATGGAGGAGAAACCTTAAAATCACTGCACCTGTGGCTGGTTTTACATTTACATCTGCATTTCACCTCACTTTCACTGCAAACAATGACTTCCTGCTAGGCAGGGCTGTGCTCCTGCTCTTGCTTTTTTTGCTTTCTCTTGTCTGATTGATGAGGGCTCAGGATAGTGACTTTGTTGTGTGCTTTTTTTTTTTAACTCTGCTGTTTATGTTACAATTGCAACAAATGTATTATCACAGTAGAAACTATATAAGCCTCAAATTAACCAGAAAAAATGTGATTATTCTGATACATAATTTATTTGTAGCTGCAGCTGCAGTAATATGAGACCTGCTTTACAATTCATCCACTGGGAATTTTGTGTCTATTTTGAAACCTTTGACGTGCCTATTAGGAGGTAACTGAGAACTATATACCAGCACTCTGAAGTATGGTGATGACAGCTCATTTTTTTTTAAACCTTGTGGATATTTCTGGACTGAGATTTGCCTAGCGTGTCGTAAGAACGACAGGATTATAAATCATGCTTAATCACTCTGGTTTACCTTAATAACCATTGAAAACCTGTTTCACCACTGCCTGGATGGCAGCAGGAGCAATTGTTGTTTTGTGAAGAGTAGCTGGATGGAGCCACCTCAAACCATTCCATACTTAACTAACGTAAGACGAGGGTGGTTTACTGTGTATTGAGCTAGGTGTCTCTGGTAATCTGCACAGCAAAAAACAGATTTGAGTTTTTTCCACACAGGTTGTGGTTTCTCTTTCACTTTGAGTTTGTCTGCACGTTCTGTATTTAAAATGAGCACACTGGTCGTGTTCTCAAATGGGTAACTTGATATGCCCCTCTATGATAGGAGAGGCCCTCTGGTTCATGTGATAGAGGTGTTGCCTGTGTTCCAGGCGTGGTCTGCGTTCCTCCTCTTTAAGCCTCATCAGAGAGAAAGTACGTGAGACACTTCACTGCTGCCATTCCAGGACACACTACACATGCATTGGCAACAGTTTGGAAATTGCTGGTTTGGCCGAAATCATCATGTCAAAGCCATGGCACAGATTATTGTCATAGTTTGTTTTCATACTGCTTTTTAAAGAAGCCCTAAGGCAGCTGGTGTTATAATCCAAAAAAGTCTCTATTCTAGCTCTTTTGCAGTAATTTCTCACTACCACTACCTCCACCCCCACCTTAGGCTGTGGTTTAGGCACTCACTGGACTAATGTAATTTTGATAATTGCCAGGAAGAGAGAAAATATGGAAGAAGGGAGTTTGTAAAATTGAAATGGAAAGTATACTTGGTTTATACTTACATTTTTTAAAAAGCTGCCTAAGAAGATAGATGACAGAGTATTGACAACTGCTGCTTACAGGATGTGTACATTAGCATAGCCAATGCTGAGGAGTCCATTCAGTGCAGGAATGTCAGGGAGCAGCTGTGGTGGGAACTGACCCTTTGCACAACAAAGGGCCCTGGGACCTGTGGCCAGCAGGGGAGTGAACACTGACAGATACTGCAGGAGCTGACAACCCCAGGCTTTTTCATGCTTAGACTGTGAGGGTATAAAAGTCCAGGGATTCCTTTGTTTGGGGTCCCTACTCGGAGGCACCAGCTTGAGCTGTTATTTTGTTATTTAGTTATTGCACCACGATTTAGTTATTTTAAGGATCTGGACATCTGAGATTCTGCTGTGGGAACCCTGGGGTCGATCTGGTGAGGAAACCTGGTGTGACTGTGTGAGTCTGGGGATGTAGCTGTGAAGGGGCCTCGGTCCCAGCTCAGGTGGGCGAGTGTGACTGCCAGGCTGGCTCCTGCAGGGCTGGACTGGGAAGCCTCCTTAATATCAAAATGCAGCATCAATACATAATGGTGGTTGATAACTTCTTTCTATTTTTTAAACATATTAAAAGAATTGAGTAGAAGATGAACAATACATGATGCAATGTAATTGTTGCATATTGCCATCAACAGATCAATGGGTGTAACTGGGTGTTGTCTGTTGCTGCTTGTATGCTTTGAGATGGTACACAGCCCCTGTTAGCAGGCATTGTCCATATTCATAGCAAGAGAAGGAGAAAAACCCAAGCAAAATCCAAAAAATAAAAATCTACACATTTCATGGTTCAGAACAGAATTCAGAAACGATAAAGACCACAAGGGTCACATTGAGATGACTAAGATGGTCTGATGTTACCTAGTCATGCACATAATGAGAAGTAATTCAATATTGTTGTAAACTTTTGAAGTTGTAAATTACTATTATTTTGTGCGTAATGAATGCTTCAGAATTAGTAGCGGAAAAGGAAAAATACTCAAATGTTTTTGAAAAAGGTAAGTGTATTTTCACAAGGTGTCAGGATTAATTGCAGGTCTGGCTTCTGAGAAAAGTGTGTAGTATGTGGCACAGCCTAGATCTGCCTCGATGGTTGTAATGGCTTAGTCAAGAGAATAAATGAGAGTGAAATTTCACTTTGTAGTTAAGCTGATGTAATTGAGCCTTGACACCTAAAGATATGTCCTGGTTCCTGTGGGCTGAATCAGGAAATCGCGTGGCCATGAAGTTAATTTGGTCAACTAAATGATTGAATAGGAAAGAAAAACAAAACAAAGCTTTTCCTGTGAATAGCTTCACTGCTCGCCCTCCCCTTTCAACTATACAATGTGCTAGATCCAATGCAATAAATCTTTGGATTGATAGAGGAGAAAAACAATTCTTCTAGCAGGTATTCCCAGCTGCATAGATTTAGCTTTGACATGGAATAATACCTTTTAAATTCCTGAACTCAGATAAATGATAAAGAGAAGAAATTAAAAGCTTAGTTTGGAATAGATTTTTCTTTTCTCTTTCATATCTTCTATGTTACAGTTTTTTACCCACACCAGTCACTATGTGATTCATAGGAATGTCATTATTCCGAACTGTTGTTAATGGATGCTGTTTCTCAAGAATATCCCAGAAGGAAAGGGGAAAGCAAGTGAGCCAGAGTTTCTGCTTCCGTAGTGCACATGGGTGTGTGAATGTAGCTGGGTCTCATGACTCACTGCACAGCTTTGTGAGGTAAATTGGACTGCATTAGCTTGCAGGGCAAGTATAAACTATTTCCCATAAATAGTGATACCTCACTTTGATGACTCCACAGAGCTAAATTTAGACAAGGAGCTAAGATTTACTTTCTAAAAAGCAGCATTTCTTTACAACTGCCATTTCACTCACATGCACCCCTGCCTTAGATGGTCAGGGGCCCCATCCAGATAGGGGGGGAGGTGGGGAAGCCACTACTTGTGTGTGTCCCAGTTTGTTTTATTATTGCAGTACTCCTACCTGTACGTAGCGTGTGCACACAATTAGGCTTTCTATGGTGAATGACAATATATGTACATAAAACAGCTGGGCAGTGATTTAATATCCTCTGCACTAAATCAGAAACAGAGCACCAAATTTAAAACAGAGTGTGCTTTTCACTTCAGGTTGCCTTAGGGATTGCACAGTGTGCCATGGAGACTGCCCAGTAACTGAGATAGACCTCCCAGCTCTTCCTGCGTTGCACAAAGGGGATCCCTGAGTGCCATTCACAGCTTCGGAGCACAGGCTGTGTCCCGCTGCGAGCAGGAGTGTTCCTGTTGCAGGCAGCAGAGGACAGGAACACATGACTCGCTGCTATGAATCAGTTTGCAATCTTCTTTTAACCCGTACCGTGTTTTTCAGTATCTTGCTTTTATTCTGGGCTCAGGGACATGTTTTTACAGTTGGTATTCCCTCCGCCTGCCCTCGGTATGCTCTGGCCTGGTGGCCGGCTGGTCGGGATGTCCTGGCAACCCCGGCTCCCTGGCCTTGTGAGATTTGGCCCCAGTGCAAAGAGCTGACTCAACACCTGCTCCGGGTTTAAAGGGGCCGAAGTCTACTTTATCCACGTGTGGCACGGGCTTTTAACCCCTGAAACGCCGTTCCTCTGGGGCTGCCTTGCAAAAGCGCACTGATGTTTCTCGCAGGGGCCGTGAGGAGCAGCGTGTGTGACCTCCCCCGTAACGCTGCTTGGCTGATGATCCTGCCAGGCTATCGCTGCCCGTGGGAAAGTCATGTGCGCTGGTTTGCAGCGTTCTTCTCAATGGCTGTTGTTTAGAAACTGCTGGAGAAACCAAACATGTTTTTCAGCATTTCATTTTGATAAGGAATTAGTACAGAATGAATGCTTTAAAACATCCAGTGCCAGGAATGTACACAGTTCCCAACAGCTCTAACATAATCTGCCATATGCAATGGCAGGATGAGTCTGTGATATAAAATTTCTTCTCCCATCTTTCATTTTTTAGCCCCACTCTTCATTGGTTAGAGTTTGGGGCTGACTATTCCATTTCTTTCCACACCTCTCATAGTTATGTTATGCCAGCTTTTTGGTTTTCAGTGAAATGTACTTAATCAAATAGTGTGAAAGATGTCATTTATACAGCAAGATGCATGATTATTGGTTGAAATATTTGTGAATCTCCATTCAGATTGAGTCTTGTAACTAAAGAGACTGACCTGTAGCTGCTACAAGTACATTACAGTCAAGGAGAGGCTTCTTTACCAAGCCGTTATACTAAGAATTATGGTAAAAGAAATTCATTTTTGATTACACAGGTCTTCTAAGTAGTGTAAATCTCTGGAAATTAAGGCTTGAAGAAACTTTTGGGTATGAATAGATCAGTAGTTATTATTGATACTTGAACCATTCCTGCTAGGTATTTAGGTGCTTTTAAGGAGTTGGGTAATGACAGAGGTTCCACCAGCTGCCCACACAATCTGTTGATGTGTTTTTACCTCTAGATATCATCTTGAAGCATCATTCCCAAGATGGACAAAGTATCCCAGCAGAGGCTACAATGAATACTAAGTGAAAGGTTTATTTTACATTTCTTACAGCACTTCTGTTTATACACCTCAGTATGTTTGCTTTTTTCACAAGAGTATGGCAGTGTTGACTCATGTTCAGTTAGTGATCCACTCTAACCCCAGGTCCTTTTATACAGGACTGCTGCGTAACTGCTGCTTCTCCTGTGTTTTTGCAGTGAACTGTTCCTTAAAAAGGACAAATATTAACCTTAATTTATTTCCTAATTATTTTTTCTTTACTTCTTTACATTACTCTGAGTAATTTTCTTGACTTCTATTCTTGACTTCTGAAGCAGTCAGAGGTGTTCCCTGTCCTCCCCCCGCCCCCCAAGTGTGCAAATTTAAATTATATTTTTATATATTTAGAACTGTATATTTGTATGGTGGATTGATGTCTGTGCCCACAGAAGCTGATTTGATACAAGCCACTTTCATAGACATAATAGCAATCACTTTGAGCATGTCATCTTCACCTGGTCTCCTGCACAAGTATTATTTTGTCCAAAGTTTGCTGAGCTTACTTATGCAAATTGTCCATAAAAAACATCAAATATCTGTATTTTCCCATCCATGAGCCTGTTAAACCTGTCACAGTAGACAAGATCAGTTTGACGCAATCAGCTCCTAACAAGTCTGAGGTTGTTACTTATCAACCTGTTATCTTCTAAAAATAGTTCATTTGTTCCAATATATTTTTCCAGGAATTTAAGTTAGACCAACTGTTCCATAACTGCCCAGCTCATGTATATGGTTTCTCTCTCTTTTTCTTCTTTATTTATTACTTTCCTGATGGTTTTTTTCTATTTTTTAGTGTTCTAGAACATTCACATTCCATGGCTTTCCACAGTAATCAGTAGTGGTTCTGAGATAGCTGGCCAAGGACTTCAGAGAGACTGTGTTAAGAGAAGCTAAGTAAAAATATAGAAACAATTTTAAGTAAAGGGCCCCTCCTGTTCCCTCTCCCTGCCCCCAAACCAAGTTCTTGATCCTTTATTGTGTTTGGGGATTTTTACTAATATAATTAAATATTGAGCATTTCTTCATATGCTGGCTTCCTGCGTTAACCAAGCTGCTACCAATTGTCAGCTGCTCGTTGACAATTACAAATAAGAGGTTTCTATTTCCACCTTAATTTAGCTACCAACAGCATTGAACCTTCTTGTGTCTGCACCCAGATTTGTGATTCTTCCTTTTCAGAATTTTCTGTCTTGCAGAATCCTGGAAACGAACCCAAACTGTCTTTCAGTAAACTCAGTATAGATTGAGCAGGTCAAGTGTAATCACTTTTCCTGATTTAGATTTATTCCAATAGCACTTCTCTGAAACCTTTCCAAAGTTTAATCGTCTCAAATCTAAATTCACTGAATAAATGTCAGGCATATGCTTAATCTGAGCAAGGCTTCTAAGTGACTTGACTTGCACCATGTCTGGTTACTGTGGTTATCACAGAGTAAGGATGATGTACATGAGATTGCCGTGGAAGGTGAGTCTATGGCTGGAGTGATGCCAAAAGTCAAAACCACAGCAGGTTCAAGATGGGAGAGTGAGCAGTGAGCAGATGGATATAGCTGTGCCATCCTTACTAGCCCAGGTCTCTTCTTCCTCCTTCAACCCATCCATCCACTGGCTCTAATATGGGGAATACCTTTGTGGTCTGTGCTAAAGTCATCTTTATCAGGTTTCTGTCCCTTGCAGCTCTAAACTTCACCTCAGAGGTTTTTTTTATTCATATAAACCCCTTCTAGAGGGGTTATATGAACAAATAGAATGTCTTCTTCCTTGACAACTTACCTTTACTTGGGTCAGTAGGAGAGGCAGAAAGGGGAGAATGAACAGGGTCTGCAAGATGACAATGGGAATTCATGGGGGTTTTTTTTGTGAAGTGCAAAATCCAGCTCCAAACCTACTGTAGTGAGAGGAGCAGCAAAATTAACACTCAGCAAAGTTATTCAAGTATAGTTCAGTTGCTGTGAGGGCTCAGAGAAGAATCCTAAGATGCATGTGTGAGGAACTGAGGTCCCACTTAAAGGCTTTGTCAAAGGCTCATCAGCACAAGAAGATGAGTATGTTGCTTTTGGCAAAATGACTTTTAGCAGAAGAGACCAAAGCTCTTGAAATAGAATTTCAGATGTTGAGGATAAATTCAGAACAAAAGCTGCTCCATCCTCACCCAGTGGATTTTGGTTCCGTAACTGACATTTTCTTCATGCAGAATGCACTGTTTTATATGTATATATAAAATGCTCCCATTTGGGGCATTCTTTGAATTGAACTCCAAGAAGGGCTTGCCATTCATTTAGGGTGTCCAAAAGGCTGTTGGGAAATACTAATGCAAAACCACAGAACAGTTTAACAAATGATGTTGTTTCTCCATAATGGTGGTTACTTCGTCAGCCCTTCACCTTTATTCTGCATTAGTGTCTGGTAATTCTGCTTTTTGCCTGGAGCCAGGTCATCAGCTGGTGTAAATTAGCCTAGCACTAATGAGGTTAACGAAGTTTTGTCAGATGTCTACAAATGAAGAGTCACTTTTTGCGTAAGCTCCTGACTGTATGGATCTGCCCATTTGCTGTTTAGTTCCAGAACACTCTTAGCAAAGCAGCCACCTGTGAGGTTGTTTTTTTTCCTGCTTAGGACACTTCTGCTCTAAATCAAATACTTTCATTTTCTATCTCACAAATGCCAACCCCCTCAGAACAAAACACAGGGTTTAAACACGACTGTTCATTCTGGTCACATCCCAGTATGATCTGACCACCCTGCCTGATCCTAGACCTTCAGTATTGCAGTTCAGCTGGTACTAACCTTCAACATAAATGAGTATTCTCGTGCTGTGGATAAATGTGGTTTGAAAAGACTGGACAAAGGTTTTTTTTTTAAAGCAGGCTATCCTCTAAGCCATTAGTCCATCACCTGTTTTGAATTCTGTAACTACAACGGCAGTGCTTCCCAGAGGAAACTTCTTTCAGGGGAAACAATGACTTTTAAAGAGGCTCTTGTTAAACTATTCAGAAGGCTCTAAAATTGTAACTGCTTGTTCATCCCAGTGATGCTCTCAACAGTTTTGAAGTTCACTGACTTATACCTCCTACTATAAGGCCTTCTTTTGTGAATCTAGAAGCAAGGTCAGCTATGAGATCAGACAAAGAGACTTAATTTTGTCCAAGTCTTAAACTTCCAAGGATGGAGGAGTTTTATTTGTGCTGTCTACTAAGACAGTGACTTAAAGTGTATTTACTGTTGTCTCTTATCAAGAAATTTTGTTTATGTAAAAATGCCAGCTACTTGTACAGAGATAAGTAAATTTCAAAAGCATTTTTCAAGTAGTTTAGATGACCTCACTCTGTTCAGTTAAACCTTTTTTAGGCTTTTCTTAGGTTTTCTGTCTATTCTCTTCATATATGAATAACACCATTATTCTGTTGTTCTTTTATTTCATAAACAGATGATTGTAAAATATGGTAGTAAGTGTTAAGATCATGTACAGAAAAGGGTTTTGTAACAGAGGTAGATGCTTTTTATTGCTATTATGAACCAATGCATTAAAGAACACTTAAAGATAGAAGCAAAGCTGTATGCTCATGCTGTAGTTTATGTTGAACTTTGGGCAATGTACATATCATTATAATTGTAATATAGGGATTAGAAAGCCTTTCACAGTAAGTATCGGGCTAATTGTATGACAGAATAGTTTTGCTAATCACCAGTTGCTATTGGTAACTTTGGACTGCTCTTCCACCACTTTCTGAAAGTGCCCTCAAGAAATCTTAGTGCCTCTCATATTCAGTGAGCTTGATTTACTCTGTTTATCAGATCTGTGATTCAAGTCTTGTGCTTATAAAGTCTGTTTGCTCTCACTCCTGAATGACCTTGGTCATAGCAGTTACAATAGTTGTATAAGTACTACTTACCTTCATCTTTGCACAGGAGTCTGACCAAAACAATACCCATGTGTATATGGTAGAGTTAAAATTCTTTAGAGGTGCTCAGTGAGCACATCTTTTATCTCCTAGCATGATTTCACTGGCTGTGACTGTGTTCTAAGCTTATGGCCCATTCTGTGTGTGCTGGAGCCACATGCTAAAATGGAAGTAATGCTGTGAAGTCAAAATCCAGTTAACATACACTTTTTAAAGCTAAAAAATTTGGCTTAGATAGTGACAACATTACTTTCATTTTAATATCATGTGATCTGAGATTCAAACCCATTTTAAAATGGTGGTTTCTGTATAGGTTCCTACAATACAAATGCTTTAGAGCATTCTGTGTTCTTACACTGGAGGCACATGTGGACATGAGGTATTTCAGTTTAGCATAAGCTCACCAGTGATGGAAGGAGAATGAGTAATTTTTGCCCACAGAGTCCTCCTATTTCTGAAGTCAGTCTGGATTGAATAAGCCCTATTTCAATGCCCAAAAGTCTTTGACTTCTGGAAATCTCTTATCTCTGTTCTTTCCTAAACATTAGGGAAAGTGATTTGTTTTACCAAATTAATAAAATCTAAAATTTTTACAGGCTGGTTACACACGGGATTTAGTCCAGTGTAGACCTGTTTGTGTTAGCTGAGAGGATTCTTCAGAATGCATTTCCACTGTGTTATCATATATCAGAAGCTCCCCAGCTGTATAAATATTTGGGAGATTGATAATAGGAATATTCTTCTAACAGAGTGGGCAAGAAGAGATACACTAATTGTTGAGAGAATAAAAGCATGCATTGGCCAAACTAAAGAGGAAATAATAAAACTATGTTGAAAACTCATTTAAAGAAGTGGAGGGGGAAAACAACTGCTGTAGACTTAAACTAGAACTATGTTTAAAAATTGGTACCACCAATTCAGCTTTTGTAGCTTTCAGCTATGTAGATACCCCAAAAATTACTCTCTTAAGAGATACCTGGTTCAAGAGCCTTTACTTATGAAAAAGTCTTCTAAGGAAAGTGTCTTTTAAAAATTAAAAATGTGCAGTTTAGTATGGACCCTATGAGAACTAAGTAACATATTTCCTTCCTCCTCTCCCTACGTGGGCACAAATAATTGACTACATTTGGGAAGTGTTAAAATTACCTTTTTATGAAAATGGATTCTTTGACAGATCAGTCCATTAAAAATACCCCCCACTGAAATGTACATTTTAAAAGACATCTTCAAACCATCCTGAAGAATAAAGTTTTTAACTGTGTTTACAATCTTTGCTGTATAGAATACCTTTAAAAAGTGCTTCCTAGCTTTCTTGCCAAATCTTACACTTCAGTCTTCAAACCAAAACCACTTCACAATAATGCATTTCCATTTCCACAAAGGGAACCACCTTCCTTTTCCTGCCTTTTTATTACTGTGTCTTTATATGCAGTGTCTTCAGTAATAATTGCCCCTGAAGGTTAACTTTGAGGAAAGCTGAACCTCTCTTACCTTTCCTGCACCCCCACCACTAATGTCTGCTGAAAAACATAGGAAAGGGTGAGAATTTTATTTGTTTTTTCCTTTCTTAAAAAATATTGTTTAATATCTAAACCTTTTTGCTGGTTTTTACTCTGAAACTGGTTATTTTTTGTAAAAAGCATATTCTAAACTCAGCATCTTCTTTAATGGCATTGTGAATTTTTATTTTTTTTTAACAAAATGCATCTTTTTAGTCTTTCATGTGGGAAAAATACCATATCTCATGGAAGCACTTCAGTTCTATTTTAAACCATGAAACACTACGTTTACTGCTCTCTAATGAATTTGATGCTGGGTTTATCTCAGCTAGAGAAACTTGAAGTCAAGTGGAAGGGTAGATATGTAAATGCATGAGGTAGGTTTTTTATTATTAGTTTGCTGATGTTGTTCTTTTTTTTGTTCTTGAACAAGAGGCTGTTTCCATGCTTTACAACTGCAACCTGAAGAGCACACCAAGAAATGAATGGATTATAGTTGTCTATAGATAAGTAACTATTTCTGACAGGCATATAATGTAACTGAATGAGAACATGGAGTACATAGCTTTGCAGATAATTTAAAAGTAACAGAGATAGTTCAGCTTCTCAGCTTAATTTCTCTTGAATGGGTATAGGAGGTTATGAATGTTTAATGGATTTTCT
>JAHLSL010000046.1:7502283-7523165 GCA_025920805.1 Petroica traversi
GGCGCCGCCATCGCTGCCCCTCGGCCCGGCCCGAGGCGTAACCAGCTTTTTTCTGGGGAACTTACAGGTGTCGATTCTCTTTTGCCGAAAGAAAGAACTCAGCTAACATCCAAAATGGGAAAGGAGAAGACCCACATCAACATCGTTGTCATCGGCCACGTCGATTCTGGCAAGTCCACCACCACTGGCCACCTCATCTACAAATGCGGGGGCATCGACAAGAGGACCATCGAGAAGTTCGAGAAGGAAGCGGCTGAGGTGCGTGGGCCCTCGTTCCGGGCTGCGGGAGCGAACAGAGCCGCAATTGAGAAGTGAAGGTGCAGATCGCTCAGTGGCCACGGGGAGGCGGTTCGGGTGCCGCTGCCCCGGGAGCCCAACAAGTGGCTCAGTGTTGCGTGGCCACGGGGCGGCAGCTGGCTTGCACTTGTCCCCGACGTAGAACAAGTGTTTGAGTGTTCAATCTGCCACTGCAGAAATCCAAATTGTGAAATGCCCAGCAAGTGAAGAGAAGGTAGTCTAAAGTTGCACCTGAATTGTAACATCTGGAATCAAATTAAATGGCCAGAAGATTCAAGCTCTGCTTACATAAAGTTGAGGGTGGAATGGAAACAAGTGGATCTGTTAAGGCCTAATTTTAAAATCAAGGAGTTTAAATTATATTGCTTTTTTCTGTGTAATAACAGCACAGGTCATAAGAACATTATAGAATGAAATTTGGCAAAGGTTGAGCAGAGTTGGGAGTTCAGGTGTTGGTTATTGGAAGGATTGCAGTAGTAAGAGGACCAAATTTGTAGAGGACACTTGATAGTGGGACTTGGGCTCAAGAGCTCTATCATAGAGATGCGTTAGTGTAATTAACAAGCTGTGAAGGAGCCTGAACTGTCAACAGTTTCAATAAGGTTCAACAGTTGGCATCTCTCACCACTAGTGCCAAGTGTATCTTGTTGCTTGTTTTATGAGCAGCAACGTTTTTCGTTGTTAAGTCAGCTACTATTATTAGATTTTTGCTCTAAAGCCAGTGTGTGGTCTTTCTGAACTAAATGCAGATATGGAACTTTTTTTTTTTAAACGGGAATAAAAATTGATTTTCTTGTAACTGCAGATGGGCAAAGGTTCCTTCAAATATGCCTGGGTCTTGGACAAGCTGAAGGCTGAGCGTGAGCGTGGTATTACTATTGATATTTCCCTTTGGAAATTTGAAACAAGCAAATACTACGTCACCATCATTGATGCTCCTGGACACAGAGACTTCATTAAAAACATGATTACTGGAACTTCTCAGGTATGTAGAGAAAATGGGATTTGGGGAGTTGGAACCTTGGTTGGTTAAGGGGAGTTGAGTAGTAGTTTGATGTATATGCTAGCATTGTAGTGAGGGTTCGTTTTTTTATTTTCTTTCCAAAGGCTGATTGTGCTGTCCTGATCGTTGCTGCTGGTGTTGGTGAGTTTGAGGCTGGCATTTCCAAGAACGGGCAGACCCGTGAGCATGCCCTTCTGGCTTACACCCTGGGTGTGAAACAGCTGATTGTTGGTGTCAACAAGATGGATTCCACTGAGCCACCTTACAGCCAGAAGAGATATGAAGAGATTGTCAAAGAAGTCAGCACTTACATCAAGAAGATTGGCTACAACCCAGACACTGTGGCTTTTGTGCCAATTTCTGGTTGGAATGGTGACAACATGCTGGAGCCTAGCTCTAACGTAGGTTTGGCATTTATTTCTTACAGGCATGTAACTAGGGGGACTGTTGAAACAGATTATGCAATGATAAAATTTACATTTTTTAATAGTTGTGTTTGGAAGGTCCAAGATAATATCCTAGCACTTAAAAAATTTTTACTCTGCAACAGTAAATTGCGATAACGCTAAGAGATACCACTTGGGCTTTTCCTGCCTTGTGCCATTAAACTTGGAAGTCCTATTAACCTGGGCTTGTTTCCATAATAGATGCCCTGGTTCAAGGGATGGAAGATCACCCGTAAGGATGGCAGTGCCAGCGGAACCACCCTCCTTGAAGCCTTGGACTGCATCCTGCCCCCAACTCGTCCCACTGACAAACCCCTGCGTCTGCCTCTGCAGGATGTCTACAAAATCGGCGGTAAGTGTTCCCTGGAATGCTCTCACAGGCAGCAGCAGCTGATGGATGGGCCAGAAATGCAGGGGTTTGCCAAGTCAGAAAGGCAAACTCCTGTCTCAAGTGGGGTTTTCTCCCCATAAGGGCAAATATTGACTAAGCTGAACAATGAATAATACTGTTGTTGCTTCTTGCTTGCAGGCATTGGTACTGTACCAGTCGGCCGTGTGGAAACGGGTGTTCTGAAGCCAGGCATGGTGGTTACATTTGCCCCTGTCAATGTAACAACTGAAGTTAAGTCTGTTGAGATGCACCATGAAGCCCTGAGTGAAGCCCTGCCTGGTGACAACGTTGGCTTCAATGTTAAGAACGTGTCTGTAAAAGATGTGCGCCGTGGCAACGTTGCTGGTGACAGCAAGAATGACCCTCCCATGGAAGCTGCTGGCTTCACTGCACAGGTATGTTGTGCAGCTCTGTATTCCAAAGTAGGAGTCTTGTAAGGCTATGCTGTAAGGTGATGTAAAACTGTGTTCTGAGTTAATTTGATCAAAGCAAATCTCATTAACTCCTTGGGTTTGTAAGAACACGTTGGTCTTCTAGATTGCCCCACTTCTAAGTTGGCTTCCTTTGTTTCCTAGGTCATTATCCTGAACCACCCTGGCCAAATCAGTGCTGGCTATGCCCCTGTGCTGGATTGCCACACTGCTCACATTGCCTGCAAATTTGCTGAGCTCAAGGAGAAGATTGATCGTCGTTCTGGCAAGAAGCTGGAGGATGGCCCCAAATTCCTGAAATCTGGAGATGCTGCCATCGTTGATATGATCCCTGGCAAACCCATGTGTGTTGAGAGCTTCTCTGATTATCCTCCTCTTGGTAAGGCATCTCACTTCAATACTGATCTCTGGAAAAGACACTCCATTTCTGGTATCAGGGCGCAGTGTGTTGTATGATGTGCTGATGAAAGCTATGACCTGAATCTGAAGTGGAGCCAAAACTTCACTGGTACAGGGATGGATACTGTGGAGAGGGTGATGCCTCTCTCCCTGTATGGTTCCAGGGCAGTGCTGGGCCATTTTCACCTGCCTGTGTGTGGCCAGTGTGCAATTTGTGCTGTGAGTTAGGCAGCTGTGGACTAAAGCCATGAAATGTGTTTTTGCTTTCAGGTCGTTTTGCCGTGCGTGACATGAGGCAGACGGTCGCTGTTGGTGTCATCAAGGCAGTTGACAAGAAGGCTGGAGGAGCTGGCAAGGTCACAAAGTCTGCCCAGAAGGCCCAGAAGGCTAAATGAAAATTCTGTACACCAGCTGCCACCTCAGTCTTAATCAGTGGTGGAAGAACGGTCTCAGAACTGTTTGTCTCAATTGGCCATTTAAGTTTAATAGTGAAAGACTGGTTAATGATTACAATGCATCGTAAAAGCTTCAGAAGGAAAGGAATGTTTGTGGACCATTTGTTTCGTGGCAGTTTAAGTTATTAGTCTTTAAAATCGATAAATTTTTTAAAATGGAAACTTGACCAAAAATCTGTCACAGAATTTGAGACCATTAAAACAGAAGTTCAATGCTATGTCTCTGTGTTCTTTGGGTTAATGTTAAGTTTATGGCAATACCCATATCTAGTCATGGTGGGATAAGAAAGGATCATTGTTATTGAGTACATTCAGAAGTTACAAAGCAAATACTCAAAATTACTTGTTTCTGAAGAGTAGAGCAAAATTCACTTGCAGGTTTACTTCTTAACTGATCTAAGCCTTAAATAACTTCTCTGGTGCTTTCTTCAAAAATTCTTTTTAGATTGAATTGCACAAATACCACGTAACAGTTGTGGTGTTTTGGTGCATTCTGTGATGCATTGAGTAAACCAAGAAAACTCTACATTGAGATGAGAAATAGCGTGTAAACACATTTAACCTTAAAAAGTTAAAAACCGATCCAGTGTTGGGTTTCCAACATTTTGTACACTGATTTTTCGAGTCTAAAGCCAAACCAGATTTTTTTTTTTCTGGGGAACTGATTAGCTGTTATGTAGCTCTTTAAGATTAAACACTTTTACATAAATGTTTTCTAATATATAGTAAGACATCGAATAGCCAAATCTGGAACTTCTATCTAGAATTACACTGATGGGATCTGAGTGACCCACCATTGTAGCCTGCACCAAATGACACAGTGGGACAAAGTGCCTGCTGTCCTAACAACAGGTTAAAAATTTGTATCAGTTAAACAGGGCTTGGGTATATAGTCCAAGTAATTATTAATAATCTCTAGATAAATAATCCCAGGTAAAGTGTTCTGGGCTGTAAGAATACCAGCTGAAATAACTTTAGATTCCAGCATAAAAGCCTTGCTTCAAGTTGGTAAATGGGGCAAGCAGTTAATGGATAATCAGAGCTGACTTGCATAATGGTGCAGTTGTTTTACTAACCTTTCGCATGATTTCCCCACAGCATCCCCACAAAAGGTCAAAAAGAATTCGGTATCTTTGTGGGACTTGTTCCATGACACCAGTATGTTTGTTCTGCCTGCAATGGCTGTATTCTCTCGTTTGTTTTCCTTTCCTTCTCCAGCTGTGTGCCTGCTCTGCAGGAACTCATATCTGTACTGCTTGGATAGGTCTGAACTGCTGTTATTTCATGCTGTTTGTTTGGATCTTTTCTCCTTTTCTGCTCGCCTTCTGTGTCTTAACTGCAGTGAAACCTTGGAGCATTACGCACTCATTTTGAAGGTACAGTGGAAGCAAGGGCTAGAGAGCTTCATAGCAGGCTGTGGCATTCAGTAAAGAAATCTCTGCTGCTAAATTCTGCATCTGGAGGTTTGTTAAGTGTCCCCAAGGCAACAGGAAGTGCGTAACTTCAAAATGGATGCAGACGTCCTGTTGCCATAATAAAGCTTGGAGTATCTTGCCAAATCTCAGCATGCTTTTCAGTTAAACCGCGAAATATTTTCCAAGAGGCTTTGGTCAAACTCATTGGGCAGAGTTGTGATCTGGATGAAAAGCAAAGCAGCTTTGGCACAGGCTGCCTTGAGTGCAGCTCTGCCTTCGTTAGATTTCCCTCACATTCCTTTGTTAGGTGCAGGATGTTTGGTTTGGCCGGCCATGGCCTGGATATGCAACACCCAGTCTGGAGTTGCCTCTGTGCACGTTGTACGGTGTTGGCTTCAGCTGGGTGTCCTTGCTCTGTGGTACTTGGGAAATGGGCTTGTAGGAAGCAAGGGATTCAAATCCTTAGGGAAAACAAGGTGAGATGCAGCAGTGAGAGCCCAAGCACTGAGAGGTGGTGCCGTGCAAGAGGCGCTTGGGTCAGCTGTGCATGAATCAGATGTGCCAAAGCTGCAGCTTAAAATGTGCCTGGCTGAGAGCAGGGCAAGGAGTCAGCTGCACAGTTTGTGGCAGAGGGACTGGTCCTGCTTCTAGCAGGAAAAAGAACCCTAAAGAACAGTATTGCATCTGACAACTTCGTGTGTGCCACAAAACGCTTGGAATGCTTTGCCTGCAATACTAGCAATTGCTTTCATGTATTTAAAACCTAAATTTTACATATTTGGTTCTCTCTTTTTCACTTTTATAGACCAGATTTGCTTTCTATGCACTAATGTAATGCCATCTCAGTTCTTTTATTAATCTGACTACCTGGGGAAATTGTTAGACTTTTGTAAACAAAATTTGGGAATAAAACTACTTCGATCAAACTTTTAATAAATGTTCTTAGTTGAGAACTGTATTTGTCTTCTGACTGCTTATTTCTTTAAGCAACTTCTACAGCTGTCCTTACCTCTTTCCTCGCTGTCCTGCAATGCTGGTGTTTTACAGAAGTGTGACAGCATGCTGCTGTGGTGATGGAGCCAGCTCTAAAGGCAGAAAACTGGCTGGAGTAATGCTTTTGTGAATGTTTCCTTGCTAGTTGTTGATAAATGCTTTGGTAGTCAAGGGGACTTTAAATACACAGAAATATTCCTGAAATGAATGTGGGGAACAAGAAGACAAAGGCTGATAGGTTTTGGTAGGGAAATGGAGCAGTACAGCCATAGCTGATACCACCAATAACTTCTTGCTCGTTGGCTCCTGAGGGGTTAGCTCAGGCTGGAATAAAATGGACTGTTCAGACTACTGCCCAGAGGCATTTTAGTTATATCTCAGAGCAGCTGATAACTGGAGTAACTTATTTTACTGAAATTTGTAGATGGAAGGCTAATTCACATTCTGAATTTAGTGGTCTCAGTATATTTTGAAAGGCATTGGTGAATTTTGAAAAATTATTTCTGTAAATGCCTATTTAAAATTTTAGATTTGACCAAGATAAACCATGTAGAGACAAATTAACCTCTGTCCCATACAGGGATATTCTTTTCCTCCTAGGTGCTAAATTATTATCTGTTTAAGAAGCATGTAAATTCAGTCTGGGTGATGAATACAGCCCGGCTGGTTTTCATTTCCATTAGTTCTGAGCTTATGCAGTGCCCAGAGGGAGCCTGGGGTGTGGAGGAGGTGGAGGGAGGGTTGATAAGCTGCCTCCCCAGCAGCACCCTGAGGGACCCTGAGCACCTCTGAGGTCCTGCTCAAAGAAGCTGCTTTTCTACACAAACCTCTCTCTTTCACTGCAAGTTGTAAATTCCTGACGGTATTAACACCTTTGAATTTGTTATTTTCAATAGCTCAAAATTTCCAGGTTATTTGACTGCACCAAATAGTACTTCCTGTCTATAAATTTAGTTTTCTGAAACTGCAGATCTTAAACAATAACCAAACCATAAGCTAAACAGAGGAATAAACTGTGACCACAGAAAATAATAGTGGGCAAAATTATCCTTGCAATGCTCCTCCTGCTTACCAAGGAGAGGCCTGAAACCACTTCACTTTAGGAGGAAGTAGAGGGCACCTGGAGTGCAAAAGAGCTGAAGAAAAACCTGGTAGATATCAAAACTGCATTGGCTTCCAGAGTACAGAAGCTGTGGTGGTTTTGGCCTTTTCTGAGTTCTCTTTAGTCCCTTCAGATTATTTCTGCGTTATAAGTCAATTACGTAATTGCCTGCTTTTTAAAAAATCAGGTTACTTTCCCTGGCTGCCTGTCAGTAATTCTTTAATCCTTTTATGTTTCAAATATTTACACGAAGGATTCAAATCTGCCAGCCTCTCTGTACTGGTAAGGTGACAGCTGAACCCATGTTTTCCTTGGAGGATGCTGAGTGACACGCTGAGGAAAGGTGGAGGTAAATCAGAGTGGGGGTACCCCGATGAAGGGTCTGGGGGTGTGGGCACAGTGGGGCAGCAGTGAGGTGCACACGGGCTCTCAGCCAAGGAGAGCTGCAGTTTGTGCAGGTTTTGTTTATTTCTTCCTTTAAAAAAGCAAAACAAGTTGGAAGGTACCTAAGATTTCACTGGTGAGTCATCCCCATGGGCCAAGTTTGTGATTTTAAGGATGCAATAGCAACAGGTTTGCCCTCAGCCTGCTGAGGTACTTGCTAAGGCTTTCTCCTGTCTCTTCTCAGCAAAGCAACCCAGAATCCTGGGCATCCTCCTGCAAGGGCATCTGCTAGCTCAGGCCCAGCACAAACACTCGTCCCTGGGTTAATATAGTCATTTTTTTGCATTACACAGTCACTGGAAATAAGCAGAGCCAGCGCCACCCCTAACTCAGGGCCCTGCCTGCCCTGCCAGCAGCAGTCATTGTCACATTTTCCCTTTCAGCCCAGCAAAATCTGGATTATTTTATACAAAGGGAAGGGCCATGGTATTTTCCCACCCCAGGTCCCTGTTCTGCACAGCTCAGCACAGCTGGTGAAGCTGCTGACTCCAAACCTGCACAGAGCTGGAAAGGCAAGACAAATCAATCCTCCTGGAGGGGGTTGATGGCAGCTGGGGTTAAAATTCAAAAGGAAGTTTCAGGATCCTCCTAACTGCAAGCACCTGGGGCACATCTTAAGCAAAATGCCATTTTTTTCTTTTATATATATATATATATATACACACACACATGCACTCCTATATATTAGATATAGCATACATATACATCTACATAAATTAGTAAAGTGCCTACTTAATTTTTTTAAATAATTGCAGTTGCCAGACTCCTTAAAAATCTGTAGTTCCTCTTTTGAGGCTGTATTCTAAATTTATTCCTCAGTAAACAAAATTAAATACCCCCAAATGAATTAATATTTAGTTATTGATAATTAGTTATTAATGCATATTATTTCTATTATTTGGTATATATAGTTCTTATTATTAAATATTTCATTAATAGTCCATAAATATTTAGTTTCTAAGCTAGGCTGTGGTTCTGCTAATAGGACATGAGTATTTTGAAGAAAGAGATGTAGGATTGTTGGTGTTATCTCTATGTAAAACAACTCTTTTAATAGCCTTTCCCAGAGGAAAAAAAGAAGGAATAGATTAATTTTAATGTAATTATAAATTTGTTTGACTGACATTCTTAGTAACTAATATCACCTAGCCTGCTGCTGAAGCACTTTTATGGATGACAGTATTCTAATTCTTCGGAGAAGGATGGGGTGAATTTATGTGCCCGGGGGCTGAGGAGGAAAACCAGAGCTGTTCGGGGGCTCTGCAGTCACTTCCTTGTGAGGGTAATTCCTTTCTGGGCACGCATTCCCGGCCTGTCACACGTGGCACAGCCGGGGAGGGCTGAGATCGCCGCCTTGCCGGTCCCAAAGCCGCTCCCAGCCCGCCCGCCGCTGTCCCGGCAGTCCGGCAGTGCCACCAAGAGCCCCGCCACCGCCGCCGGGCCAAGCGCTCCCGAGGGGCACTGGGACAAGGACAAACCCGCTGAAGTGCCAGCTCAGCACCAGCAGGCACAGCAGCCGTTCCACTTGACTCCAAAAATCCCGTACCCGTGTGACACAGGCCACCAGCTGGCCATGCACGGCAACTCCCAAGTTAAAACACAGGAAACTGCGAGGGAAGGGACGGGTCACGGGGCTGCTGTCACCTCCCCTCTGGCTGCCCGGGGAGGCAGAGTGAGCTCATTTCCCACCTGGCTCCGTGCCTGCTCTGCACTCACTACATCCAGCGCTAAAGTCACTCGGGACGAGAAGGGCGTGTGGTGATCAGTCCCCAGCGGCGCCTGGAATGTCCCTGCTGGGGCTGGTGCTGGGAGCTGCAGCTGATGCCAGACAGGAACACCTTCACCCTCACTCCTTCCACCTCTGGCTCTGCCTCAGCCCAGGCCTTTCCTGAGCTCCTCCCAGGAGCCCTTTGCAGAGCCACTCCTGCACCAGCCACTCTGTAGGGACACAGATGGGGAAGCTGAGGCCCTGGATGTGCCTGCTCAGGGCTGAGCACCCCAAGGAGACATCGCAGGCTGTCAAAATATCCAGTCTTAGGTCTGCAAAGAGGTGCAGCCTCCAGCTTTCAGGTTAGAAGGTTTGCCAGTATGCATTCCTTGGCACAGAGGCCAAGGCCCAGGCAGTGGTGACCACACAATGGTGAGGATGGAGTCAGAGATCTTCGGATGGGGATCCACATCAATCTCCTCCCCCAGAGTTACACTTGAGGGGTTAAACCTGCACAGCAGTTTAGAAAAGAGACAAAAGCACAATTTGTTTCCCCAAAGCATCACTGTCATTAAAATAACAGATCAAGAATAAATCCTTTTCTTTCTGCCCTTTATGAAATAGCAATTGCCAAGCAAGTCTCCCATCTCCCATCTGAATGCCTGGACACCACTAATTTTAATCAAAGGAGGGGAAAGACACCTTTTATTTCTCAGTAACCCATGAGTTGAGGCAAAAGATGGAAACAACACCGGGAAGGACTCTGAGCAGCACCAGCCATGGTTTGATGGGAAAAACTGAGAGCACCTCCTCAGTGGAAACAGCATCTCCAAGGGGACAGTAGGTTCCTCCCTGCATCCACTAAATGACATCCTGAGATACCTGTCACTGGATGAGGAACACAAACTGGGAAGTGCAGTCATCAAAGCTGGCAACCCCTGAGCATCTAAAACCACTGCATGTGAAGGCTGTGACTTAACAAAGTGCAAGGGCAATGCACAACGAGGAGGCACATTGTGCTTGCCAAGGGGGGACTGAGACAATCAGCCACTGCTGCACCACTGCAAACATCCCAGCAGCACTGATACCATCAAAGGTTGCAGTTTTTAGTCTCCTAGCATAAAATGTCTTTCCATTTTTCTCTTGTGTTCTTCTCCCAGGCAGAAATAAAGAAAAGACAAAGAAACTGCTCAGTCCAAGTAGCAGATGAAATGAAAACTAGAGTAGGGAAGGAAAAGAAGTTGTCTTAAAAATCTGGGATAAGAGAGAATGGTAGAGATCTGAGGAAAAAGTGCTGATCACCAGGCCTGTGCACTGCAGGAGGGAAAAAGAGACATAGACATTGAAGCAGGGAACACAAGAACAGTTGGTATGTGCAAGAAGTCAGGGCAACCTCACCACACATCCTCCTTCTCTGCTTGCCTGGTCACAGCAAGGATTACAGGACAACAAAGTGCCATTCATTGCTGCACAGACAAGGAAAAGCAAGCAGAGCCCATGTTAAGAGCAGGCTCCTCCAGTTCTGCCCTTCCCATCCTGTTTGCCTTAGCAAGACCATAAGACCTGGGAGGGTCTAAGCTCACTTTGTCTTCACATAAAAACCATGTAACCGTGTAACAAATCTCCAGTGGTTAGAAATCAGATGATACAAGGTGCCCTCCTCTCTGCCCATGCTACTTAAACAGATTATTTTGCCTCTCTGTGCTTGGTTTTCTCAACAAAATGAATAGAACTACTTGTAGCAATGATTTCTTTTCACATTAAAAATCTTCTCAAACAAGAGATGTTCAACAAGCACAAAATATTGTGGCAAGCTCTGTACACATAAACCAATACCTGAGGGACAGCCAGTCCTCAAACTTGTGCACATGCCAGGTTTTCCATTTCAGCAAATATGAACATCATTAACCTACATATGTGAACAGAGGACACCCTGTCTTAACAAGGGAACTCACCAGTGGCCAAAGACCCACTTCACACTGAGACAGAAAGAGCAGTTGTTACAGAAGATCTGCTGGATAGCAATGCATCCATGTGCTTATGACTTCAGTTTCCCCGGAACTTTGCTCCTTAGACCACTGCTATGCATTATGAGATTGTTAAAGGTGAGACAACTCCCCTCCTTCTGCTCTTCGACACTGGTGCAGCCCAGCTCAGTGCAATCACCCCTTCTTTTATGTTGCATATGTGAGACCAAAAGCACAGAAATAAATTTAGCACAGAAAGCTGAGGAAAGTGTTTCTGTTTGTATCAGGGTGCAAGGCACTTCCCTTTAAAGACACACATTATTGAAAGCTAAGTAGTCCTGTCAAATGACTGCTGAAAGAACTAAGAAGTGCAGTTTTGAGACTGCATTATCAGACTAAAAGTGAAGATTAAGGGTTTCTTTGGAGTCACAAAGCTGGAATTCCATAAGCACCACACCTGGAGCCCAAGTTACACCACAGAAAGTACAGCTGCCTTTCTTATGTTGAACTAAAGGCTTGCAAGGTTTAAGTAAATCTTTGGGAGACCAAAGATGGAAGGAAAACAGGCCACAGATATGAAGGGGCACACAGATGTTAGTTTTTCCAAGCCATTCTGACATGAACTGACCTACAGATCATGTCCTTCACACAAGGCAGTGTGGCTGGTGACAGGGAAGTGCTTTCAGGCAGGTGGATAATGTCCCACACAAAGCTGCAAACTCTGCTCATCCTCCTGCTGCATGACAGGGTCTCCATCAACAAAAGGGATTTGCTCTGACTCCTTTTCCTAGACAGGTAAGCAACTCTCACCTAGAGTAAATATGCCAGAGAAATTGCCAGAATCATGATTTCAAAATGACAGATACATATATTTGGATCATGGTTGGACTGTTTTTTTCTACTCTATAAGATTCTCTGATTTAACTGTAACAAAATGTGTCCTGAAGCCAGAGGATGTTCAGAGATGAGACTAGCACCAATGACTGCTCCTGAGTCAGGCAAGGATTTGGTAGGTGCACAGCAACAGCTTGAATTCCATGTGTCTTGCTGGCAAGCAACTACTCAACTGCCCAGTTGAACCAATTGACTGGGATCTCACTCAAACCCAAGTTCTATTCCTGCCAATCGCAGGACCAGTGCTGATGAGAAACCCCTGGACCCCACCTCAGTCAGACAGAGCTTTGCAATGCCCAGGCTGAGGTCCATGGGGCAGGTTCCCACATCCCACACCTTCCTCAGCACCCAGCCTTGTCCTGCTGCTCCCCCAGCTCTGCAGTGAATCTCAGCCCACCTTACATGTGGGAACTGTGATCCAGTGAACTGGCAAGGCCCTGCTGAAAGCTAAGTGATAACCAAGCTCCTCAGCAAGTTTCAAGATAAGCTTTATTTATTTGCAGGACAGCGTGTTTACATTCAGTGTCCTACATAAATTTAAATATTCATGTGGCACACATTTCCATAGCCAAGTGTCTCCTGCTGCCTGACACCTCAGTGAGGCACCAGCCTGTGCACAGTCACTGCACAGCTAGGAACACAAGTCCTGAACTCAACAGAACACACTTTTCAGCTCCAATCCTCTTGTGCTGCCATGGGCTTTGCATGGTGACACTTCTTACTCATTTCAGAAGAGGTAAACACTGTCCTTCACAGGATGCAGATTTTGACTATCCGAAGTCTTTCAAACGAGTGGAATTTTGAAAGCAGTTCTCCCATCTCTCCATTTGCATCAGCACAATCACAGGCTGTACCTGTTTCTAAGCATTTACTTTGTGCATTCAGCATCTTTGTTCTATGCAATGACACTGCCACAGAACCCACCAAGAAACAGCTCTGGATGCAGCCAGCATGGGTGTTCTCTGGGAAGATGCTCAGGAGCACAGGGGATCTTGCATGAAGCCTGGCAAGATCGCAGCCATTCCCTACAGAGGTGTTTTAACAAACTTTGTCTCCTCTTCAGAAAACTCTGCTGAAATCTGTCTTTGTGAGGTTGCTTTGCCTGAGTGCATTTTCCCTGGGAAGTACTCCCCAGACTGAGGCACAGCTTTTAGCTTCTCTGTCTTGCGGTGATTGGTTTTCACAAATCTTAGCAGGTTGACAATAGCAGCTGGTGTGATTCCAGGGATACGGCTGACTGCACCAATCTGCACATGGAGAGAGGAACAAGTTAACCACCACCAAACCTCACACTGGAGCTAGTGAAAAATGAGATCAAAACCTGGGTGTTCCTCTCCCCGATTCTTGAGAGAACCTGGGGCTATTCCTCTCCCTGACTCCTCCCCCAGGCCCCTTAAGAAGACAGAAGGGATTTCCCTGCTGCTCAGCCCTGCTGTGGCTGAATTTCTCACCGTCTGGGGGCGGTTGGAGTCCAGCTTCTCCCGCACTTCTGTGGACAGTGAGGCATCAATGGCAAAGTAATCCAGGTCGTCTGGCAGCTGGAGCGCCTCGTCACGGCGCACTTCTTCTATCTCCTGCTGCTGATTCAATACACACCACTCGTAAGCAGCTGTGGTGACCAGGGAACAAGAAAACCACACTCAGATAGATATTCATGTGAAACAAGTCACCTGCAAGAAGTGTGCATTGGAAGCACAATGAGAAATTCCACTGAGATGGCCAAAAGTTCCCAAGGAAACTTCCAGCCTCATGACTACAGAGCCTATTTCGCAGCACTGCTTTGGAAGAAGTCATACTCTTTGATTTGTTACAGGAATTTAGACACATGGGTTGTTTTTATCTTCTCATCCCAACAAAGGATGCACTATTTGATGGGGCAGTAAAGAGGAAAAAAATCCAAAGAGTGAAACACCAGTGCATAAAAAGGGCTGTGGCTTACGGAAAAAAAGTTCACACTCTGTTCAGAGCATTTAATTTCTCTAAGCAGCAACATGAAACACACTAGGACTACTGCTCTCCCCTTACTGAACAAATGTATGAAGATCACCACAAGAGAGCCTAACCCTTGTACTCTACCTTCTATTTTCAATCTCTCTGCCAGTTCTCTCCATTGAGCAAGCTTGCCCAGGGGCTCTGGGACAGCCTTTGCCAGAATCTCCATGTTGGCATCTTGATATCGAAGGATGTCAAAGGCACTGTGCAGAACAAGAGTAAACATTTATGGTAAAAACGAGTCGCACTTGTAAGGCACATTTATGGCTGCTACAAGCTCAAACTTAGAAAGTTCTCAGCTTAAGCCAGAGTTACTGCAGAGCCAAGCTCAATTCCCTACCATCTCCTCTCAGTACACAGAAGAGCTGCTAAGCTCTCGAGGAGAGACTCCTCTCATAAAATTACAAGAGAGAAAGGTCAAGGCAATGGTACCAAGGCAAACCTTTCACATGGACTCTGTCAGCTAGGTCACAGTCACTGATTTAAAACAACAGGAAAAATGAGACAAGAGCCTTTGTGTGCAAGAACAGCTACCACCTGACACCAGCCTGAAATCAATTACTGCTTTTACAAGCTTTTAGCTGCAAACCACTGCAATACCATCACCAGCTGGTGACTGTGTAAGGACAGCAAGAACTGCCAGGGCCAGTGGAGCACTCCTTTGTTTTGAGAGCACATGACAGCACCAGGAAATGTGGAACAGTAAAAACACCAATGTCATTTACTCTACAGGTAAACATCAGACGTATGTCCCCTGAAGGTGGTAAAGTTGGAATCTTGGAGGATGGTAAAGTTGGGATGCTGTGAAAGCCCTACCCAGATGTGCTAAAGCCTAGGTCAAACCAGAAAGCTCCAGCTGGAACCTTTACCTGATTGGCGACCTGCGGTTGCTACTGATGGGAACTCCTGGCAGTAACTGGGACCATTTGGATGTGCTGAACTGAACTGATTTTAGCGTTGCAATCCCATCATCTAGTGCAGCTCTCATCTTAACTGCTCGCTCGTATCGCCGCTGTGACACGCACCCAGCTTCCTCAAACCCTGCAGAGACATGGTGGGTGAGACAAAGGCAGAGAGCTGGGCGCTTGGGTCAGCGCAGGAGCTGCCAGCACAGAGCACCTCTGCGAGTGAGCCTGGCGTCGGCGTTGTCGGGCCGCAGGGCCATGCGGAACTCCACGCGGCTGCTGAACATGCGGTAGGGCTCGCTGGTGCCCAGCGCCGTCAGGTCATCAATCAGCACCCCCACGTAGCCCTCGGTGCGGCTGACGGTGAAGGGCGGCTTGCCCTGAGCCCGCAGACAGGCGTTGATCCCAGCCACTACACCCTGCACGGGCAGAACAAACCAAACCCATCTGTCAGTCCCTTCTCAGCAAAAACACATCTGCCTGGAAAGGCTCGCATGTCAAACCATACCCAGGTGTCCTGGGTTGGCCATATGACTTTTTTGTATCCCCAACCGTCCCTCCTGCTTATGCTGGACATTCAGCTCTACAGCTTTAAGTTAGGCCCAGAGAGACAGAGAGAGTGAAAGTGGAGAAAAAAAAAACCCACGCGCCGTTTGTCTGCAGGAGTTACAGCTTTACTCCCCCTCAATATCCTTGGAGAGGCTGCATTCCGGCAGGACAGCGATACCTCACTCTCACTCTCTGGGTGTGCTCGGAAAAGCTCACAGCGGAGGGTTTCCACAGATCTTTCTCAGCTTTTTTTCAGGGAGAGACTTTGTTTCTTTTGCTGTTTATTTTTAATTTTCCCTCCTCCTGGGACTGGTTGGCATCTCGTGGGCCCAGGACACCAGGGAAATCCCCGGGGGGCCCCCCCCCCTCCGACTTCTACAGCCGAGCCCGGCAATCGGCCCCCCCCACTGGAGAACTGAACCGGACTCAGAGGGACTCTGAATCTACCATCTCTTCAGAGGAAGGAGAGGTTTAGTTGTTTTCATATTATCCAAATTTTCTATGCTTGTGAATATTCTATTTGTTAAATAAATAGTTTTTTCCACTTTTCTCTAAGGAAATTTTCCCAAACCTGTGTGGGAGGTGTGTTGAAATCGGCTTTTCCTAGAGGAGATCCCCCCAGAGGTTTCCTCCTAAAATTTGCCCTAAACCAGGACACAGGAAAGTACAACAGTCTGTGCCAGTAATCCAGGCTATTTGCTTCCTTCCTTCTTTCCTTAAGAGTGCCTGAACGGCTTCTTGGCCCCTGACGATACGTCTCGAGACAATTCCCATGTTTTCGATTACACCCACTGCACAGTCTCCGTGCTGAAACACTTGACAGGGCTTTCAATTACTTTTGTACTGCAACCTTAGTGAAGCAACTGCAGATACTTGTACAGATACAAGTAAAAGTATCTTGAGCAAGTCTGCAATCTGAGCGAACAAACATCTCATGAACACAAAACGGGCCTAGCAAGACTATCACAAAGCAAGGCAGTATCTCTTTCTGAGTGCTGACTATACAACAGTCAGATTTGCCCACCTGAGCTGCAGCTTCTTCATAGCCTGTTGTGCCATTTATCTGGCCTGCAAAGAAGAGGCGCTGAACAAGACGTGACTCAAGAGAAGCAGTCAGTTGTCGGGGGTCTAAAAAGTCATACTGCACCCCATAGCCTGTGACACACAAAACAAATGTTACAGGGAGACCTGTCAAGGCAATCAGTGGAGCAGAATGGCTCATCAGTTTTATTTATAATTTCTGAACAAGCAAGAAAAAATTACTGCATCCAGTAATGGCTTTTTATTTCCTTTGTTTTGCTGTGCTCTAAACAAAACCTCCTTTTCATTTACTAGTAAATAAATATGACCAGTTGATTCAAAAGTACAGCATCCTCACCTGGCTGTAACATCTTGGCTTTTTCCAAGCCTGGGACGGATCTGATCACCTGCTCCTGGAGCTCAGGTGGCAGCGTCATGGACATGCCTTGTGGGTAAATGACATTGGACTCCAAGCCTTCGGGCTCCAGCCACACCTGATGTTCTCGGTCTGGGAAGCGCAGAACCTTTGATTCAAGAGAGGGACAGTACCTGCAACAGTGAACAGCCATGAGCACCTCCTGACACGGAGAAAAAGTAACTTTCCAGAAGCGAAGCAGGAGAGACCCACAGCTCCAAACAGACTGCCAGCTCTCCCTTGAGAGCCTGGCATGATGCCACACACTCACCGTGGGCCCCGGGTTGTCTCCCTGACGTGGTTGTTCAGGTGGAGGTTATCGCAGATAATCTGCTGGGCCTTCAGCTTAGTGCGAGTCAGGTAGCAGGACAGCTGATCTTCTGGCTGGAAGAGGCCAAAGCTCGGCCTAAATTAATCTGGTCACAACACTGTATCCTTACTGAACAACTCTGAGATCTCCAAGGCCTCTCCAGTGAGGGCTGGCTCTCACTTCTGGGAGTGGTAAGTAGCACTGCCACACGCACTGCACAGACCCAACACGAGTCATCACAGAGCTTGAGCAACACGCTCAAAACCAGACCAAGAACAGGACAGAACTCTGGAGTCTGGAATTCAAGTTCTATCCTATATACTGTATTCTAAGGAATACAATAACATGTATTCCCCATAAAATCAACATGTTACATCACAGCATTCAAACTGATCACAGGGGAAAAAAATGCTCTGGACTTAGAAGAATAAGTGCTGACCCTATGGCTAACAGCCAATTAAAGAGTCTAGTGAAGAAAAAAAAAATCTCTCAGAGAGGGAAAAAAAACCCCTCAAAACTCTGCAATTAACATGAAAAATTCAAAGTTTGAAAAAACCTCACCAAAGTTTGAAAACACCAAAGTATTCCACTGATTTATCTGAAAAAGAGTCAATAGACTCACATTCAAAATAATGATAATGTAGCACCATAACTCTTCAAAACTGATGGTGCGTTATATATTAGTTAGCCAGGAGTCTTGTCATTTTAGGTGGTTTTGGTTTACATCTGTGTTGGCTGAGTGTCAGTACAAAACCCTGAGAAATCATCTCACTACACCTGCAGAAAGGAACTCCATAGACTCATATCTCTTAGACAACTTAATCAGTAGTTGAAGAACAAAATTCAATAAAGAACTGTTTAATGCTTTTCATAGAACTAGAGATTAATTAGAATCCGCAGAACAAGACAGCTATCTTGAGAAAGAGTCAAAAGCCTATACACCTCAGAAAACTTGATTAATACATTGCAGGTGCAGTAAGGGAGCCACTTTATAGGCCTGAAAACTTCATCAACAGTAATTGTCTAAACTGGGCAGCAAATTTAATAAAGCACTGTTTAGCTGGATCAAGCCTGGGCTATCCATTAAACAAAGACAGATGAGATATTCTGGTAGCAGTAAAAGAACAAAACACCTATACCATGATGCAAGAAACTGGGGGGACTTCTGGGAGTGTCTATAAAAGATCCTGGATGTTACAGTGTATATAAACTCTGAAAATTGTTGTTTCTTTGCATATGTTTATGACTAATAAATTCCCAATATGTTCTCAATTTTGACTTGAAACTGTTATTAGGAATGCTTGTCTAAAGTTTTTTGCTGTTAGATTTAAAACTCTTTGTTTCAAAACCTCTCCTACATATACCACCGACTTCAAGAGATACTACTTTTGCCTCATCCTGATTATAAAAGGTTATTGCAATTCCTATGTTCTGTGGGGCAAATTAACTCCTGATACTTAATTCTGTGCTGTTTAATTACACTATGTAAAAACAGCCCATTTTCCAAGATTTTCTTCAGAAAATTGAACCTCTTCTGCTTTTTAATTACTGTTAATCTGCCACCTCTGAGCTCTGTGGATAAATCCATCCTTTCTCCTTCCTAGTCAATACTATGAATGATCTCTAATTTCAACATTTTAACCTTATTCCAGAGCTAAGCTAAGAAGCAAGACACTATAAATCTCCACAATAGATGGATAATACTGGAAGATTTTGTAAAACCACCCATTTAACCAGCACATGAAGAATACTTGCACCAGTACCAAATTCTGCACAACTCTGACTCCAGAAGTGAAGGAAGTTCAGTTCTCAAGTTGAGAATTGAGAGTAAAAAGCTATTTGCTTTCAAAAGAACACAAGCAACTTCTCCCTTGCATTGAGAGTCCTCAGAACTGTAACACCTCCAGGAAAATACATCCCCAGCTGCCTTGCCCAGCCACCAACTCCCTGGCTGATTACGAGCACAACATTCCCAGAAGCACACCCCCCGTGGCTGTGCGTGCATCCGATGGGTGCTCTCCCACCTTGATCCACACAGTCTCGCTGAGGAAGCTGAAGGGCACTGGAGGGTTGTCAGCTGCACGTTCCTCCAGACCACTGAAGTCAATGGTGTCCTTGGCAAGGCGGGGCGGTGTCCCAGTCTTCAGCCTGCCCACAGTGAATCCCAGTTTCTCCAGGGTGAGAGCCAGCCCGATGGCTGGCTGGTCCCCCAGCCGCCCCGCCGGGTGTGTCTCCAGCCCGATGTGGATCTCACCCCTCAGGAACGTCCCGGTGGTCAGGATAACACTCTCAGCACATACTGTGCTCCCATCCCCTGAAACAGCAAGTTTTCAGAGATGGACACATTTTAGTAAAACAAGGCCTGGGGATTCTGGTGCTTCTGTCTAAAACTAGACTAACAGTATTCACAGAGGGTTTATATGTCTTCTATCATAAAATAATACCAGCATTTCCATAATAAAAGCATCAAAAGTAATAACTACAATAAGCAGCATGTAGTTATTTCTGTGTATTTATTACTCCTCAGCGAGTTACCCCTAACAAAGAAAACCCACTCCTGGGAAAGACCCATGTGCAGATTTTTACTTCGGAAAGCTTGTTTATTAGAACAGCAAGGGATAATGAAGTATAAGTCTGTTAATAATAGGACCCCATGGTCCTGTAACATTGAGGGCTGCGTACACCATTTACCAAATAAAATCTCAAAATGCAGCATGGAATTCAGTATCATTAGCCTGAAGAAAATTAACTTAGTTATAGTCCCAGTATACTGCCAATCCAGGCATTTTTGACTTAGTATTACTTTGTATTACACATATTAACCCGGTTTAGTTCACACTTTGCCTAAACAAGCTCTACTGGTTAATTAATCTTTCTCACTAATTAATTAGAACTGTATAATTAATCTTTCTCATCGGTGAATCAGAAATATTTACCCCAAAGGCTGCTCTTAGTGTGGAGTAACTGAAGGCACTTAGGGAATTACTAGCACATACCCAGAACAACTCCTGTGACTTGGCATTTCCCAGGACGGCCAGGTTCTGGCTCTGTCAAAAGAAGATCCTCCACAGATGCCTCACGAACTGTCAACAGTGGGGTGTTAAGGATTTCTTTCTGTCATGAAAGGAGTTACTGCAAAAATCTAGGAAGTTATGAGACACACGGACAATCCCAAACCCTGCTGACTTCTGAAACATCTGTTACCCACTTCCATTCTTATCAGGTCATTTGGCAGACCCTCAGTTACGGTACTATCCTGATCTGCCAGGTATAAGTTTACACTCACATAAAGTTTTAGCTCAAATAAACTATTTGGCCGTGAAGCCTGACCTGTATCTAGAACACTACGGAATTTTTAAAATTACGCTGAACAACTTACACTGCAACAAAGTACCACAGAGAACAAGGCATCTAGGTTTGATCGGTAAATAACGAAAAGTAAAACGCAGCCCCTTCCCTCGTAATCCGAGCCGTGTATCCCGACTCCCAGAGGCCTTTCCCCTCACCTGCATGTTCTCCTTGTAGAGGCCGCGGTCGATCTGGGCGCGGAGGCCCCACACGGCCGGGCCCTTGCAGCGGTTCAGCACCTTGTAGTGCACGCCGGAGCGGTCGCACACGCGGCCGCACAGCCCGTCCAGGGCGTCCACCTCCCGCATCAGGTGTCCCTTCCCGATGCCGCCGAAGGACGGGTTGCAGGACATTTCGCCTGCGCAACGAGACAAGGACACCCTCAGCACCGGCCAAAG